>JAVSCE010007958.1:600000-795715 GCA_032199065.1 Smutsia gigantea | reverse complement strand
GAGTGATTTCCATCATGTGTGCATGCATGGTTTTGAAGTTCCTCACATGTCTACGTTTTAACCTGGCATGTTTTTTCTCCAAGTATCTCAAGAGGAGATGGGATCTGTTATCTATTTTAGATGGAGTAATATTTATTTTACTGATTTATTTTTAAACCATATTGCTATATTTGCTTCATTTCTCTGTGTGTAGATTTTTTTTTCTTTCTAAGCTATTTGAAAGCAAGTAGTAGACATTATGACATTTTACCCCAAAATACATCGGTATGCATCGCCAAAGATTAAAGATATTCTTTTACATAGCTTAAGAAAATTACCTTTACTCAGTAATATTCACAATTCCCCGGTTGTCTTCCAAATGTCCTTTATAGCTGATAGTAATACTATCTTTGATCTAGGATTCAATTAAGATCACACATTGCATTTTTTGTATGACCCTTTATCATCTTCAATATACAACAATCTGCCTACCTTATGTTTTTGTTTTGTTTTTTTCATAACATTGACTTAGAAGTTTTGTAGTCCCTGACTTTTTAGGGGACATTTTTAACGGATGAGTAGAAATGCAAACAGCATACAGAAATGCTGACCTGAGGCCTGGAAATCTCTGTGTTGTCAGTCTTCTCACCTCTCATATCCTTGTCACTGTATTGGCCTTAAAACACTGGTAAAAATAGAGTGAGTCAAATGGAGATATTTGTGTGGGAGATAGTCTGCGCATAGTTAAAGGGAGCACTTTTGAGGGACTCACTAAAATTTCTTAGCACAATTTATTAAATAGTTGATTTTACTATTTATGGATGAATTTTCACTATATTCACACTCTGAATTTGTGCTCACAAGATCAGCTGTGTCAGATGTTAAAGAAAACGGCACATTCTCCCATACATCCTCCGGTTCTGCTTTTAGAACTTGTGCTCCCTAACTAAATTTGATAGCATTTCAAATTTTTATTTTTGGAAACTGTTGCCAGGCAGAATTCATGTTAACCATTCAGACAGGTTTGAGCATGTCTCTTACTTGGTTTGGAAATCCAAAAGGCATCTCTCTTTTCAGATACTCTTTTTTAAGTGCCAGAACCTAGCCACTTATTTATCTTCCTTGAACCTTCTTCATTCCCAGAACAGCATATTATCTCCTGGCTTTGTCATTCACTGGTGCTGCTATAGCAATTACAGAAAATATTGAGATATTAGGAATATATTTTATGCTTGAAGTGAATTTTTAATCTAGCTCTAAAATAGAGACATACTTCTGACCACTTCTGGTAATATGGTAGAACTTAAAAAAAAAGTTTCATCCTATCTACCTCTTTTTTCTTACTATTTGTTTCTAAATTTGCCCCAAAAATGGCCAGGGCTAAGGAAAGGCAGCAGTATGATGGAAAGTAGGCCTTTTGGCTTTATTGTGCTTTTCAAACACAAAACCCAAGAGACCCTGTATGTGGAGACTTACAGTTCTCTGTCCTCACTAGTGGGGTACTCTGATAAGAGTGAATCAGAGGAAAAGAGGCCACACCTACTCTTTCTGGTGGCTTCTTTCATTCTGTTTTGCCAGTGTCATTTTTGTATTCATATGTCCCTCTGATTGATAGTCTTTCCCGCTCTATCTCCTTTCCTCATGTTCCACTCACTGTTGTAATCAAAGAGTGTGGACAGATGTCTCAGCCTCTCCCCGCCCCACTCCTCTTCATGAACTAAACAGTACACATTCCTTACTATGGGAGGGAAATGAGGTGGGGCGGTAATCGTCTAAAAGAGAACAGTGACCTAAAGCTGATGGCAAAGAGAATAGTAAGCTTAGGAGCAGGCCTTCATCTCGGGATTACCACTCTGGGATCCTGAGGAGTCTCTGGCCGCAGCTGTGCACATTCCACATCATATTTGTTCAGAAGTGAGAACTTCTAGAGACACAAACTGGCCACCTGAAAGACAGTCTCAGGGACATGCCATTTGCAGGCAGGTGTTGGTATTCTGGTCAACTGTCATCATGAGGCACGACTTCCATGTAAAGTAAGATCGTGGCTGTTGAGTGTGACCAGATAAGGTCCTCTCCCAAGGTCAGACCTGCACAGCTGATTTGGGAAAGATAGATCTGCCCCAGATGAAGGTAATGAAATTGCAGGGAGGAGGAGAACCCCAAAACAAAACTTGAACAACAGCTTTTGGAAAGCAAGCAAATCCCTGTGTGAAGTGGGAGAAGTAAGGACGGACTTGGTCTTTCTTCTGCGCAGGCAACAAACAGTGTGATTGATTGGCAATTTCTTGTAACACTCAGCACCTACATGAATATTTTATGTGTTCGAAACAAAAGTCTGTAGCAAGTTGAAACTTTGGTGATTATGAAACAGCAAAGGAAAAGGCTTATTGGAAGACAAGGTGGTTTTTGTCTAAAAAAACATCCTTTTGGATCAAACTGTTGTTCATCCTAACATTTGACAAAAGTGTTTTCCTTTGTTTTGATCCTCAGTACTGTAATAGTGAAGCTTACTGCCAGCCTTGGCATGGGGTGGGCGCCTTGGACAAGGTCCACAGGCCTGTACTTGTGGGCAGGAAACAGATTTTGTCAGCAGAGGAAATTATTATTTCTCTTGAATGGGCCAGTTTGTCTGTTTTTTTTCTATTTTAAAACAATTGGATTATTTCTTTAGAATTCTGCTTCTATACCATCACAGAAGAAAGATTTTCTAAAATTTGAGAAATCTTAGTATTAACTCAGTTATGCTATTTGAGCAGGACAAGGACAAGGCTGCTTTTTTCATAAATAGAAACTTAATTGAATAATATATGGCAATCATAAGGGTGCAGCTTAATACATTTTTATAAACTACACAAGCATTTAGATTAATACCCATAACTAAGCAGAATACAGAAAGACACCTTGTGCCCCCTGAACAGGCACGACCCCTAGACTCAAGAGCAATTTCCGTCCTGACTTTAAATACCATAGGTTAGTTTTGTCTCCTTTGGAATGTTACATAATGGACTCATATAGTATGAACCCTTTTGTGTCTGGATTCTTTTGCCCAACATGCTTGTGAGATTCCATGTTGTTAAACATAATTTCTTCAATCTCACTTCTGCATAGTGCTGAGATTTTGTTTGGGGTGACATTGAATCTATAGATAAATTTGGAGAAAATTGATAACTTTACAATATCAAGTTTTCCAACACATAAGCATGATAAATTCTTCCATTTATTGAGAGGTCTTTAATTTTCCTCAGTGTTTTGTAGTTTTCAGTTTAGGGACCTTACATGCCTTTTTTTAGGTATATTCCTAGGTATTTGATGTTATTTGTTGCTATTGTAAATGTATTTTTTTAATTTCACATTGTTTTAGTTACTGTATATAGAAATAGTTCTTTTTACCTATCAGCCTTGTAGCCAATGATCTTGATAAATTAGCTTATTGATCATTATATTTGTAGATACTTTTATATTTTCTGTGTACCAGCCAGACCATCTGTGAATAATGGCAGTTATATTTCTTCCTTTCTAATCTATTTGCCTTTTATGTATTTTTCTTGACTTATTGCAGTGGCTAGGATTAGACCTGATCACTGTGTCAGATAGAACAATCTTCCAAGGAAAGAAACTAGTAAGACAAGCAACTACGAAGTTAAGTTAGTTGATTTGTGAACTTCATATCTAAATTTTAAATGGTGTTAAGGTGTTTACAAAGCAATGCATTGTACTTTGTAGAGCACACCTACAGATGCAGACTTAAATCTAATCAGCCAGCCACCCTGTCTTCCTACCCGTGTCAAGCAGAGACTCTCATCTATCTGTGCATGGATCCTTTATGTGCTCATAGAGTACCTGTAGTCAAATAGGGGTCCACACAGCTCACTCAAAGTTTCCTTGCCTCATAGGTGGCATTGAGAGGGAATTGTCAAAAAGCACTTTCAGGAGGAGCAGGGCATTTGGGCAGAAATGGTATCCATGGTGACAGTGTAGTGTCTGGCCAGTGAGTGACTGGTTGTAAAGAAAATACTAGGTCTTCCAAAGTGCCTGCAGCTGTCTAAATGAGCAGATGATTTTGGCTAACTGGAATATAGAAGGGAGAATGAGATCTTTTAGATGGAATACTAGAATGGGAGGCACGGATTGTAAGAAATAAAGGGTACTGGAGTCAAGAGATGCTAGTTGCCAGGAGTGAGGGAGGGATGCTGGGCATTTTGGTGGACTAGAGGCAGGGGAAGATAAAAATCCTTAAGTGGATCCAGGTATACCAGTTGTGCCTCCAGCTGAAGAGCACAGAGTAAATATGAAGATACAGACCCTGAGAGTGTCTAGGATCTGTAGAAAAGCTTCTTTTACTCTCCTCTCTGGTCTTGTCTACCTTCTCCATCTCTTTCCCTACTTCTTTTCATGTCTTTCTGATGTAGTCATTTTTTTCTCAGATTCCATCTGGGAGGAAATATGATAGATTAACTAAGAACTAATAACCTAAGGTAGGAATCCTGACCATTTACAGCTATGAGACCTGTGGGATTAACATATAAATCAAGTATAGAAATAGAATGAAAATCTTATCTGACTTGATTGTTTATTGTTCATGATGCATGATCAAAACCGAAACAGTTTCTGTGATATGACTGCCCTTGTATTGTTCACTATGTAGGAACTTGTTCACCATGTAAAAACTTGTTCGTTATGCTCCAGAAGATTGGAGACTATTGAAAGTTAGGCTTGGGATTGATTAATGATTGTGTATTAAGTCCCCTGTGCAGAATTCTATTGTTGTTAACAACCATTTGACCAATAAATATGAGAGGTACCCTCTCAGCATCACTCTTGCACTGTTCAGCCTTGAGTCCCCTCGCTAGTCCTTTCAGATCTTCGATAACTCATCACTCTCCTGCCTTATCTGCGGGTCAGAGGTAGGGAGGGACTGACTGCTAAGACCTTGGCAGATTACTTGTCTTTTTGAACCTTAGTTTTCTCATCTATAATGAGGAAATGGAGACAGTGGAAGTAGCTTTTCTTGTGGGGTTGGGAATATCAAATAAAATAATGTATGTAAGGAGCAATGTGGGACAAAGTAAATGCTAAGGAGTCTGCCTGGTTGCCTCTTCTCGCTGTCCACCTTGTTCTTTTCCAGAGGTCTTAGTTCTTACCCATTTTTCCTTTGTTCCAGAGCACTTTCTCTCAACCAGGTATAATGTGGTATTTTTGCTGTTTTAGTTGAAAAAATATTTATGTCCTCTATTTTTAATGTACAGAGTAGGTGAGTGAAGTATCTCCCATTTCTTTCAGTGTGATAGAGTGCTGAAGTGACAGTGGGGAGCTCTTGCCTCCTCTCCCCTCTCACAGTAGCAACTCCAATACCTTGAGCAATTCTTCAACTCCTTTGGGCCTCATGGTCCTTATCTATAAATGTAAGGGCCTGAATTAAGTGGGCCATGAGGAGCTAGTCTAACTCTAATTGCATCTATGAGCTGATGCTAAAAGTCAAATCCCTCAGTAAATTATGCATGCCATGAAGAAGGATCTGACCTGCTTTGCTTACCATTGTATCCGCAGCACCTCCAGGATGCCTGGCCTATAAAAGATGCTCAGTGAATGAATGGATGGATAAATAAATGAAATCTTTACAAGGAGAGGTGCTCCATATTCACCAGAGTTTTTGTCGGGGTTCCATTGGCTTTTGGTGCCCATCTTCTATAACTCTGAGCTTAAACTCAAAATTTCTCATTGTAGAAAATGTTTATCAACTCACAACTAGTTGATTTTTTTTGGCATTTCTTTTGAAACTTCTTAAGGAGTTGACAATCCTTTTCAGTTCCAGTTCATTGCCATGCTTTATAATCCTGGGTCTCTGTCAGTTGGTAAGTCTCCTGTGCAAAAGGTAAATACTCTATTTTTGAAAGCCCAGTGTATAATTACACAGCACCATAGCATCTACAAGGTGTTGTGCCTTTTTCTTTACTTCTCAAGGCAGCATTACATACCTCATTTTACAAAAGAGGGGACAGAGTGAATGCAGGAGCATTCCTTGGGCTGCTAAGTTCCTGCTTTAAATAGCGCACCATCTCTGACTAAGCATGCTCTTATCAGGCTCCTTCACACATGTTGTGGCCCAGCCGTCGCATTTTAGAGCTAAGCCTTCTTCCTTACCACTCACAGAGCCCCTAATGGCTTTTCTGTCAATGATCTGTGAAACTTTACATTCTCATTTCTGCCTTGTTCCACTCTCTTCTTTCTCCTCTAAATGGTTGATTCCTCAGAAGGAATATTTGACTAACCTTTTGCCTTGTAGTCTTGTAGGATAGATGTGGTCTCTGCTTTACGAGGTTAAGAATTGATTGGAAATATAATCCATTCAGTCACTTACTGTCTTAGTCCATTCGGTCTGCTCTAATAAACTACCATAGACTGGGTGCCTTATAAAAAAATGGAAATTTATGTCTCACAGTTATAGTGGCTGGAAGGCCAAGATTGGGGTGCCACATGGTTGGGCAAGGGCCCTGTTTTTGATTATCAGCTTCTCACTGTGTCCTTACATGCTCTGCCCTCATGACCTAACACTTCCCAACACCATCACAATGGGCATTAGGATTGCAACATATGCATTTTGGGGAGACACAAACATTTAGACCATGGCACTCATCAGATATTTCTTGAACTCCTATGTATAGAGAACATGAGATTCCACCTATAAGACAATTTGGTTGTAGGAGAAGATACCATATAATTTAGAGCCAAAATGGTGTGATATACACTAAGAGTACTATGTAGATTTGAAGAAATCAAGATATTAGAATTAGCTGGCAGTTTCGATCATCTTTCAAAATAGGTGTATGCTGTTCCTGAAGCCATCGTCTAAATTTTTTTCTTTCTAGGCAACTTTGATTTACCCTCTGGTGTTAGTCTTGTCAGCAAAACTGGAACTTTTATATTAATACTCTGAAAATGTCAAGACATTTCTAAATCCTGAAATGAAACTATTGAATAATACCAAAACTGTTTATTTTTTAAACTTAGGTAAGAGTGATTTTGAATTATTTTCTTTAGATAACATAAGAAAAGTAGACTTTTCAAGGATATATAACTTTTGTTAACATTGGGGTCAGATTTTCTCATTCTTTTGCCAAAGCTTCTCTGGCCTAAAGCTGGTAAGAGGAGTGGCAGAGACGTGGGCGCTGCTAAGAACCGCGGAGAAACCACCCCTACCCCTCCACCCCCCACCCCCACCCCTGCCCCGGGCTGGAGAAGTGGTTCTCTGTGTCAAGTTGTCGCCTCTCCCTTCTCATCTGCTGAAAGAATTCTAACAACAAACACAGCCATTTTCTGTGTCCAAATGTCTGAAAACATATAACAGTTGAGGGTTGGCTGCCATGAGTCACCATCAAAAAAAACTAATGACTTATAAACATAACCTGCCACTTCTGAACTTATTTCATGTATTCAAGAAAAGCAGTTGGTGTTAGGTAACAAAGGAATTATGAACCTTTCCTTTTCAGTCAGTCACTGGCAGGACTTCACTTTATAATTGTCATCTATGCTAGAGCCATCCATCGGTCTCATTTGTTCATTTCTAACACCAGAATTGGCTGTAGGATGTCCCTGAGAAACTGGTTGGGCCAGAAGATTGTTCAGTCTTATCGAACAGAAAAGGGATAACTGTTTAGCTAATTCTGCCTACTATAATCACTAAGAATTACCAAGCTCCTGAAAGTGTTTTAGGAGTAAACGTTGAGTCAAACAGAAAATTTTAGTGGGTCACCAGGGCACTGATTGTGGTTAGCTACCTAATGAAACTTTTGATAAAGTGGAAAGTGCCTGGCACAAAAACATACATCATTCTCCTTCCCCACCCTCCAAGGTAGCTGGACTGAGAGTAGCATTCTAACGCGTACCTAGAAGACAGCCCTGATAGCCCGCTCTAAAATGAGTTAGCTCCTCCTTAGATGAAAGAAAAGGCAAACCTGGTTTGGTTGGCTGTGGTTTTGCCACTGTATGTAAGTCAACTGGATTTGAAAAACCCTTATTACTTTGCTTCCCAGGATCACATATAGAATATGCAGTTGACTTCCAAACATAAAGCAAAACTCAGTGTACTGTTTCATCGACTTAGGAAAAGTAATTGGCACCATGTATAAAAGGTTTGGTTGTGAAAACCTGCCCTTCCTGGCTGGTTACTAGGAAGGGCATCGAACATACATAAGCATGAAGGCTTGTGGGGCTTCTGTGTGCGCATAGCCTTTCCTTGGTTGTGGCTTAGTCCATTGGTGTAGTTCTTTGCTTTTATAATTTTTGAAATGCTGCTAAAATTGAATAGTTTTACTCAGAGCTGCTATTTGGAGTTGCTTGAGGGAGGACTCTTAAAAGTCATGTGTTTAAGTAAATATGCCTCTGAATAAGAAATGCATTTGCCAAAGCAATTTCAAACCTTTGATAAGCTAATGTGTAATGTCTACCAATATATTTTTAGCCGTTTTGTCCTTTCAGAAACAAAATTCTCCATGTCTGCAACCCTTGGTATTCCATCACACCTGCATTTTTTTATTTTTAAGAACCATCACCTGGAGGATTTTTAAGTGTTTCAGAGCCTCTGGGAGGCAGACCCAGTTCCAAAGAAATTTGGAGATAAGACTTGACTAATGAAAAGTGTCAGATGATTTCTGACTTTAAAGAACTTTTCATTGGTTGTAGATGGAGGGCTCTGTGTTTAAGTGTTTGGCTTTTTCTGGCCATGTGACTTCACAGGCGTTCCAAGAATAATCAGCTAGTTACAGGGTCTGCAGAAGGAATGACTGTGCTCCCTATTCATCGGCTGTCCTCCCTCTGTTCCTCCCTCATCCCTCTTCTGATTGCAGTGGTGCTTCATGCCCCACCTCCAACCAAGATCAAACGGGAGCTGCCCAGCCCCTCCTCTGAGCTGTCGTCCTGTAGCCACGAGCAGGCTCTCGGTGCTAACTATGGAGAAAAGTGCCTCTACAACTACTGGTAAGTGGAGCTGGGAAAGTAGCCTGTTGCCACTGTTATTCAGACCACGCGGGGTGGTACATCCCGTCTTCCGTGATAATGGTATCCTCTGGGTTTAGGCCAATCAGTGGGGCCTTTGTGCCGCACATAAAACGTTAACACTGGTAAACTGGCTCTTCAGGGAAACCGAGTTCAAGGAGCACTGAGCCCTCCTAAGGGAAAGAACCTTGAAGACTGGGATATTTGATCTGTGGCTTCGAAGGAGGGAATATGTACTTCGTCATGTCTATCATATGTTAATGTGAACTTTAAGCACCAAAGAACTAATCTTAAAATCAGAATATATGAAAAAGTCCTGATGCTTGTGCCCTTTACTTAAGAATATCCAGGCCCCAGGAATGAAGCTTTAATTTTAAATCATTCTTTGCTCTAGAAGATAAACATAGATCTGCCCGAAAGGGGGAGGAGAAGAGTTGTTAATTCAAGTGATGTTACAGCAGAAATTTGTCTCCAACAAAGATTCTAATTCCTGGGAACCCTGGAATACTTGGGGAAGGAGGCCAGAAAATTCTCCCAAGGCATACATTCTCCCCTCATCCATCCACCCCTACACACGTGTACAGGGAGGATTCTTTTAGAAGAGGGAAAAAAGGAAACCGGAAGCAGAGGCTAAAATTATCTTTGAGAAGAATCGCTAGAAGTGTTAAACAAGTCCCTGTGACGCAGTGTGTTTGTCACTTTCCAGAGGTACAGATATTCCCTTGGGGCTGCCAGCAGTTTAACTATGTTAATACCGTCATTTCCTGGCAACCGTGGGCTGCAACCTAGCGGTCTGCTGGACCTGTGACCAGCTAATGGCTTCACTGTAGCTTAATGGTTCCATCTCTTTTTTTTCTGTTTACAGTGCCTATGATAGGAAGCCTCCCTCTGGGTTCAAGCCATTAACCCCTCCTACCACCCCCCTGTCACCCACCCATCAGAATTCCCTATTTCCCCCACCTCAGGCAACTCTGCCCTCCTCAGCTCACACCCCTACAGCTGGTGCAGTACAAGGTGTGGGGCCCACCCCTGCCCCTCATTCGCTTCCAGAACCTGGACCACAGCAGCAAACCTTTGCGGTCCCCCGGCCACCACATCAGGCCCTCCAGATGCCAAAGATGATGCCTGAGAACCAGTATCCATCAGAACAGAGGTGGGTGCTGCTCCGGGCTTCCTTCACCACCTCCGTCCTCCTCCCCTTTACCTCAAGGGGTGAGGTGGGGGCAGTTAGTCATATTTACCTATAAAGTTCTCATTGCACTGGAGCATCTTGCCAGGTAAGACTAATAATAATGTGGCTATGACCTGTTGGCATACCTATTCCTGAGGTTCTTCAGCTTGGCCAGGGTGCACTATCTGTTGACACCTGCTGAGGGCGGGTTTCCCAGCTCCTCATTGGCTACTGCCTACTAGAATTGCACCTTGGTTTATGCTACCCATAAATGACTTATTACTGTTTTACTTACGTATTAGAGAAGATTGCCGAGTTACAGGAGGTATTATTAGTCATCTGGTTTTAACAGTAGGGGATTAGCTATGGACCTTACTTACAATCACCTACTTTGGAGATAGAAATCTGGTTTCACTCCAGGTGGTTCTACTTTCCGATAAGGAAATTGATATTGGGAGTAACTTGCCCAGAGTCATTCACTCATCAAACAAATAAGGTGTGAAGGGAGCCTACACTGCATACAGCAAACTTAACCTCGTAGGTCCCAGCCTTCTAAGTCCAGTATCTGGTATTCTAGAATTTTGAATGCTTGTAGCCTTCCTTTATTTAGGGCATTCTGGGGGCCTGTCTTTTTTTATTTCAAGTCTCTCTGGGATGAGAAGATAACTTATGTGGGTAGTTGTCAGTGATGTTACCCAGGGCTGCAAGATAGTGACAGCTGTATTTCCTTTCCATCGTCCTGGCTCTGCACCGGTGTGGGTGTGAGGGACAGGAGGGGTGGATGTGTGAGTGTACCTTCCCCAGGCCTGGTCCACCCACTGCCTCCCAGGATAGACTCAGAGGTCACTTTCTTTATTTCTAGATGAAATGCAGAAAAAAGCAAGCCCTCTTGTCTGGTTCTGAGCCCCTCTTCCTCCCTTGCTGTGAAAGTCAGCATAAAGAAGGACATAATTCCCTTGGCGGGGCCAAGGGCCACGTCACCAGTGATGCATAGAGAGCCATGCCTGGGAGGTGCGGGCTCAGTGGCGGGCCCTGGATTTGATAGGGAGCTCCTCTGAAGGTGATAGCTACTGCTAAGCTTTTCCCAGTTATTTCTTTGTTAACAGCCTTGCAGTTTTTCTAGAGAATTTGGAAATTTGGATTTTTATGTAAAAATTCCAGGTTGTTTTTTTTTTAAAACTGGCAACTAATCCAAACTAAAAACAACAGCAACACTTTGCAGACTAAACAAAATCTCTCTGTGGACAAAACCACCCTGCAGACCTGCCAGTTTGTGGACTCAGACCTGGATACCATTTTTATTTCGATAGTTTCCCGATTTTGTGTGTTTAAACAGAATCTTCCTGATTTTCTGTAGGGATTAATTGTGGAGGAAGGGTGAGATGGGGCATATATTTGGTATTTGAAATACTTAGAAAACTTGGTATTTATTAGACCATCTGAAGAGGAAAATTACTTCATGTTAAATCTCTTTTATTCATATTTTTCCAATCCTTGTTTCTTATATGGGTTGGGGGGGGCATGTGTAAACAGATTGTTGTGTCAATGGTTAACTGAACTGGGGAAGCAGTACCCTAATTCTGCTGGAGGCTATTTGTCCTCCTGCAGCCCTAGCAAGTCGGGAGCCTTAGTCTCAGTGGTGAAGTAGATTTGTCTCCAGACTACCCAGCCTCCTCCGCAAAGGAGGAGTTTTGATCCCCAGATTTATGAGTGTCTGCTGTCAACTGTCCAAAGAGAAAGAGGCAGGAACCAGGCAGTAGGTCTTTCTTTTTGGAAATGATTCTTCCCTAAAACTGCCTGTCTGTCTCAGACTCACTTTCCCTTTCACTCTCTCATTAGGAATGATGGGTCTAAAACAAAAAGACCTCATACACACCATGGGGTGATAACAGAGATCCATGAGAGAATTGGGGTGACGGGCAAAGTCCTGAATCAATAAAATGAAAGCAACACTAGGGCCCTGGGGCTTCTATACGGGAGCTCTGTAGTCACAAAATTGAAGGTGCACAGGCATTCCCTCAGGGCTTATGAAATAACGCAGATTTCTTGTTCCACCCCAGAGATGGAGTTGGTGAGTCTGGGGCAAGGCCCTGTTATGTTACTGTCACACTTTGAGGAATCATGATCCCGTTGTCTTTTCTACCCCCATCTGTATTCCAGCCACCTGTGTTTTTAAGCATCAAGTATCCAGCACTCTGAATTTTGTTCTTACTGCCTTTGTTGTTGACGAGGGTATCTGAGTGATGCAAGACACATCAAAAAACATGGCAAATGATTTTGTTTATAGGTACTGGATAGCACACAGAAAATGAGAGAAAATAAAATCCCTGGTCTGGTTTTGTAAACATAATAGTAATTGCAGTTGTGTATGGTAACAAGCTTACTAATCACCTATTTAGTAACTTTCATGCCTGCCTAGAAGTGGGGCAGATGATTTTTTAGTAGCTGTAGCTTGTTCCTTGCTTACTTTTTATTTAAATCAGGTGGAATATTACCTCAAAACTAACCGTCTCACAAGAATACACAGTATTTTGCAAGACAAGGAAATACCATCTATTTGAGCCTTTTGACAGTTCTGTAACCAAGGCAGTGTAAAAAACCCTATTTTACAAATCAAAAAATCAGGTCACAGAACAGTTAAAGGACTTTTCTAAAGGTCATATAGGCAAGAACAGGGGCGTACATTAACTTGAACCAAAACATTAACTTAAAGCTACACACCATTTAATGCGGTTATGATTTTTGGAGGGCGGGTTTCAAATGTTCTCAGAGACTACAGAACTTAATGCATTCTTAAACTACAGTCCTACTCAATGCCCATACCACTTACCTAACCCCACGGAATGACACATCTTTTTGTTTTGCTCACACTGTTGCCTTGTCCCTTCAGTTGACTAGAGTAATAAACTCTTGAGTTTTTAAAACCATGACAAGACCCATTCTTTTAAGAAGGCAAACAGTGACTCTGTGGCATCTTACTACACTGATGGACAGTGACTGCATTGGGGTATGGGTGGGGACTTGATAATATGGGTAAATGTAGTAACCACATTGTTTTTTCATGTGAAACCTTCGTAAGAGTATGTATCAATAATACCTTAATAAAAAAAATGAAAAAAAAAGATCCATTCTTTTAGACCACATTTAGCCTAGTACCTTACTTTTCCTTCACATACATTTATTGATGGTGATAGGAGTTCACTAGGATTATACCTTACAGAAATAAAATATAATCTAGTCAAAAGTGTACAGTCTTAATTTTTTATGTAATCTTAGTATATAATTCTTCACAACTCAAAATTTATTTTTAGAAGATAAATGCTGTGTTTGGAAGCCATGATTTGTATTCATGTGATTTGGCATGTTCAGACATGTTCCATTTATCCTTAAAGACCAGCTGCTTCTGAAGAGGAGGAGTACTTTTATTCAGCCATCCCAATGCTGAACCTTTTTCATCATGCTGTTTATGATGTTTACATGTGCTGGGTGGAGGGACTTAGGAAATACTCCTGCTATACCCATTGTAGTGGCCAGATATGCTTTTTATGATACCATTTCTCATTACGTCTCTAGTTGAAGGAGTCCCCACAATTCAACTGAAGAGGCTCCACTAAGAAATTTATCGTCTAAAAATTTTAGAAAACACTGCTCTTAAATCACTTGGTATCGAGAACCAAAAATTCAAGAAAAGACAAAACTGAAGAAAACACTGCTGGTGGAAAAAAACCTCTGCTTCTTGATGATTCCTAAGAGCATCAGTATTGTAATAGGCTATCATGCTGGAATTGATAGAATAGCGTGCCTGAGTCATCAAGAAAAGGGTCCCTTACGTGGTGCACCTTCTAAAAGAGCAAAATAGGTGAAGGAAATAAAGACCTACCAACTTGCACTTATAAAATAAATAAGTCATAGGGATGAAAAGTACAGAGTAGGGAATATAGTCAATAATACTGTCATATCTTTGTATGGTGACAGATGGTAACTACACTTACGGTGGTGAGCATTTCTTAATCTGTATTATTGTCGAATCACTATGTTGAAAGCAATATAGCATTGTATGTCAACCATACTTTAATATACTCAAGTTTTTCTCTTGTCTCTACTTCCTCTCAAAGTTCATCCCCAATATTCATTTTTGTCCTTCAGATTTTGAAGTTTTTAGAGGGAAGAACTTGACTGTCATCACATTCATAGCCCAGCCTGGCATGAAGTGAACGTGTCTGACGCATGCCTTCTCCACACACTTGTATTCATAAACTCCTCCATGTTACGTATGGCAGCAGAAACTCACTTGGGGATCTGAAACGGTGTTTCATAGATGCTTAATGAAACTTCCTTTGATAGACTGAAAATGTACTTCCAATGGTTTAGATGTGAGGTGTTTTCAGTTCTGACTCTTAAAGGGCTTCTTTTCAGCATTTCGTAATGTTCACTGTAGATTTTTGGTTATCTTTTTTCAAGCTAAAGGAAATTTTCTTCTATCCCTAGTTTACTGAGAGTTACTCATATGAATGGATAATTGAATTTTATCAAACACCTTTTCTCCCTCTATTGAGATAACCAAACAAAATTTCTCCTTTAATTTCTAAATGTGGTGAGTTAACATTGGTTTATATGAAACCAACCATGTATTCTTGTGATAAACTCAGCTTGTTTGTTAGGTACTATATTCTGTACATTGCTGGACTTGGTTTTCCAGTGTACATTTAGGACTTGCTCATCTGTATTTATGAGTGAGAATAATGTATAATTTTTCTCTTATATTTTCCTTGTTGGCTTTTAGCTTTGAGGTTATTCCCATCAAATGAATGAATAGTGGGTATCCTCCTTTTTATATATTCTGAAATAGCTCATATGAAATTGAAATTCTTTACTTCTTGAATTTTTTTGAAGAATTTTCTAATAAGCCCATTTTGACCTGATTTTTCTCTGGGGGAAGATTTTTAATTACCAGTTCAGCATCTTTGCCTTTTATAGTCTTGCCCTGGATTTCTTTTTAGTTGAGCGAATTTAATAAATTATTTTTTCTAGGAACTTTTCCATTATATGTGAGTTTTAAAATTAATTGGCCTAGAGTTGTTCCGTAATGTCCTTTTTAAAATCTCTATGTATACAATCTCTTTGGCATCTGTACTTACCCCTTTTGGGGCTTGATATTTATGTAGACCTTTTCTTTCTTAGTCTGGGCAGACAATATCATCTGTCTTTTCAACTAAACAACTTTGGCTTTGTTCATCCTCTCTTTTGGATGTTTTCTGTTTCATTGATTTCTTTCTGCTCTTACTAAAATATTTTCTTTCTACTTTCAGTCTATTCTGTTTTTCTAATTTCTGTGGTTGGATGATTCGCTCATTAATTTTGGGCTTTTTTCTTTATAGTATAAACATATAACCAAATGAAACTTCTCGGAAGGCTGAGGTGACCACACATTCAGTTTTTTCTGGGTCAGTTACTGTTTATGCCTTATCTGAAAGTCATTGTTAATAACTTCCTTTTATATTTCCCAAAATTTCCTGGTTTGGACAATCAGTTATTTGATCTCCATACCCAAGCCCTGCTTTAGCTGTATACCACAGGTTCTGATTTGTTGTGTTTTAAAAATTGAGTTCCAAGTGCTTTCTGTTATTTCTTTCAATGCTGGAGTTCTTTAAAAATATACTTCTTAATTTCCAAAAATATGGAAGTTTTCTAGTTGTCTGGATCATATACTTTTTATTTAAATTTCATCAAGGGAGTTTTAGAAACAATTGTGGAAAAGTATAGGCTGTGTAGTTGGACCTGGGATTGAATCACAGCTGTACTTGTCTGTGTGACCACAGACAGGCATTTAACTTTTCTAAGCTTCAGTTTCTTCATTTGAAAATGGGAGAGCAGTAGATATCACACAGAATCATTGGGTGGATTAGATTTTGAAATCATTTTGGCACTTAGAATATAGTTAGTGTCTGTAACAATTTTACTTCCTAAAAATCACTTATTTCCCATAAAGAGGACTATACTAAAGGAATCTTCTTAAAATGATGTAGATTCCACAACTTAGAAACTTCTGTTCCTTCATTTTTTAATATTAAATTTTTAAAATGGGAAGCTCTGTTTATCCCTAATCTTTTGTCTTCACTGGCAGACTGAAATAGTGTTGTAAAACGAATGCTTTGACCATCTAATATCCTGGGGACATCTCATATTTTTCCATCACCTTCCTTCTTCCATATTTGGTGTTGAGAAATCAAACATCTAGGCCTATAAAGGACATATTTTGTTTCTCCTCTCTTCATGTTTTTATCACAGGTCCGTGGGCCACTGAGCAGTGCCAGTAGCCCTCAGAGAGCACTGGGAGCTGTTGCAGAGTTCTCTGGAGCGCATTTAGGGCACTGCTGGGTTTTGCTTGCAACTGTATCTGACTCTTGGTAAATAGCAGGAAAATAAACATTAATGTGAAATCAGTATGAATAAAAATCAACATTCTTATTTGAGTAAGAATTGATACCGGGTAGGCAGCTAGTAGACTGTTTTGTCTGTGTGATACTTTTCTCCCAGTTCCTTAAGATCGTCCCTTACATTGGCATAGCTTCTGAAATTCAGTTTGTTGGGGGTTGGAGGAGGAGGTAGGCAGCTGATGGTAGTGTTTGAAGGTAATGTGTAAGGAGAACTTAACAGTTTGCTAGGCCCTGGGCTCTGTTTCATCTGTTATCTTATGTAATCTTTACAAAAGATCTTTGGGACAGGTATCCTGGTTGTCCTTTACTGTTGAGGAAAATGAGGCTCAGATCTGTTACATAACTCTCCCAAGGTCACACAGCTAGTAAGTGGTAAAGATTGGATTTCAGCCCACGATGTTCTGCCTTCACAGCCAGAGCCTCTTACCCAGCTATGCTGCTTCTCTACTTTCTATCTTCTCTTAGACTTAATGGAAATATTAAGTATGTGATGTTGGTTTCTTGGCTGATTTTATGTATCATCTCTCAGCTGGCCTCTGAACCATCACTATTTCGTCTGGCACCTATAGTCACTGTGTAGCCTTCATTGAATCCACACTTTTCTCCTTTTTTCTCTAAGCATTGTGTTTACTGTGTGTGTTGGCAGCAGAAACTGAAAAAGAAATGCAGAAAAAGCATCTAACGGTTTTCATAACGTAAACCAAATGTTGGTAGTGTGGGTGAGCTCCTGGGAAGAAAGGCGTTATATAAATCTGACAAATAAATAAATAACTTGTTCTTTAAATAAACTGGCACTGAAAAAGCCTTTCTCTGTAACCTATTGAATTTAGGCTTGCTTGATAGTCAGAAGTCTCCTTTTGCTCACGAACTGTGAGTTCACTATGGCCGGAGCTCTGTTGGGATAACGGGAAGGGCTGGAAGTGGGAAGGGGGATTAGCAGGAGAAGAGGTTTTTAGGAACCAAACCATTTCTCCACTGAAAATGATTGCCTGCTCAGTAAACAACAGGCATCTTGTCATAGCGATATTATGTAAACATCACATTCTTAGATACTTCAAAAGGATTGCAGAAAGGGGAAGGGGGTTCAAATAAAGGTCAGTGAGTAAAGTTCACAGAATGTATTTTGAGGACTAGAACTAAATCACTTTACTAATCTCTGCAAATAAAAGGCATTAACAGCAGCAAGCCCATAGAGAATCTCTCTTTCAATTATGCTGGCTTTGTAACCTGCCCTCAAGGTTCCCTTTTGCCACTCTTACTCCCACAAAATAAACCAAGACTGAACAATCCCAGTTATAGAATCTCTTGTGCAGATCCCAGGCTCCTAAGCTTTGTGCATCCTAAAAGTTGTGCTGATGGGGAGAGGATGGGGATTGCTGGCTGGTGCCCATATGGAAGTACCTTTCCCTGATGGGGCTGTATCAGGCTGACTCTAGAGTTTCAGTGTGGAAGGTGAGAAGATGGCACCAAGCGGACATGGTGGATTGGGCCTGCCAGCTGCAGAAGCTCTTGTTACAGAACTGAGTGGTTCTGTGCCAATTTGGAGGCATCACAGGAAGTGATTTGTGAGGTCACCTTTGAAGGTGCTGCTGAGAGGGTGGCAGAAGGGAAAGGGGAGAGAATACGAAAGATGGGTGCCCTTGTTCCTATTCCTTTCTGCCAGCATGAGGTTTGGGTACTTTATAAAAATAAGGCCTTAAGAGTATCTTCATCTTTCTTTTCTGTCCACTTCTTCAGAATTTTCTTCAAAAACACAGGTTTGCAGCAGGCTGCTGGTGCCTGCGTTCAAAGTGTCAAGTATAAACCCAAGTCTCAAATTCACACCTTTTGAACGACCATGGAAGGGTTTCCTTAAAAAACAACAACCTTGAAAATCTGTATCCCTGCTGATGTTCACTGTAATGCATGCAGCGTCCCGAGGAAGGCTCTCAACCCAGTGAACCTTGTAAAGTTTGTAAGCTTGTGTAATACATGGCCAGGCAGAGTCTGATGCTTCTGGTGTGTGAAATAAAAGGATAAGTATTTATAAAATTGTTTGGTGATATTCATGTCAAAATGATCGTCCAGTGCTGCTTTTCATAGGGTAGTAAAGACTCACGCAGAGTGACTACAGTGCTATACCCTGATCTAAAGATTTTATCTGCCCCGTATCTCTTCAGTTTAAGGTTTTACCTCTTGATGGTCTAAAAATTTGTTGGCCACCTGTTGCCACAGATTGATTCAAATCAAATTCAACTTATTTGATTAAAGCTATTAATAGGAGTCAAACTAAAAGTAGAGAGTAAGACCTTAATGTTACAGGATTATGTTGTTGACTTTTTTTTTAATTCATTACTTGTTCTAAATCCTTTATTTTTCCCTGAACCTTAGCTCCTACTTTCTACCTGAGGGCATATATATATTCACAAGTGCTTTTCTTTATACACATAGAGTAGTGCCTGATACATATTTCTTGAATAGAGGCCTCACACTGAGGGTGACCATCTCTAACTTCTATACCCACCCTGACATCTGTGCCAGTCTATCAGTGATGACAGCTGTAGCAGAAACCATGCTTGTAGACATGATTTCATTTCATCATTTCAATAGCATTTTAATGGATAATATACCCCATGTTACAGATGAAGAAACTGGAGCCAGGAATATTTGCCCTTGCTTCCAGACTTCCAGCCTGCCTTTATTACACTGCCTCCCTGACAGGGAAGGGGAAGTTGGCATACTGCTGGATTTCTCTGACAGCTAAAGGATGTTAACGCTACCAGCTGATTAGTAGCAAAAGGCTTTTATTGTTCTCTCTTCCTGTAAAATAATGCATATTTGTTATTACACTGTAGATGAGGACAAAAAATCACCTAAAATCATAACCACCCAAAGATAAGCAATATTAACATTTCAGTGCAAATATTTCCAAGATTTTATATGACACCATAAATACTTTTTTTAGTTTTGCAAAAATTTGATATTCTTAACATTGTTTCACAATACCTAGAAAATACCTTTCCAGGTCCTTACATATTTACACATTACATTATATTTGATGGTTGCATTCAACTAAATGGCTCTATCACAGTGTACTTATTAGCTAGTTCCCTTAGACATTTACACTGGTGACCATCTAATCATATCTATGATTTCAGTGCTTTTTATGTGCCGGGCACAGAATTATTAGCTGCTTTCTTATCTTCCAAGTAATCAGGAAAACCTTTTTCTCTCTTAACTTAGTACTTTTTTGAGTACTGATGAAGTTAAACTTTTTGTTTATGACCCTTAGTATTTCTTCTTTAGTCATTTTCCTGTTTCTGGTCTTTACCAATTTTTTCTTTGGGACGTTCATCTTCTGTTGATTTTTAAAAGCTCTTATGTCATCGATACTGACATTGCTCTCTGTCTGTTAGAGACTTTACCGTGGTTTGTTTTTTTTTTTGGTTTTGTTCCTGGTGTTTTTTAACTTAACAGAAATTTGTATAATCAGGTATATCCATATTTATCTTGATGATTCTGATAATGACACATAAAAGATTGGTATGATACATAAAAGACTGTTGGTAATTGTTGGTATGAAACAAAAAATTTCCTCACTCCCAAGTTTATATGTTTTCCTATGTTTACTTTACCATATGGTTTCATGTTGAAATCTTTCATTCATAGGAAATTTATTTTGGCATGTGGTACAAAATGGGGGTCTAACTTTTTCCACCACTAATTTGAAATGCTAACCTTGAGTAGCAAATTTTTGGAATATACCTGACAGTTTTTAACTCCGTGTTCAATTCCTTTGATATGCCTATCTTCCATTCCCTGTATTTCTGTTTTAATTATTGTAGTTTTACAATATTGCAGGTATCCAAATAGATCCTTATTTCTTTGCAAAAAATATTTGATCTTTTAAATAAAATTTAGAATTATTTTGTCAAGGTGGTTGGAAAGCCTTGCTTTTATAGAACAATTTTCAGTGAATCAGTACCTTCAGTCCTAAATACTTTCTCTTTAATTAGATCTTTTTTCCTCAGAAAAGTTTTAAAGTTTATTGTTATATTGCCCACATATTTCCTGATTATTCCTAGAGATTTTATTTTTTGATTGCTATTATGAATGGCATTTTTAAACTAATTTGTACCTCTTTGGTCTTCAAAAATTGTATCTACAGGTGCAAGAATGAACTAGCAAACACATGTATATGTTACTGCTCTTTGCAAATAAGTGGTTTTATATATTCAGATACATAATCTGATATGTATTCACAACTGTACAGATAGACTGTGCATGAAAAAATACGCAGGAAGATAAGAGGATGTCATTGTTTTTATTTTTTTTGCTGCTCTCTGACTCAAGGGATCTGAAAGGTGCCATTTGATTTTGGGAAGAGAGGTTAAATTGTTCAGAAATAAGCATTAATACGTACTTTGCAAATAATTTCATTCATGTGAACTTCTAATCCCCAGTACTAAATCATAGTAGGTATTCATCTTGTTCTTAGTTAAAAAAATGTAACTACTTTCTTCTTACAGATTTCAGAGACAACTGTCTGAACCCTGCCACCCCTTCCCTCAGTCAGGAGTTCCTGGAGATAATCGCCCCAATTACCACCGGCAAATGTCAGAACCTATTGTCCCTGCAGCTCCCCCGCCCCCTCAGGGATTCAAACAAGAATACCATGACCCCCTCTATGAACATGGGGTTCCAGGCATGCCGGGCCCCACAGCACATGGGTTCCAGTCACCACTGGGAATCAAGCAGGAGCCCCGTGATTACTGCGTTGATTCAGGTTAGTATAAAATCATGCCATTCATTTCTTCATCCTCTCTGTTATCTGTCTGATCATTATGGAGTGCCTCTATGTGTAGGACTTTAGGGAATAGTTTTATAAAAGTTGCCCGCAAAGAACTTAGGAGCTAATAGACATGTTTACATGCAACTGAATATAAAACAAAATAGAAAAGCCTTGCAAATGGTAGGAAGTACAGCAGGCATTCAAAAATGGTGTGGAATACACCTCTAAGTCTAGGCCTGAAGATGACTGGGGTCCAATCATGGTGATGCCTTCTTTTTAAGATCTATTATCTTAAGGCCACTGGACACAGGAAATATTATTTCTGCAGTTTAGTCCTACCCCTAGTTCTGCAGCTTCCTTTTTGACCACAGGAAACTCATAAATTCCAGTGTAAATGTAAGGAAGAAAATCCACGTGTAGGATGGGATTCTTTATATTCTTGAAGTGAATGGTGATCCGAGAAAACACCCAGTGTGCCCTAACATATATGGGGTCTGGGCGCATGTGGAAAAGGTTGCCCTGTTGGTTGTCTCATGGGATTTACTGCTCTGTTGCATCGCTTTCCTCTGGTGAAGGTCCTGTGTCCTTCAGTGACTGCTGGTGAACACAGGGAGATGCATAACATGTCAGGGCATCCATTGTTTGGTTATAGGTTATGTTTTGTCTACAGACTTAAGCATATCAAGAAGTTTGAGCTATCCTTGGGGGCCCTTGTCCCCCACCCCAGACACACACTCATTCACTGACTACATATCTTATAGGCCAGGCATCTTAAATGAGATCATTAGGGGAAAGGAGAGTTGGAATTTTGCAGTTTGCACATTTAGAAACTCTTTCCTCCTCTTCATTTCCCTTTCTTGCAGACATGAGTTTAGCTTTTTCATTCTTTTTTTTGCAGTTGGTGCTAAAGGAATTTGAGAGTGGCAGATAGGTTTTCATCCTTTTCCAAGTATGCTTTTCTTGAAGATGGTTGGGGGGGCAGTGTGTACTTTTAATGGCTTCTGCAAATAGAATATAGAATTTGCTCATGGCCTTCTGTGAGATGATACATAGATCGCTCAATTCAGGCAGAAATTGATTATGGGAAGGGCTGGGGAGGCAGGCAGAAGGGAGTCATCCATTGCTTTATGATAGAAACTACCAAATGTAAGTATTGATAGCTTGTCAAATTTTCCACTGGCATTCCTTCTGAAGACTTTGATGAATTTTCTTAGGAGCAGGCATGTCTAGCAACTTTCTTCCTTTGGGACTGACATTTTAATCTGTCCCTGATGAGTTTTTCACCCCACCCACTCCCTTAAAGCAAGATACTCAGTAGATGTTACCGTATCTGTGATTCATGTGTCCCACGTAGGCACATTTCAAACTCACTGTCTTCCCTCTGGACAGACACCTTGATAAAATGATGCCTAAAGAAGAGATCACTTGAGTGTGGGTTTCCGTTCCAGCATGGCAAAAATGTACTTGCCAGCTGCCCACTCTTGCTTGCTCTTGTCCTAGCTTCATAATTTCAAATGCCCTAATGTCACTGGCTTAAAAAATACCCTCACCTCTTGGAGCAGAATTGGATGAGACCATCAGCTATAAAGGAGAGCAAACTGGGAAAGATGCTCCTCCACTCCAAACCCCAAAGCCCCTGAGTCAGTATAGGCAGAAAGCCAAGTTTGGCCTTTTGAAACAAAAGCCAATTTCTTTTCTACCATTAACTCTCTCACCACATTAGGTATTAACTAATTTCTAAAAAGAGCAGCTTATTGAGACTGAGGCATCATTTTTTTCCTCCCAGTTCTCTTGATGAGGAGTCAAGAGCCCTACTTTCAGATGGTGGGTCATGGTGTTTCCCATGTTGCGTATTGGGGTGGTACTGCCTTCCCAGGAAAGACCAAAAGACATGACCTTGGAGCAGGAGAAGGTTTGGGGGCTTCACTGCAGAGCTGCAGTTCAGCTGGTGTGCTGATTCAGCTGCAGAAACTATTGACGGGGGTGTGTATGTCGATGTTTTTCTCTTTCAGAAGTGCCTAACTGCCAGTCATCCTACATGAGAGGGGGGTATTTCTCCAGCAGCCATGAAGGTAAGTAGTTTTGGTTTATTTGTTTTTTTTTTTAATAATATTCAAGAAAGGTTAAAAGCAGTCAGTTTCCAGGCTAAGATTTGAGATCATAGGTTAAACCATCCTTAGCTCAGGAGTAGGAGAGCTAACTGATGGTAATCTGCAGTTATTTTGCACACAGGGTTTGAGGCACGCTCCTGAACACTGAAGGCAGCCATCATCTTCAGTAGTAATGACCTTAACTTTCAAATGTTCATGGGATAATATGAAGACAAAGATGAATCAACCTGGTTTCCATACAAGGAGGTTATATGGTTGTATATATAAGACTGTCAGCCTAAATTGGCACTTAGGAACTGTCATGACTTGAGATGGTAGACTGAAGACTTTTCTGAATACTGAAGTGGGAAAGGGTTTTTTTCCTTAGAAAAGCTTCCCCAAAAGTATATATTGTTTTCTGTCATATTAAAGCTTTTGTCACTTTAAAACTTCTGGTGTCCAGGCCTCACCCAGAGCAATTAAATCAGAAATGCTGAAGTGGAATCCAGGCATTCATAGTTTTTAAAGCTGCTCAGGTGATTCCAATGTGCATCGTAGGTTGATGACCACTGTTGTGTAGAGGAAGGTTTAAGGAGCTGATCAAACAGCACAAGGAAGCATTGGTGGTGTTTGTGATTGGTCCACAAGAGTGGTTTCTATGGGTAGCTGATTCCCACTGACTTGGTTGGAGGGGAGACCAAGTTGTGGGTGCACTGGGCATGCGTCAATACTCTTTGAGTGCGTGTCCAGCCCTGGGGCGGAAGGGCTCTCCACAGGACCTCTAACAGTGATTGGCACAGCTGTGTGGGGCTCTCTTCCAGGTTCCCGAATGTTTCTACAGCAGCAATTGATGTCTGCAGCAGACAAACTAGGAGGGAGTGAGGGAAGAGAGGGAGGAAAACATTTTGCATAATTACAACATTTAGAAAGGAGCATGTTCTTAAAGGAAATATTTTTAGTAAGGCATTGGGCTGCTTACTACACACAGAGTATCTGGTGAGTTTGGGTGTGTTTTTTCCCTTTCCCATTCCTTTCCCTGACCTCACACACATCAAAGAAGTGAGTTTCAAAGAGACCTGCATTCTTAATTGCTCTAGCTTACTCTGACATGGTTTTTCTCTCCTTCTTACACAGGCTTGACCACAGAGGCCAGTTAGTGAAACAAGTGTTTCTGATTGGCACCTGTGATTACTAAGATAGCCATCCTGCCTTAGCGCTCACCTGGAGTCTTGCATACTGTTTTGAACCTTTCATTTCCACTTTGCTCCTCAAACAGGTTCTTCCTTCCTGCCACCTTTATTTGAGTGATTAGATGGTTGTGGCCACAACTGATGTAACTGCTAGTGCAAATTCAACTGACTTAAATTTTACTTAAACCAACAGCGTCTTCCAGATGTTTTCGAGAGGCATATGTGGTGATGCCTGGAAACCACGAAACACACCAGCGATACACATGGGCAGGCCTTCATCTGATTAGTTTGAAAAACAAACCTAAAATTTAATCTAGATTTACATTCTTCCCTAATACTGTGAATGCATTATCCTTATCTTAGAGAAGAAAAGCTTTAAAAATAACAGCAAATTTGACAGGTGTGTAAAACTTGAAATAGTTTGCTTATAGTGACTTTATATAAGGCTATTAAAACATCAATGGTGTATCAAAATCTATATGAAATATAAAGCTTCCTGGCAGTCAAGGCAAAATGCTTGAAGCATGAAAGGTTATACAATTCTTGCTGATAATACAAAATATAACAGTTTGTCATAAAAATCAGTATCCTAGTTCCAAATTGGAAAATAAGTTTGTCATAGGAGTCACTGAATCCCTGACTTAAAAGTTAGCATTGTATTCTTAAATCTTTTTTTTTAAGTGGATACTATAGATTCTCTCGTATCCATTTAAATATTTAGTGAACACTTACTATGTACCAGTGCTATGAGGGTACTAAGGTACTCGGGACATTGTCCTTATTCTCGAGCAATTTAGAATCCATGACAGAGAATATAAGAAAAAGCTCTCACATTATCCAATTAATTTCTTATTAGTACTTATCACAATGTGCACTTACTGTCTTTAATTTTTAAACTATCTTTTGTGATGCACTGATGTACTGGGAGCTATTCTCGACATTCTGGTATAAAAGTAAGTAAATCAATGGAACAGAATATATGTAACTCATTATATTCTTACAACAACCCTATAAGGTAGGAATTCTTATCTTCCCCAGTACTTAGATGAGGAAACTAGAGCACAGAGAGATTAATTAACTTTTTCAGGGTCACACAGCTAACCCAGGTCCATCAGCCTGACTCCGGGGCCCACACTCGTTAATGTTCCACACCACATCTCATTTTCCCCCCTGCTTTATTGTCTGTCTCTACCAGTTGGGACACAAGGTCCATGAGAGCAAGCGCCACGTCCGTGTTCTTCTTGTTATCTAACCCCTTCTAGTACAGTGCCTGGCATAAATGTTCATTGAATTAAATAATAAATAAATGCCAATAAAATATACTTCCTTTGATATAGTGAAGCCAAAGAGCCAATAGTGCTTGGGGCTGAGAACACAAAAATGAATAATACAAACCTCAGAATAATCTCAGTTTCCTCCAAGTTGGGGAGTGTCTTGCCAGGCCCACACCTCTTAAAAAATGGTACTGGTTCTGCCAGGAAGAACTTGATCTAGGCTGATTGTGAAGAAAGAACAGCAAGTTATTTTTTGGTGCCTTTACTCAAGAACTTTTTTTTTTTCAAGTCATAGTGAATCCCTCTGAAAATCTACTGATAGCCCTTCCCTGCAGAACAGCTTCCCCTGCCTCTCCCCACCGCATGCCTGACATGCATATGTCTGTACTACACAGCAAGATGACTCGACCAGAAAACTGAGCACAGGGACATCATTACCAGACAGGAGCCCCTGGTACTTTCTCTGGAGCAGTGTGCCAGTGGAGTGTGCTCACGCCCTGAAACAGGCTAGGCCTCAGGGAAGGATGTGGTCCCCATCCAGCCTCTGTATTAAGTAGCTTCCATTTGAATTCCAGTCTTGTCAGGTGCCTGGTGACGTGGTGGTCAGTGCTGAATGCATATTCAGGCTTTGTGGATTGAGACCGCCGGGCCAGCCTTCTTTCTCCTTGACCCCTTTCACTTTTGCCCTACCTTCCTCTCATTTCCACTTAACACGTGTTACTGGACCCGTCAGTTTCCTTTTCTTGACCTTTGTTTTGTTATCTATACCATCAATAAGTTTTATTGCTAGAATACCTCTTCAGATTCCTTGCACTATGTCTGGTTGATAATATCTCCAACTTGCTTTTAAATGTATTGCTCGTCACAGTCCTCCACAGGCCCAAGTTTTTACTCATTTTCGCAACTTCTCTACTGTCCAAGCTCTTTCATAATTGAAAGAGGTGTATGGGCAGTCTGGACAAGTTATGGGAAAGGCTGAAATTAATATTTGCTTAAAAGGAAAATGGCAAGACTATGTACAGAGCAACCAAATCCACCCAGCTGGTCCCAGTGAAATAAATGAGATGTCTTCTCAGATACAAAGGCTTAGTCACAGCAACACCGATCCATGCAGACCTCATAAACAAGATGTGAAGGAACTTACTGGTGCTTCTCTGCAGTCTTAGCTCTAATAGCGGGAATCAGTGCCTCTCTGACTGAGGTGTGGTGGTTACATCAGAACGTGAGCACCTAAGTCCTTTTGAAGTCCCCCCAAATTTAGTCTGGCATGGATACAGCAGTTAATAGAGCTTAGGACCTGAAATGGTAGAATCCCATTTTAGTCTTTAAATCCAGAGATTTAGTAGGACACAGATGGAATTTGCTAAGCAACATAGTCTTTTTGAATTCTCCTTCAGGTTTTCCATATGAAAAAGATCCCCGGTTGTACTTTGACGACACTTGTGTTGTTCCTGAGCGGCTGGAAGGTAAGCGTCCTCATCCAGTTTGTGGCTAAGCGGGAGGGTTGGAGACATCAGAGCCCCTCAGCCAGTCTTTTTAATGCCAGATTGGCGTTCACAACTCCTTTTTGCCCAAATCACTGGAGAAATTTGAGACTGAATTATTGCATATGTACTTTACCCCAAACAGGCAAAGTCAAACAAGAGCCCACCATGTACCGGGAGGGGCCCCCCTACCAGAGGCGAGGTTCCCTTCAGCTGTGGCAGTTCCTGGTTACCCTTCTCGATGATCCAGCCAATGCTCACTTCATTGCCTGGACAGGCCGAGGCATGGAGTTCAAGCTGATAGAACCTGAGGAGGTGAGCGCTGGGTGCCGGACTCAGGTGGTTTGTGGTCCGGTGGTGATGATGATTTTGTTCTCCTTTCGTTCCCCATTGAGGCTATTTACTGTGTTAAATGTGCTCTTCCTTCTCATCTAGATTCTGGCCTGGCCAGTGGGCTTGGCACTGCCCGTCCTATCCATAGGACAATTTACAATTCATGGACAGAGTTCTCCATTGTAGAATACATAAGAACTATTGGTAAACATACACACAGTGTGGGGGAGTCCATGAAGATTTACATTCAGAAAAGGTCTGTTTTCCCTCTTGGGAAGGCTTTTTATGGGTTGTTTCAGTGACACCGACTCGTTCTGGTATGTTGTGGCCATGAACATGCTGTGTGACATTTTGGTAATATGTTACAGGATGCAACTGCCCCACTGCGTATGCTCAGTGGCTGTACCGTAGAGAAATAAAATTATCAGAGATGGCTCAATCTTATGAGATTAGGTTTTTTTAAGTGTGTTATGTGGCATCACTATGGTTGGGAGATGACCCAAACCATTATTTTGTTAATAGGAAAAGAAATATTGTTACTGTCTGTTCGCCCAGAACTGTCGATGGAGTGGCCCGCCATTCTACCAGACAGAGCCACTACTGTTTCTTCAATAGAAAAGACACATCACAGAACCCCTTCCCTGAATATCAGGCCCTCAGTTTGGCATATTCCAAAGAGGTTTATTTTTAATTTCTATTTCACTTAAAATCTAAAGAGATTATAGCTGGAAAAGAAATAAGCACCCTGAAAAACTGACATACGCTCCTTTTGATAGCATGTATGTAGGCATTGTATATTAAACCAGCAGACCAAAAGGTATCTTTGGGTTGGATGCAATTGAAGTGGGAACAATATCCTTGGAAGGCATTTGAGCAAGAACAGCAGTTTTAGATGTTGTTCGATTAACTCCAGGACTCACTTGAGCACACCAAGGGGGTAAGTTGGTATGTAAGTTAACAGCAGGAGGTAACAACCTGGCATTTGGCTTGGGAGAAGAAAATAGTCTGAAAGTGAAGATGGGAAAAGAAGAATATGTGAATTCGAAGCATAGGAAGAATCCTGACTGGTAGAGAATAAGGAAGACTTCGTTAAAGGCAGTTACAAAAGCAGTACATGTGGTGTTCCCTGTCTGGCATCATTCATGAACGTGGCAGTGCGCCAGCGTCTTAGTTTGTAAATAGTTTCTGTTAAGACTCAGTCTACCTTGAAAGCCAGAGTTTGGTACTGGTGTGTTTTTCCAAGGTTTCTTTGTAGCTAACTCATGGAGAAATGGAGCCATGTTGTAGGCTTCCAGCCATACTGGAGAGCCATCCACCCCACGTCCTTCTCATAACGCGGCCTGGTTTATGTGAGGCTTGAGGAAAGCACGTTGCCGAGACTCGCTGGGCTCTTTGAAAGTAAATCTGTCATGTGGGCAGCCCTTATTGATTTACTGCCTTTCACAAACAGGAGCTTTTATTACTTTATTGCCACTGCCTCAGGCCTAAGCACAGGCTGTACAGCTGCAGGTAAACCTGGTTATGACCCCGTGTAAAGCTGTTATTGAATCTTCTGCTCTCCCGCCAGTGGTAAAGAAAATGATGAACAGATGGCAAAGGGTCCCTGCTTTCTTACTTAATAAGGAAACTAATATTAATCCAGAACGTTAATAAATGCCAAGCAGCCAAGTCACGTGAGAAGCCTGTGCTGACCTTGAGCCTCCCTGGCCCGACTGGACAGCTTTGTTTCTTCCGGAAGTACTCCTTTCCATCCCACCTCGAAGTCCCCAAGGTTACTGGGAACTCTGAATATTCCAGGACTAGTTCTGTTCCATGTGTGCAGTTTGGCGCCAGGACATGCAGCATTTGCTGAAGGTTTTTTTCCACTCTACTCCTTGTATAGCTCTGCAGGCCCTACTCTTTGTCAGTGTCAGGAAGATATCAACTCCTCAAAAAAGCTGTGAGAAGTTGTCGTGGGGGGGGCTTGAAGGGTGAAGCAGAGGAGGAAGCTGTTTGGGACGTAATTGTAGGCAGCTGTGTGGCTGAGTAGTGCACTCTGGGTAATTATCCATAATATCCATTACACTGTGCATGGAAATTGTGGTTTTAGAACTGCGTTTTGGCAGGCCCCCTAATCAAATGTCTTTTGATAGTCATCCAGCTTAGCACCCTCTCAATTATGACTGACTCGGCTTTAATCTGGAGCCATTTTTACTGTGAATCTGCATTAATGAATATTTTGGGGGGTAGGGTTGTTTGTTGAACATGTGGCAGATAACTGATGCCACGGGGAGGTTTAAAAGGATGGGCTGCTAGAAAAGAGCCACTCCCTGTGCTCTGGCTGTTCTCTCTTCAAAAGGGAGGAAGAGACATGTGAATTTTTTAACTCCTTCAGCCTCCACCCTCAAGATGCATGCTATCAAAGGCACGAATGGGAAAGATGAAAGTAACAAGCTGTTGCCTGCTCCCCTCACCCCAGGAATGGGGCAGCCCTACTTTCTAGCTGTTCTGCAGTTGTGTAACATCACACATCACCATAGAAGCAGCAGCTCTGGTGAAGGCTACTGAGTCATAGAGCTCTGGCCCGAGAGGATGAGTCAGTAGCTATGGCTACTCTGCAGTCTGTGCGTATACAGAACCCCCTCCAGTAAGCTGTTACATATGCAAGTGACAGCAAAGGGAGGTCATGGCTAACACTGAAGAATATTCAAGAATTGTTTTCCGTCACTGAATATGGTAAAATGCTGAAGATAAGCTTCGTTTAAGGTGCTCTGCATCCCTGTGGCTGATACAAGTTCAAGTATTAAAACTATGCTTTTCTTTTAAATGACTATAATGTCATTTCTTTTGATCATGCCTTGGTTTAGCAGATTGCCTTCTTACTATTATTTCTACTGGTTAAAATCTTCAACTTCTCCTGCCAGGGGGTGTAGGTTTGGTTAATTTTGCCTTTTTGGCTATTTCGAAGATAGAGTTGGAGGGGTGCACTCTGGGAAAGGAGGAGGGCCAAGGACATGATGTGTGCCGTAGAGGCATGCAGTAAATGAATGGGAAATTTACCTTTCACACGGTTTTTTGCAAAGCAGAGTGGAATTGTGGCTATTGAATTATTCTAATGTAATTAGGACAGATGCCTTCTTCCTTACTTATCAGATCATTTCTGGTATTTTTTAAAGGTCATTTAGAATCCTGAATTCAGAAGGTGTTGCTTTCCTTCTGCCCAAATATTTAAGGAAATGCTTTAAGTGAAATGCTGTTTTACGATCCGCTTTTCCACTTGGAGTCTCCCTACTTCTCATTCCATGTTTAACATCAGCTTTTTCAAAGATCAAAGGAATTTGGTTCTTTTGTTTTCTTAAAAATGTTCCCTACAAACTGACCTATAGTGTTCCAAACATGACCCCTGGTTTGCATACATTTAAAGACCTCTGAGAAGACTCACATTTTCAGGGTTATTCTTCTCCTACTTTGACAGTCATCCTTATAGGTAGGATTTTGGATGTTGAGTTACTGAAGAACAGAAATTGCTTGGCCATCATGATAATTGGGGGAACTCCGCTAGGAAGCTTTCTTGCTGTAAGGATTCTTTGCCCGAAGCTCCAGTTACAGCTCCCCATTACTGCACCTCAGGTGGACTGGGTTGGATATAATGCACTTCAGAACTGTTTGGGAAGCCCTGTTAATTTTTCATTAAGTGGATAATGGTGCTATATGTTTTAATGTCCATTCTGCAAGTCTGCTGGGAGCAGGGGATTGGATGGCAGCAGGCTGAAATGATCTGATTCCCCCTTACTCCATGCACTGCAATAAGTAAACATCTCCCAGCCCCTCTCCAATCTTATTAGAATTGAACTTTTGCTCTGCTGGCCCATTAGCAACTCACTAGTGTGTCTCTAATGTTTCAGGAATGACCATTCTAATTATTCCTTATTGACTGCTACAGAAACCATAGCACTTAATGGCAACATGCTAATGGTCTATGGGTATTGGTCAATAATTCATACGTGGAGAAACAGTAGAGAGCCTGCTTCCTCTGGGACATTAGCCAAGCCTTCTGCAGTCTTAAAGTGCTAGGATTCTTCAGACTCTAGGTCTCACCCTCTTAGCAGTTGTGACTGAATCATCACCTTTGTTGTGTGTTTGGTCTTGAGGGAATTCAATCCTTTTGCTTCCAGGTCAGGGAAATGCATCATTGGCCAGAGCAGCCAGGTCACAGAACTGGCTCTCCTCGGACTGGAAGAAGGCCACTGGGCCTTGGGAATGGGCATCCATCGCTCTCTGTTTTCCTGTCTCTTTAGGTTGCTCGGCGTTGGGGCATCCAGAAGAACCGGCCAGCCATGAACTATGACAAGCTAAGCCGTTCTCTACGCTATTACTACGAAAAAGGCATCATGCAGAAGGTGAGCAATCACGAGAGACAGACCATTCTAACCACTTTTTAAAAGGTGTCAAGGGCTTCTGTAGTAAGACCATTCATAATGGCTGAGAGAAGATGTTAGCTTCATACGTGATTCTGTGGTCGAAAAAAATCTCGAGAAAAACTTAAAACAAGAGTCAAAAGAGATAGAGCATCTTTAATGCTCTTGGGTCTGAGAAAACCAAAGGTTGTGTGTCAAACATGCCATAGGAAAGTTAGGCTCCTCTGCTTTATTTAAACTGCCTATAAATAAGAAAATGTCTAGAAACTTAGGCCGACTCTGATATCCATAAAGGAGCATGTGAGGGGATCGACTTGAAGGTCTCAACTCCCACGAGGGCTTAGTTGAAGTCTTTAGTTGTCAAAATACCTACACCCTTAAATCTGTAAGTGTTGGAGGAGTAAGAAAATCCTATTTCTCTTTCCAAGTCCAAGAAACAAGGTCAGGTCAAAAATCCAAGGCAAATTTTTGGTTGGTCTTTCTAAGCCATTGTATTTTATACTGTCACCAAGATGCTAGCATTTATTCAGTCAGGTAGTCCGCACGGAGGAGGCCACCAAGATGCACTTAGACACAGCATACAGTCATCGCCGCTGAGAACTTGTCTGTTCTGAAACCAGGTTTAGCATTCTCGTGAGCAAGTAGTGATGTGACCCCCATATTCCTCTCACCTCCTTAAAAACCATTAAATAGCTTTTCATGGTCTTCTGGATAAAGTCCAGACTCTTTAGCGCTTCATACCAACTCAAAGCCTTTCCCAGCCTGGGTGCCGCCTAACTCCTCTGTTTCCTCACTGCCGCTTGACTGCTTTCACCAGCATAGCCATCCTCCTCTTCATTAATGTAGTGTTTGTTTACCAAAGAATACATACCACATAGAAGTTATCAAGCATACAATGGAAAAACACCTAGTAAATTACCATCGTACTTAAGAACCAGAATATTCCTAATGCCTTCACTACTGGCCAGCCAGTAATCACCTCTTCACTCCAAGAATCTGAAGTCCTCAGGCTGGGTCCCTTTTCTGCTTCTGATCGCACCTGTTCACTGCCCTTCTCTCAGGTTGTGAATTACCTGTTTCTTGTCAGTATCCCCCACCGGAGTGTAAGCTCTTTTGGGGCAGAATTGAGGGTTTGATTTTAGCACTTGGCACAGACTTAAAGGATACTCCAAGATGGGTGGTCAGCCTGCTCTCCCTCCCCTTGTTTTAAAGGGTGCAATTCAGCAGTTTTTAATATATTCACAGAGTTTTGCAACCATTGCCACAATCAATTTTAGAACATTTTACCACTCCCAAAAGAAACCCAAAGCCGTTAATGGTCCGTCACTTCCCATTTTCCCCCAGACCCCACACTCTCCCCTTTTAGTGTTAATAATATCAGGTGGAATCCTAAATTGAGGAAGGAGAGCTGTTATTCCTTTGGTATTCCCAACTTCAGATACAATTGGAGAGAATGTAACCAGACACAGTAACATGAACCAAAGGCAATGAGTTGTCCCTATGACTAGTTCCTACATTCTCTGAGGAAGTAGAGGAAAATTTTATTTCTGAGACTAAAATGGACAAAGAGTAAGGAAGGCACAAGGAATGAGGCTTGGATGGGTTCAGATCCTCACACTCCCATTTATTAGCTGTATGCTTTGAGGAAAGTCACTTAACCTCCCAATGCCTCTATTTCCAGTAAAAATTTAGATAAAAATCTCTGCTCTAATCTCATAGGGTAATACATGTGAAAAATTTCCAGAAATAATAATGTGCTATTCAATGTAAGAGATTGTTACATTAATTAGATGGCCCATGAGTAAATGAGAATTAAATAAAAGGTGGTTGAAAGCATGCCAGTGTGGAAGAGGGATTTAGAAAAGCTGTAGTCCCATATCCTCAGTTTTTGAAAGGGAAAACTGAGGTTCACAGAGCTTAAGACTTAATGACTGGACCAAAACTGAAAGCTTCTGATGTGGGATTATTTCTATTGTACCCACTGCCTCACTCTTCCTCAGACATGAACTGACTTTTGGGATAGGGAACCAGAGATTTAATGGAAACCTGTGGCTCAAGAAAACTAGATAGGGATGGTTGACTGTATACGTCCTGCCCTTGAGACTTGCTTTGGTGAGAATGCTGATCATACAGCCCCTAACTCCTCATGTCAGAGCTCCAAAGACCACTGGGGCAGACACCCATGAAGACTAGACATAGAAGCGTCACCATAAAATAAGCTATAAGATCTTTTGGGATAATTGGGTTATTGTAGTATAACCTCTGTACCTGCCACTGTAGCTAGCAACAGACTTCTTCAACCCAAGATTTGGAAGCAAAGCCATATTTCTGTAATTAAAAAGATTTTAGAGTCACAACAGAATGACTGAAAGACAAGGTTAAACTCAGCGTTTCCAATTTTGAGTCGAAAATGTTTATTTTATCCGTAATTTTAGCTGCTTTCCTGTGTGCCTTTGCCCCATCTGAACAAAGACATGTATCTGGTTTGATTTCCAGTGGTGTGTGTCCTCGTCCTCCCCTACAGCCGGCAGAGAAGGGATGACCCCGCGACTTAGATGGCTCCTCAGCTACACCATGAGGTCTTTGAAGAGTCAAGACCTCTTGGCTCTTGTATATGATAATGCATAACATCCACATATAGGTAGTCAGTTCCTTCAGTGTAGCAGGACCGTGGGATGAGTAATTTAAAACTGCAGGCTAGCCAAGAAACAATTCTATTTGGGTTTGGAGCAAACTTAAAATTCCCACTCTGACCAAATCCCAAGCCCTTCAAAATAACCAAGCTGTACTACTGTAGAGACTGTAAACTTTGGAGGTACTGAAAACGGGGCCTGACTTCTGCGTTGGACCTTTCAATCCTTCCCTTCTTGGCACACCAAGCCCCAGCCTCAGCATACTGTTATGTCTAAGCTGAGTGTGCCACTGTGAGGATTTTCTGCTCAAAGGGCCTATCAAGTATGAATCTGAAAGTAAGATACCGTCATTTTTAACTGCTGAGCAGTGGTGTCAACAAAACACTTGTCAGGTAACCAGTCCCCAAGCATATCAAAATACATCTGAATGACGTGGATAATCAGCTGCCGACGAGCCTCCTTTGGTCCCTGCCTCCTTGAGGACTTGGTGTCTTATAAATATCTCATTATTCCTCCCCTGGCACCCCATGCCCTGCTCCAGCTGGGCCTCATAAGGAGTGTTTTCTCTTGCAGGTGGCTGGGGAGCGATACGTCTACAAGTTTGTCTGTGACCCAGATGCCCTTTTCTCCATGGCCTTCCCTGACAACCAGCGCCCATTCCTGAAAGCAGAGTCTGAGTGTCACCTCAGTGAAGAGGACACCCTGCCGCTGACCCACTTTGAAGACAACCCTGCTTACCTCCTGGACGTGGATCGCTGCAGCAGCCTGCCCTATGCTGAAGGCTTTGCTTACTAAGTTTCTGAGTGGCTGAGCGGCCCAACCCTAGAGCTAGCAGTTCCCATTCAGGCAAACGAGGGCAGTGGTTTTGTTTGTGTTTTTGGCTGTTCCTAAAGCTTGCCCTTTGAGTATTATCTGGAGAACCCAAGCTGTCTCTGGCTCGGCACCCTTAAAGATAGATGCCTTGGCTGGGGGGCAGGAACAGGGAGGGCAGAAAAAACACCAAAAGGCTGATGCCTCAGCTCTGATCCTGACAAGGTTTCTGGGAAGAGATTGAAATGGAGCCTCCTTCCCAGGGACAATATATGCAAAGCAATGCCTTGTTCAAGTTAATACCCCAGGACAGAGTGTGTGACAATCTGCATTGATCATGGACTACTAAATGCCTTTACCTAGAAGGGCTCTGATTTGCACAATTTATTGCAAAAGTAATCACAAACACATAGAACAGTCAGTTGGCTAAGTTGGGGAGGCTCAAGACATGAAGGGTCAAAATACATCTTAAAATTCAGAGAGCTCTTCTAGCTCAACCTGAAATGGTTCCCCTTGGTCTAGAAAGAAGGGGTGGATAGTCAGAACAGCTGTTAACCACTGCATGGTTCTCAAGTAAGAAACCATTGCTACTCTTGGGAACCTTCTGGCTAGGTGGTCACCAGGGAGAACAAGCCCCCTTTCTCTTCCCCATCACATGGCTGTGTGTGGACGGCTTTAATGTTAGGAGAAGGGTGATTAACACTTTTGACAGTATTTTGTTTTGCTTTGATTTGGGGAATTGTTTTGTTTTGGTGGTTGTTTTGGAAAAACAGTTTATAAACTGATTTTTGTAGTTTTGGTATTTTAAAGCAAAAAAAAAAAAACCCAACCTTTCGGTAACTGCACCAACTGCGTCCTTTAGACAGGGCAGTGCTGGCTGATGAAGACGCTGCAGCTTGAAAGGGGCTTTGCTGGGGGCTTCCCTTGGCCATGTACAAGCCCACTTTATTGCCTGCTTTGTGCTTTCTGCACCAGACAGCCTGATGGAACATTTGCACCTGAGTTGTACATTTTCGAGGTGTGCAGGGCAGCCTGGACACACCACTTAGATTCTATGTGTATAGTACCCCATGTTCTCAACATGCCCTCTCTGGAAACATATGTACATAATACACGTCCTGGCCATCTGACACCTGGTCACCTGGTGGGAACCCTAGGGATTCTTTCCTGGGCACGACTGATGACAATTTCCATTTCATCGGTTTGTTTTGTTTTCCCTTTCCTTTAATTCTTGGACTATAAACCCTGCATAGGATTCAGTGGGGTTTGAGACTCACACGTTACACTGACAGGTAACACAGTGCTAGCATATTAGTTTCCTGCCACCTTAAAAAAAAAAGTTTATTCTGATTGCTGTATTATATTGGAAAAGTTTTAAACAACTTAGCTAAAGCTTTGTGAAAGCTGAGCTCAGAGTGGAGGAGGAGCTGTTGGAAAGTGGCAGTGCCTTGTTGCCTGCTCTGTTGGTAGGATCCTGTGCTCCCATGGCACTTGGCACATTAAGAATGATGCTGCTGTTCTTCATATGCCAAGGATGGTGCTGACTTGGCGAGGGTAAGACACGTACTTTGGACTGTTTTTCTGTTACAGGAGTTCTCATAGTCTCACAGTCCCCTATGACCAGCAGCACATTTGTACGGGGACACAGGGGCAGGGTACATTTTATAGCTCTGGAAACATAAGGTTTTCCTCTGATGGAAGCGAATTAGCCCACAAAGGTATTAAACCCGTAGCTTGGGCCTTAATTAGCATTGTACTCCAATCAAGGGACTCTTTCCAAACCATATTTATAGCTTTCTAACCTACACATAGTCTATACATAGACACATATTTTACCCACAGCTGGCTAGAGATCAATTTGTTGTAAATGCTGTATAGGATTTGTTTTTCCTTTCTTTACTTATCCTGGTTTAGGGTGTTTTTGTTTTTTGATGGATTTATGCTGCCTTAGCAAGTATGAAAATAGTCCTCTGTAGCTTGAGCTGCCCCTCCCTTCTGTAACCACGTGGCCTGTGCTGTCGTGGAACATAAGATGGCGCCGTCACTGCTGCATTCCCATCGGACTCATGCATCTCCCAGATGGTTTTGGTTTTTTGTTTTGTTTTTGCTTCTTTTCCAGAGTGTGGAAGTCTCCAGTGCAGAAAGGCTTTAACCTGCCAGTTGATTTGAGATGCTTCCCCCTGCGCAGGGCCATATGCATCTTGCCAAGCTGCGTTATATTCTGTACTGTGTACAATAAAGAAGTTTGCTTTCAGTTTACCAAGTGCCTGAAGCATGCCTCTTTCTTGCCATCAGTGATCTAATTTTAAAGTGAGGAGAAGCTTCCTGTCTTCCCCTCTCCCTCCTCTCTCTCCTCCCTCCCTCCCTCCTTCAATCCCCCCCTTTCCCCCTCCCTCCCTCTACTTCTCCCCACCTCTTTCTCTTGCCCTCCTCTCTCCCCCCCTCCTCTCACCTAGTTAGCCTTCCAGTGGACTGTGGAGCTGAGAGCGGTTTGTGGAACTGTTACCTGGAGACAGAAGTACACAGCTGCTCTTGGGCCTCATCTCTTAAAGTCTGGCTAACAATTTGATCCAAAGGAGTAGGAGGTAGAGAGGTGGGCAGGGCAGTTTCCCAGCCAATGGTGAGCTGAGACCACCCTATCCGTTGAGACCACCTACTCACCAATTCTAAGTAACTATTTTTTAAAGCAAAGCTCATGTTTGGACTTTGGGTTGTATGAAAAATTACTAAGCAAGGACTGTTAGTTCCAGAATGGTCCTAACTTGGCCTCTTAGATGGATACTTGGAAAAACAGTAAGAACTTAAGACCATTCATTTCCTAGTTTTCCCCAAAAAAGATTTGGTCTTAAGAATCTTACTATAATGGTTCCCTTAAAAACAATGACAACAAAAACATAGGAAGGTCTTGGCTTTCTTTGTTCTAGCTGTGCAGCAGTAAAACTTCCACATTCACCTGTTTCTTTGTGGGTTTATGTCACTTGGGAAATGTGCGGAAGAAAATAAAGTTTGCAAGTCTGTGAGCAGTATTGTGCCTTTCAGGTGTTCTTATTTCACCGTTTTTCTGTACCTTAATCTGGGCTTTTCAAGACTCCTATTACAGAAGAGAAGGAAGTTGAGCCTCTTTTCAAGCCTGTAACAGAAGGCTTTCTGTAAGTTTATCTACTGTCTATCTTTTACTGTGTTACAAGCCCTAAGTGCAGAAACATCTGAGACTGAATCAGTGCACTGCCGCTTGAATCAGAGCATGTAAGAAATGAATGTCTGCCACCTAAACCCATTAATTTCAACAGACTAAGGTGCTGGGTGAAGCAGAGGAAGCCCAGGACAAGAGCCCTGCCTTGGCTTCACGGAGATAAGGCTTCAGCAATCAGCTCCCCACTATTCCCAGACCCGTTATCTGGCTTGGGTCAGACCCAGATGGTGAACCTAATGCAGGAGGTCACCAAACACTGGGCCACCCTTCTGGTGCTGGGCACTAAGAGAAGGAAGCCCAGAAATGTGAAGTTTACTCTTCATCGAGGTCCCCTTGCTCAGCCAAGCCAGAAACAGTGCTCATTCAGTTGTTAGATAACAAAGAGGTAGTGTGAGGGCAAAAGAATGGGATTTTGAGAGCCAGAGTATGTGCAGAATCTTAAATTCTAATGCAGCTGGGACAAATGTAAACTGATACAGAAGAAAAATGCTCAGGCACCCAGACGGTTGGGTCTCGGAAAGAATTCACTGCCCAGTGGTGCAGGTGGCCGGGCTCGGTGTGTGACCTCTAAGGCAAGCAGAAGGAAGAAAGCCAGGAAGTCATCAGTTTTAACACAACTATATAATGTAAGCATTGATTTTATTCAGCATAAGTGTATTGTACTTAAAATAGGGGGCGAGGGTAAGAGCAACACACCGTTAAGCCAGTGTGTCCTTCTGGTCCCAGCAAAGACACTGGTGTCCCATGTGGGAGGGACCCTTTGAGTGACCAGCCTTCCTTCAGCTCCTCCAGACTAAGAGCTGGCTTTATACCCAGGCCTGGGTTTGTGGCCCTGGGCAGTGAACCTCCAACAGCTAACCTTTGGATAGCACCTTATTCAGCACTTTTTCATCCCCATTATCTTTTTGGCAGGCTTTTAAAAATGTTAACACTTTTTTGAAATTGAACCTGAAAGTCAGCTGTTAGCCTCCAAAATTACTTTCTTGGAATGTTCACAATGGCTACTATGGAAAGAAGACAAGACAGGGGAAGGCAGGACATGGGTTCTGGCTGAGTGGATTCACTAGATGATTTCAGGGCCATCCTGGCCTAACCTAGGTCAGCGAGAGCACTGATGATCTGCTATTTCTCAGATCTTTTAGGCTGTAAAGAAGAAAGTAGTCTTGTTGGAACTCAAGGGGTGTGTGAGTGAGTGAGTGTGAGTGTGTGTACATGCACAGGTTTGACAGTTAAAATCCTCTCAAGTCGCCACCTTTAAGCAAGCTCTGAAGATTGCTGTCCTACTGTAACTGGCATCTGTTCATTTCCCAGGCATTCACGAGCACCTCCTAGACGTCAGGCACTGCTGGTGCTAGAAACATGATTCAAGATGACATTTTCAAATAAAGCCCTATTCATGAGTAATATATGTGACAACTTCTTACATGTTTAAATGCTCTGCTCACCAGCTCATAGCAGCTCATACTTAAAACATAGTACTGCCACCATCTCATTCTGACCACATTGCCAGAGTCTGTGGAGGCTGGGGTATTCATCCATCACCTCCTGGATAACTAGCCCCAACTAGCTGGGGTTTAGCCCCAGAGGTATTAGCTCTTCAATGTGCTTTCTACCAGGACAAGAAGGCACACGTAAAATTAAAGAAGATGGTGGCATGAGAGGTGAGACAGAGACTTCCTCCTAAAGCTGCATATAATACAAAAATATAACTGATACAACTACTCCTGAAAGAGCAACAGGAAAGAGGGATGTGCCTAACTGTATACACCTGGAGACAAGAGCAGACCTCACAGAACAGGGTGAAGTACTAAAGCTCTGTGCCCCAGCAGGACCCGAGCCCTTCCCCCACCCCAGCTCACTGCCAGGAAGAGAAACGGAGCAGGGAGGGAGTGGAGACCTGGGACTGCTGAATACCTAAATCTGGAGATCTGCTCTGGGAGCACAAACCTACATTTCATGGTGCTTGCATGATACTCTCATAATAAGGGGGTTGGAAAGCTAAGACAGGCAGAATTCCTAGAGAGACTGAGATTCCAGCTGCTTGTGGAAAGCAGGGATCCATATCCAGCTGCTCTGGGACAAAAGAAAGATGGGCAGTCTGAGAGACTCCTAACAAGGAAGCCCAAAGCAAGAGGGCTGCTAAAGGGGCAAGGATTGCACAGAGCTTACTGCTCAGGAGAGAAGACAGGTAGACAAAATTGTCCTGGTGCACTCTGCCCAGCAGGTTGGGAGCTTTCATGATCTTCAGGTGCACCAGCTCCCTGGCTGGCTACACAGCTCCAAGGACCCCCTCCGTGGTACGCAGCCTACTGCACCTTTCTCCTGGTCAGCCCCACCTGGCTCGCAAACTGGCAAACCCTACCCCGGCGTTGGGCCAGCCAGAGGGAAGATCTGTCTACAGCAACTACAAACGCAAAGCATAGAGGCTTATACCTGTGTGCTCAGCCCACTGGTTCAGGCAGTGGAGCCAGGCACAGCGGCTGGGAAGCACAAAGCAGTTCTTTCCTCTCCCCAGGCACCAATTCCACTCCCCTGAAACCCCCAACATTGCTTCAGGGGCTGAGCAGCTCCAGAGAGTAGAGCTTCTGGGCACTAAAGGGCACCATACGCAAATACGAAACGCCAAAAGAAACCTGGTTCAGAGTAAAATTATTAATACAACTCCTGAGAAGGATTTAAATGATATCGACCTCATGACTCTCCCCAAAAGGGAGTTAAAAATAAAAATCATTAACATGCTCACGGAGGTACAGAAAGATATTCAAGAACTCAGGAATGAACACCAGTTGGAGATCCAATCATCGAAGAGCACAATGGAGGGTATTAAAAGCAGATTGGATACAGTGGAGGAGAGGATAAGTGAAATAGAAACTAGAGAAGAGGAATACAAAGAAGCTGAGGCACAGAGAGAAAAAAGGATCTCTAGGAATGAAAGAATATTGAGAGAACTGTGTGACCAATCCAAATGGAACAATATTCGCATTATAGGGGTACCAGAAGAAGGAGAGAGAGAAAAAGAGATACAGTGTCTTTGAGGAGGTAATTGCTGAAAACTTCCCCAGTCTGGGGAAGGAGATAGTCTCTCAGGCCATGGAGATGCACAGATCTCCCAACACAAGGGACCCAAGGAAGACAAATCCAAGACATATAGTAATTAAAATGGCAAAGATCAAGGATAAGGACAGACTATTAAAAGCAGCCAGAGAGAGAAATAAGATCACATACAAAGGAAAGCCCATCAGGCTATCATCAGACTTCTCAACAGAAACCTTACAGGCCAGAAAGGAGTGGCATGATGTATTTAATGCAATGAAGCAGAAGGGCCTTGAACAAAGATTACTTTATCCAGCAAGATTATCATTTAAATTTGAGGGAGGGATTAAACAATTCCCAGATAAGCAAAAACTGAGAGAATTTACCTCCCACAAACCATCTCTACAGTGTATTTTGGAGGGACTGCTATAGATGGAAGTGTTCCCAAGTTTTAATAGCTGTCACCAGAGGTAATAAAACCACAGTAAAGAAAGTAGAACAGCTAATTACTAAGCAAATGCAAAATTAAATTAACTATCCCCAAAGTCAATCAAGGGATGGACAAAGAGTACAGAATATGACACGTAATATATAAAGAATGGAGGAGAAAGAAAAAGGAGAAAAAAAAAGAACCTATAGATTGTGTTTGAAATAGCATATTAAGTGAGTTAAGTTAGACTCTTAGATAGTAAGGAAGTTAACTGAACCTTTGGTAACCATGAATCTAAAGCCTGCAAGGCCAATAAGTACGTATCTATCCATATTCACCTTAAATGTAAATGGACTGAATGCACCAATCAAAAGACACAGAGTCACTGAATGGATAAAAAAACAAGACCCATCGAAATGCTGCCTATAAGAGACTCACTTTAAACCCAAAGATATACAGACTAAAAGTGAAGGGATGGAAAAAGATATTTCATGCAACTAATGGGGAGAAAAAAGCAGGAGTTGCAGTACTTGTATCAGACAAAATAGACTTCAAAACAAAGAAAGTCAAAAGAGACAAAGAAGGACATTACATAAAGATAAAAGGGTCAATCCAACAAGAAGATATAACCATTATAAATATCTATGCATCCAACACAGGAGCACCTACATATGTGAAACACATACTAACAGAATTAAAAGGGGAAATAGAATGCAATGCATTCATTCTAGGAGACCTCAACACACCACTCACTCTGAAGTACTGATCAACCAGACAGAAAATAAGTAAGGAGACAGAGGCACTGAACAACGCATTAGAACAGATGGGCCTAACAGACATCTATAGAACTCTACACCCAAAAGCAACAGAATACACATTCTTCTCAAGTGCACATGGAACATTTTCAAGACTGTATCATATACTAGGCCACAAGAAGAGCCTTGGTAAATTCAAAAATATTGAAATTGTACCAACTAGTTTCTCAGACCACAAAGGTATGAAACTAGAAATAAATTATGCAAAGAAAATGAAAAATCTCACAAACACATGGAGGCTTTACAACATGTTCCTAAATAACCAATGGATCAATGACCAAATAAAAACAGAGATCAAGCAATATATGGAGACAAATGACAACAATAATTCAACACCACAAAATCTGTGGGACGCAGCAAAGGCCGTGCTAAGAAGAAAGTGTACTGCAATACAGGCCTACCTCAGGACAGAAGAACAATCCCATATGAGCAGTCTAAACTCAAAATTAACAAAACTAGAAAAACAAGAACAAATGAGACCCAAAGTCAGTAGAAGGACAGACATAATAAAGATTAGAGCAGAAATAAATAAAATTGAGAAGAATAAAACAATAGAAAGGATCAATGAAAGCAAGAGCTGGTTCTTTGATAAAATAAACAAAATAGATAAACCCCTAACCAGACTTATCAAGAAAAAAAGAGAGTCTACTCACATAAACAGAATCAGAAATGAGAAAGGAAAAGTCACTATGGACACCACAGAAATACAGAGAAGTATTAGAGAATACTATGAAAAATTATATCCTAACAAACTGGATAACTGAGAAGAAATGGACAACTTTTTAGAAAAATACAACCTTCCAAGGCTGACCCAGAAAGAAACAGAAAATCAGAACAGACCAATTACCAGCAATGAAATTGAACTGGTAATCAAAAACCTACCTAAGAACAAAATGCCTGGACCAGGTGGCTTCACTGCTGAATTTTATCAAACATTTAGTGAAGACCTAATACCCATCATCCTTAAAGTTTTCCAAGGAGTAGAAGAAGAGGGAATACTTCCAAACTCATTCTATGAGGCCAGCATCACTCTAATACCAAAACCAGGCAAAGACACCACAAAAAAAGAAAATTATAAACCAATATCCATGATGAACATAGATGCAAAAATACTCATCAAAATATTAGAAAACCAAATTCAAAAATACATCAAAAGGATCATCCATCATTATCAAGTAGGATTTATTCCAGGGATGCAAGGATGGTACAGCATTCGAAAATCCATCAACATCATCCACCACATCAACAAAAAGAAGGACAAAAACCACATGATCATCTTCATAGATGCTGAAAAAGCATTTGACAAAATTCAGCATCCACTCATGATAAAAACTCTCAACAAAATGGGTATAGAGGGCAAGTACCTCAACAAAATAAAGGCCATATATGAAAAACCCACAGCCAACATTATACTTAACAGCAAGAAGCTGAAAGCTTTTCCTTTCAGATTGGGAACAAGACAAGGATGCCCACTCTACTCACTTCTATTCAACATAGTACTGGAGGTCCTAGCCACAGCAATCAGACAACACAAAGAAATAAAAGGCATCCAGATTGTCAAGGAAGAAGTTAAACTGTCCCTGCTTGCAGATGACATGCTATTGTACATAAATAACCCTAAAGAATCCACTCCAAAACTACTAGATCTAATATCTGAATTCAGAAAAGTTGCGGGATACAAAATTAATATGCAGAAATCTGTGGCATTCCTATACACTAACAATGAACTAGCAGAGAGAGAAATCAGGAAAACAATTCCATTCACAATTGCATCAAAAAGAATAAAATACCTAGGAATAAACCTAACTAAGGAAGTGAAAGACCTATACTCTAAAAACTACAAGATACTTATGAGAGAAATTAAAGATACCAATAAATGGAAACACATCGCATGCTATGGATAGGAAGAATTAATATTGTCAAAATGGCCATCCTGCCTAAAGCAATCTACAGATTCAATGCAATTCCTATCAAAATACCAAGAGCATTCTTCAATGAACTAGAGAAAATCGTTCTAAAATTCATATGGGACCACAAAAGACTCCAAATAGCCAAAGCAATGCTGAGAAGGAAGAATAAAGCTGGGGGGATTATGCTCCCCAACTTCAAGCTCTACTACAAAGCCATAGTAATCAAGACAATTTGGTACTGGCACAAAAACAGACCCATAGACCAATGGAACAGACTAGAGAGCCCTGCTATAAACCCAACCATATATGGTCAATTAATATATGATAAAGGAGCCATGGACATACAATGGGGAAATGACAGCTTCTTCAACAGCTGGTGTTGGCAAAACCGGACAGCTACATGGAAGAGAATGAAACTGGATTATTGTCTAACTCTATACACAAAAGTAAACTGAAAATGGATCAAGGTCCTGAATGTAAGTCATGAAACCATAAAACTCTTAGAAGATAACATAGTAAAAAATCTTCTGAATATATAAGCATGAGCAACTTTCTTCCTGAACGTATCTCCTCGAGCAAGGGAAACAAAAGTAAAAATGAACACATGGTACTACATCAAACTAAAAGGCTACTTACTGTACAGCAAAGGATACCATCAACAGAACAAAAAGGCATCCTACAGTATGGGAGAATATATTTGTAAATGACATATCTGACAAGGGGTTAACATCCAAAATATATAAAGAACTTACATGCCTCAACACCCAAAAAACAAATAACCCAATTAAAAAATGGACAGAGGATATGAAGAGAAGAAGAAATTCAGATGGCCAACAGAGACTAATCATCAGGGAAATGCAAAATAAAACCACAGTGAGATATCATCTCACACCAGTTTGGATGGCCAGCGTCCAAAAGACTAAGAACAAGAAATGCTGGCGAGGATGCAGAGAAAAGGGAACCCTCCTACACTGCCAGTAGAAATGTAAGCTAGTTCAACCATTGTGGAAAGCAATATGGAGGCTCCTCAAAAAACTCAAAATAGAAATACCATTTGACCCGAGAATCCCACTCCTTGGAATTTACCCAAAGAATACAACTTCTCAGATTCAAAAAGACATATGCACCCCTATGTTTATTGCAGCACTATTTACAATAGCCAAGAAATGGAAGCAACCTAAGGGTCCATCAGTAGATGAATGGATAAAGAAGATGTGCTACATATACACAATGGAATATTATTCAGCCATAAGAAGAAAGCAAAACCTACCATTTGCAACAACATGGATGGAGCTAGAGGGTATTATGCTCAGTGAAATAAGCCAGGCGGAGAAAGACAAGTATCAGATGATCTCACTCATATGTGGAGTATAAGAACAAAGAAAAAAAACTCAAGGAACAAACCGCAGCAGACTCACAGAACCCAAGAATGGACTAACAGTTACCAAAGGGAAAGGGACTGAGGAGGATGGGGGAGAAGGGAGGAATAAGGGGGAAAAAAGGGGTATTATGATTAGCAGACATAATGTTGGGGGGCACGGGGAGGGCAGTACAACACAGAGAAGACAAGTAGTGATTCTGTAGCATCTTACTACGCTGATGGACAGTGACTGTAATGGGGTATGTGGTGGGGACTTGATGATGGGAGGAGTCTAGTAACCATAATATTGCTCATGTAATTGTAGATTAATGATACCAGAATAAAAGAAAAAAATTTTAATAAATAAATAAAGAGTGGATTGGGTCAAAAAAAAAAAGAAGGTACACGCAGGTGTCAGTGTTCCAGGAGCTGCTGGCAGATGCAGTACCTCAGGTGGGCTGAGGGGACCTGGAGAAGGCATCACAGTCTTTGCCACACCTACCTTTGGTGCCCTACTTACTTAAGGTGGGTGACCCTTGCCTCCATCCTTCTGTTAACAAACATATTTCAAGCATCTTTGTTGCACACACTGCAGTAGACGTTTTGTGGGGAATCACAGTGAAATCCACCCTCTTTTAAACATCTCACAGGGTAATGGGGGAAATTTTTTTCTACATGAAACTAGAATGCAAGTTATAACTCACTGAGTATTACTCATCTAATAAATAGTGCCTATTCTGTCCCCAGTTCTTCTCTAGGATTAGCAAAGGAAAAAAATGGACACAAATCTCTTCTCTCAAGGATCTTTCATCTGAGGAAGGAGGTGAAAAATAAATCAAACAAATAAATGATAACCCTCACTAGATAGTATTAAGTACTATGGAGGAAAAAAAAGCAGGGAAGGGAAGTAGTGAATGGGGTTGCAATTTTAAATAGAAAGGTCAGGGAAGACCTCACAGTTGAGTGAGGATTTGGAAAAGAGAAAGAAATGGCCAGGTGGACATTGGCAGGAAAAGTCTGTGGGCAGAGGGAAGGGGGAGCTCAAGAGCAAAGCCCTGAGATAAACATGCTTAGAATATTTATGGAAAGCAAGGCTTGTGACTCTGGGTCAGAGCAGATGAGATGGGACGGAGTAAGAGAGAAAGTCAGAGTAAGTGCGGGTGTCTCATCTAAGGCTGTGTAAGCTTCACAAGGACTCCGGCATTTACTCTGTTAATGTTTAGTTGTTAGGTTTTGAGTGGAGAAGTGACATAATATGCTTTATATTTTAAAGGATCACTCTGACTCCATAGCTGAAACTAGACTGTAGGGGAGAAAGGAAGGAAGCAAGGTGAAGCAGTAGGCTCCTGCCGTGATCCAGGTGAGCTGGACAGTGCTGTGCACCAAGGGCACGAGGGGGTCACGGTCTGGATAGATTCTTCAGGTAAGTAGATTTTGAACGTGTGGAGTGAGAGAGAGAAAGACTCAGTTATGGCTCCAAGGTTCGGCCTGAGCATAAGGAAGTGGGCAGTTGCCATTTACTGTGACAGGCCTGAGGAGGAGAAATTGGGGGCTGGAGTGGGGCAAGAACAGTCATTCTGTTTTGGACATACTAAACTTGAGACGCCTATTAGAAATCCAAATGGGAACATCGATTTGGACATATGAGCTGTAATGCAGGAGCAAGATCGGGAGATAGAAATCAGGAGTCATTAGTGTGTACGAGGGTATTTAAAGCAGAGACTGGATGAAATCACTAAGGGAATAAGTCTAGTTAGAAAAAAGCAAAGTTCTCAGAACTGAGCCCTGAGGTACTTGAAGATTAAGAGGTTGGGGAAGTTAAGAAGAACCGCAAGAGACTGAAAAAGGTGGCTAGTGGGGTGGGACAACCAGCAGGTATTTCCAGGAGAAAGGAGTGATCACCTATGGCAGGGGCTTCAGGTTATGGCAGGGGCTTCAGGTGTGTCACATAGGTGAGGCCTGGGACTGAACTAGCAGCAGGGGTGGAGGTCATGGATGGCTTGCACAGTTCATTTCCAGAGAGACAGAGAGAGAGACAGAATGGATTGACGTGTCTGGAGTCCAAAAGTTTGAGTTCACCCTCCGCTGGGGGATCGGAGAAGGCTCCATGGGTCCCAAAATCCTGCACTGGAGTTCACCTCTCTCACTAGCCCTTCCATTCCCAAACTCCCAAAATCTGAAAGAGGCCTAGGAATCCCTGCCAGGTATCCTGCCAGGAAGTGTAAGGCGAGCCATTCAAAGACCAGGGAGAAGAGACCAAGATGCAGTTACCACTACCTTCCCCATCTGGATAGGACTCTATTCTAGTTTCATGCTCTTATATTTCTTTTTCTGAAATTTTAAGTGTTTTTTAAATACCTTTTCTTCACAATTAGCATATGTTCTTTGTAGAAAAACAGAAAAAACCACAGCCCAAATTTAAAACAATTCTGAAAACTCAGCCTAGAGATCAGTTAACATTTTACTGTACATATTCCCAGATGGCTTTTCCTCTACACTGTTATTTTCATATAAAAATGTGGTCATACTATACATTGTATATAACTTTGTAACTTATTTTTTAAACAATATGTTTTGAACATCTTTACAAGAAACATGATGCTGACACCATTTTTAATGACTTCATGGTATTCCACAGTATGTATATGATAATTTAAGCAGCCTCCTTTGCTGGAGATTAAGGTACCACAAATATATCTATCCAAAACCAAGCCAGGTGATCTCCATCTTTCAAAATTAAACAAACAAAATAATAATAATTCGGGCTTTTTCTAGTGTTCCCAATCAGCAACCAACTCCTAGTAGTCTTCCTTTCTAAATATCTCCCAACTCCATCCCCAGCACCACTCCCATGACCAGTCATTATCATCTGGCACCTGGACAGTTGCAGTCATCACCTAACAGGTCTCCCCACATCTGTTCTGGCTCCACTCCAACCCCTTCTCCATAGTGTAGTCAGGGCCATGTATTTTAGCCCATGTCATTCCCTCACTTGAACTTTTCAATGATACCCACTGAACACTGAAAGCTGAAAAAGACTAACATCACGAAATGTTGATGACAATGCAATGCTGGGGGAGTGTAAAAGGAAACAACCACTTTGAAAAATTGGCAACTTTTTATAAAGGTAAACATACATCTACTCTACGATACAGCAATTCCAATCTTAAGTATTTACCTCAGAGCCATACAAACATGTGTTCACAAAACACCATGCATACATGACCAACACCCAGTTAGAAAGCCTAGACACCAAGGTTTGGGTGAGCTTCCTTACTTGTCAATACTTCCTGGATGTTTTCACATTGCTGGTGGGAGAATTACGTCCTTCCATTAAGACTCCACTGGCAGGGGACAACTAGAAGCATGTATCTGGTCTCTCCTGCCCTATGTGCCTTTTTTCTTTGCTGATTTTACTCTGTATCCTTTCACTGTAATCAACTGTAACCATGAGGATTGTAGCTTTTCTGAGTTCTGTGAGTCCTTCTCACAAATCATTGAACCTGAGGGTGATATCGGGGACCCTCAAATATAGTTGTCCGACAAAGTCTGAATCTCAGCCCTTAGGAGAGAGGAAAGTATAGGGACTCTTCCTTGGCACTGCATTTCAGCCCCAGTGGTAGTATCCATTCTTTACATCTGCTATTCCTTTATCTCTGAACTGCCAATGCTTTGTTACTACAACCTCCTGTTACAGTTAATAATCCTTCATATTAAACTCTCCCTTTTCAAATTACTTTGTGGTTTCTCTCTCCTGAATGGACCTAGATAGATTCAGGGGTCATGTTACTTAATTCTCTCTAACCAGAGATAATGTCACTATTTTGGGCCTTGGGCTATTAAGAAAGAAGTTGTACCTCCCCCATGCACTCTTCCAGTTAGATGTAGATGATGACAAGCCCCTGGGGGATGGTGGAGGCACAAGATGGAAGAAGCCTGGGTCTCTGATTCAGCACATGGCAGAGGGCATCTGCCAATTAAGAAATAGATTTTGATTATTTTTGAACCATGTTTAAGTCTATCTGGAATAGCAGTTTAACTTACCTTAATATTGCTTGTTCACTTGAACAAGTACTCAGGAATGGAAGGAGTTGTGTGTATGTGTTTTTAATACATATGCCACTCCATTCTGAAAAGTCCTTCCAAGTTAATATGCCAAAACTCACACATTGACCTTTCATCAGAAACTATTTTAAATGATCTATCAATTGACAACTCTATTAGGTCCTGCATTAATGTTATTGAAAGGTTGGAAACAATTTAACTTACAAAAGTAGAAGTTACTAGTCTTTAGAATCTGATCATTTTCTCAATTTCTGCTAAGTGTACTAAAGAGGTTTTACCAAAACTAAGCTACCAAATGCCTCTACAACAGTGGTTCCCCAAGTGTGGAGTCCAGACAAGCTGCATCAGCATCATCTGGCAACTTGTTAGAAATACAAATTTTCAGGCCCTACCCCAGACCAACTGCATCAGAAACTCTAGGCATGGGACCAGCAGTCAGTCTGTTTTATCAATCAGCCCTCAGTGATTCTCATGCATATTCAAATGTGCTTATTGGTGAAACAGAGCTTGCACTTTATAGACTTTTACAAATAAGTAGCCTAATAAACAAATGTAAGTGAAATATTTACAAGTGTTCATTATATTCTTTCAACTTTCCATAGATTTGAAATAAAAAGAAACCTGGCAAACAAAATTAAGTATCCTTCCTACAAGCACACAAAATATATGCTATATAAAAATTACACGTGCTTTTGAATTTGGTGTCCATTGTTCAATAAAATAGCTCAAACCTATTTTGTCAAATCATATTATGAAATACGCATTGCAATTATAATCAATACTCATCTTATTTCAGCTTATAATAAGATTTTCTAGCTCCTATTAACAAAAAATAAAATCATATGCTAGCTGCTGGACCAATTAGTTTTAGCAGTATATACCTTTCTTTTTCATTAACTACATGGAAAATTTAATCATAATATCTAATGAAATTAATGGAGCTATTTTGGCCCTTTGAATGCATTGTTTTATTGCATTATCCCTAAAAGCTGTCCACCAAAGTTCAGTACCCACATGGACACACAGTGCTGAAGGAGCACCTTGCCTTCTGTAATACTCATCACATTAACAATAATTGATAACTTCAGCCACACATCACACTGGATAATTATAAAGTAATGAATACCACCATTATCATCTTGTTCTGGTAACTCAGATATGATCAATTATATTAGCTCTGCATCAGTTTGATCTCAACTACTTTTAGTAATCTTTGTTACAATCTGTGCTACAAAATGTGTTATTCCAAGTTTATATTATTCCCGAAAATTTGTATCAACATATTTCTTTGAATTGAAATATGACATCAGACTCTTTCTGACAGAAAGTATGTCATAGTCTGGTTTGGCTGATGGGTTTTAACCTTGAGGCCCAGCTTTGCCAAAAATGTTCTAGTAATCATTTTTCAGAATGATTATTGAATGCTCTAAAAGGAACCTCTGAAATTTTTATAAAATAGAGTTAAAGCATGTGATGAAACAAAGGCATTTAAACAAAGAGTACTGAGTGATGTGGCAGACAGTCTCAGGTGGCCCCAACGATCCCTCTTCCTGGTAGTCCTCCTTGTGTATAATCCCCTCCTCTTGAGTATGGATAGGATCTATGATTTGCTGTTAACGAAGAGAATATGGCAAAGATGATGGGGTGTACTGATTCTGTTTATGTGTTTACATTACACAAGATTGCAACACCAGTTTTGCTAGGAAAGACTCTCCTTTGTTGGCTTTGAAGAAGCAAGCAGCCAGGTTGGGAGGACCTCAATGCAGCGAGGAGCTGAGTGGGGCAGCTTACTGGCCAGCAGCAAAGAACTTCCGGCTGCTAGCACTCACAGGAGCTTAGAAGTGGGTCCTGTTCCAGCTGTCCCTCAGATGAGACTGCTGTCCCAGACGACACCTTGACTACAGCCTTGTGAGACCCTGAATGAAAGACCCATGCCTGGACTCCCGATCCACAGAAACTGGGAGGAAAAAAACTGCATGTTGTTTGAAGCCAAAGTTGTGGTAATATTGTTATTTACTCATATGCAACAAATACAAGTGGCAAAGATAAGTTGAAATTAATATTTCAATATTTGAACACTTTTGGAAGCTATCAGATTAAATACAAGTCCAGGCAAAAGGATTACAGATATAATGCATAGGAGTGATCTCAAACCTGAGCATGGTTAAAGTGGTGGTGCCAGTTCTTTTGATTATAAAACTACTTTTTTCCCTATGTAATTAATAAGTAGCCTGTTCCCCAGCTGAATTTCACCCAATGGTTTTATCATCCTCTGATGATCTTACCTGAATAAATAAATACATTGCAAGTTGTTCAATGTGGGTTTTCTGCTATATCTTGAAAGATGATTAGATCCAGAAAATTTTACAGGTGCATTTAAAAGACTCAACACCTTTAATCTTCATTACTTCAGCTGTTAGAGAGCCTACTCTTTCCAATTAGTGACAGTTCCTAGGGTTGACTGTTGGGCTTAGCTGAAAAGAATCCTTTCTCTCTAGGTCCACTAGAAGCAGAGCTCGAGATTGGAATTCTGCTCAAGGGATATATTGGGAAGTTCTCAGGAAAGGTGTAGAGGCAGTAGGGAAGGGCAAGGAGGAAGAACTAAGCAAGGATGCTCTGGAACACAAAGTCACCCCACTTTGCAACAAGAGGATTGGACTTTTTTACCGCATGCCAGTTAGTCATTGACAGAGCCTGGGGGTGGCTGGAGGCATGAGTGGGAGGGCTCCTGTTTGGCCAAAGCAATTCTCTGAAGAACAGGCACCTAGGAACTGTTAGCAGCCAACACTGACAGGACCATTCAAATTAAAAATGGTTTTGAACATTGAGTTAACTAAACAAAAGACATCTGAAAACCAAGTTCCTCTATTTTATGACCCTTGGAATAAATAGGTCATGGAAAAGATTAGAGGATTATGTTTACATCATAATTTCACATACAAAGTATTTACATAAAAACATTATTTCAAATGGGTAGGGGTTTTTTCAGTTAGAGATCTTTTGATAGCAAGTGAAACCTTCAATTCTGTTGTGTGTGTGTATATGTGTAATATGTATAATATATATGTGTGTATAATTGGCTAGACATAGTTGAATCAAGAGACTCAGATAATTTCACTAGTACCTAGTCTCTTTCCATCACACAAAGCTCAGCTTTTCATTGTGTTGGTTTCAATCTTGAGCTACACATAGTAGTGGTCCCTGGAAGCGCAGGTTTATACTTTTACAGGGTCAAGCCCAATAGAAAGGAACTATCTCTTCTGAAATAATTCCAATAAAAGCCTTAGAGCTGAGTATTCCTGTCTCCAGTTGTCTCAGCTTGGGTCATGCCCCATCCCTGAACCAATGACTGTGGCCAGAGAGATGATAGCAAGGTTGATTTACATGCCCAACCCTAGAGTAGGAGCTATTGTCAGTTCCAAACTGAAAGGTGGTTCCTCAAGGAAAATAGAAGGGCTGTTATTAAAAGGAAAGGCAAAGGATTCTGGGCAGGAGGCAATAACATCAGATGTCTCCTGTAACTGATTATTCAATAAAGATGTTTAGATATCTGATAAGCCATCTGAAAAGACCAAGGTTGGAGAGTGGAGAGGGAATCTAGGCACCTCCTCACTCTTTACATCAAAATAAATTACAGATGACTTAACATTTTTTTATGTAAAACACAAAACCACAAAAATACTGGAAGAAAGTATGACTGAATAACTTTAAAAGCTGGGAGTAGTGATAGCCTCTTTAAGTATGACACAAAATACAGAAACCATAAAGGATAATATTGATAAAATTTGACCACATAAAACCTTAAAAGCTTTTGTACATCAAAAATACCATACTGAATGAGATAAGAAAGATCTACAATGAAGATAAAATAGTTATGAAAATCTATACACCAAGTAATATAACAACAAACATCATATAGCATAAATTATAAAAGATACAAGAAGAAGTAGACACAAACACATTAGTAGGAGACTTTAATTCACCTCTGTCTGTGACAGGTCAAGTGGATAAACAATGATAGATAAGGTCTATATAATTATTAGCAAGGAAGTTCTTATAGATAAAATTCAACTCTATACCCTGAAAATAAAAATATGTCCCCCTCTCACCAAGGGCCCGGTATGGAAGGCAAAATAATGCTCTCCACCAAATGTCCACACTTTGATCCCTGGAACCTGTGAATATATTACCTTACATGGCAAAAGGGACTTTGCAGATGTGAATGAGGTGAAGGACCTGGAGAAGGGGAGAGTGTCCTGAATTATCCAGGTGAGCTCAGACAAATTATATGAGTCCTTAATATCAGAGAACCTTTCCCAGTGAAGGGGAAGAGAGATATATGTGAGAATTTGGCCTGCCGTTGCTGGCTTGAAGTTGGAGAGAGGAGACCCTAAGCTAAGAAACACACGCACCCTCTGAAACCGGAGAAAATGGGAAGAACTGCTTTCCGAGAGCCTGCAGAAAGGAATGCAGCCCTTTCATTTAAGCCCAGCATCTTGATTTTAGCCTGGTCACATGCAAGTTGGACTTCTGACCTACTGAACTGTTAAGATAATAAGGCACTAACTTTGTGGCTATTTCTTACAGCAGCAAAAGAAAACGAATACAATGAGAAAGTTCAACTTCACAAAATAAGAAATGACAAGGGAGAAATAAACATAGAATGAGAGGAAGTTTAAAAATTCATGAGACTGATTTGCTAGTTCTATGAAAATAACTTGGAAAACCCGAATAAAATGGATAAATTCCCTAAAATCAGCCCCAGAGCAGGTAGAAAATAAAAATAGACCAATTTCCACCAAAAGAAGTGAGAAATTTATCAGAGCTACTCCCTCAAAAAGCAGCAGACTTGAGAATTTCACAAGGAATTTTGACCAGCCTTTTGAGAGTTGATAATGCCAATGTTATTTAAACTGTTCTATAGAGTAGAAAAAAAAGAAACCATGTAAATATTTTTATAATGAGAATATAACATCAATACTGATAAATAACAAAGATTGCATACACAAAAGGTATAAATCAATCAAATTTATAAACATGGATGCAAAAATCCCAAATAAAATGTTAATAAATAGATCCCAGCAGCCTTAAAAAAATAAAGACTATGGGAGGTTTGCTTTACGAATGCACAGGTGGCTCAGTACTAGCAAATCTATCCGTATAATTCATACTAATAGATCTAAGAAGAAAAATAATATGATCATTTCCATAGACTCTGAAAAGGCATTTGACAAACTGTGTTGCCAGTGGGTTTCAGCCCTGGGCAAGTTCACTATGGATTCAGTGAGACCAAGAAATGACAATGGAAGTTCTTGGAGTAAAAGGGTTTATACCTGGTTTTACTCTCCCAGCAATAGGTCAAGCACTAGAACCACGTTTGCATCCAACAGCCTGCAGGTCTGTTATCCTCCTCCACCTCTGCCTCCACCCAGAGCACTGGGCAGAGCTCTTTATATAGTAACTCAGTCAATAAGAGCTTATTGCCTACGGGTGTGGAAGCAGTAGCCTATGTCAGTAGGGTAATTACATCATCAGGTAGTTCAGGGCCAGGTGGGGATCCTGTCCACAGAAACTTCCATTTTCCCCACACAAACTTAAAAGAGCATCATTTGAAATCACTTAATAAATGTAGAAGACATGTAGGAATTAGAAAATCATTATTTGGCAACTTTTATAATAATATAATTGTTCAAGTTAAGACTCATCAGTGGATGCTAAATTAGTTGGTGAAAAGTCTGAGGACTCAGGATATTTGCCTAGTTTCAGAGTATCTCCCCACAGATCCTTACTAACTGCAATGGTAAAAATAGTAACTTAACAGTGGAAAAACCTGGCTAACACCACCAGGTGGTAAAAGTATCACTGATAATAGTACAAATCCGTCATGTGCCTGCTGATACGGCACACTGAGAACACAGCATCACTTCGGCGGTAGTACAGCCAAAAAAGAGAAACCTCACTCTCATGAGGAAACATCAGACAAACTGAAAAGGAGGGATTTCTTACCAAAAAAATGGCCTCTATGCTTTAAAAATTTCAGCATCTTAAAACACAAAGAAAAACTAAGGAACTATTCAGATTAAAAAACAACTAAAGGAACATGACAATGAATGCAAAACATGACCCATAATTTTCCTTTCTTATAAAAGATATTGGGACAATGGATAAGTCTGAATAAGGTCTGTAGATTATATAATATTATATGAATATTAATTTCTGATTTTGATCATTGTATTATGTTTATAGGAAATTCACACTAAAGTATTTAAGGGTAAAGGAACATCCTGTGTGCAACAGTTCAAGAAAAAATAGGTATAAGAATAAGTAAACATGTTAGAAAACAGAAAAATACTAGAAATAAGTATACATCAAGACATAATAAATTAAGGAAAAAAATAATAAAATATTTACCTATAAACATATATATGTATGTGTTTATGTTAAATTAGACAGAAAAGACATATGGTAAAATGTAAACATTTGGGAAATCTGGGTGAAAAATATATGGAAATTCTTTGTACTGTTCTTATAATTTCTTTAACAGCCTTGATTGTAATGAGGGAGGAGAGTTAAGTTGGTCAAAGATTTGGGGGATTTGGGGTTTTTTTAATGAGAGAAACTTGAGCATACTTAAATACCAATGGAAAGATGCCAGATGAGGGGGGAGGGTGATGAATAGGGCAGGAAGAGTGTGCAAGAGTGAGAAAGAGCAAGAATGAAAGAGCAAAAATAGAATGAGGAAATGTTTGTGACTGTCAAAAAATATATATATGCTCAAGGTTGAAAATTAGGTAAATATAAAAAGGTATGTATAAAATAACACAAATCACCCATTAGATCAAGACCTAACTTGAAAGCTCACTGGTAGAGGCATGCCAGGTACAGGCAGGCCTGAGGGGCCCTGAGGACAGAGGTGCATAAGCGACCTCAAAGAGTCTCTAGATAGCCCCCTCCTTTCACAGGGAAACTAAGGCTCTCAGAGACAGAGCTTTTTAAGGTAAAAAAACATCATTTTCTCACTCCAGTCCAATGCTTGTCCCACTTTACAGGAAAGTCTGTACTAATTGTCAACCCAGGGAGGTATGGCCCCAGTAGCGATGGCAGAGCATGGGAGCCTTTTTATTCATCGTAAGACAAGATGATGCTACGGCCATTTAGTGGACAGGGAGCAGAGATGGTAATCTTGCTACCATGATCAAGGAAGTCCTGCACTGCAAAGGTTATACTGTCCTAAATACCACTGCACCTCTGTCAGGAAACCTTGCAGGAGCTGTGCCCATAAAGCAGGCTTCTGAGGTCAAGGTCCCGCCCACTGTTACTGAGCCACGCAACTGTGCAAAGCACTGATCCTTCTCCTTCATCTTGAAAATTAGCACTTCATACCAGATGGGAACTCACATCCTTCAGCCTTTGACTTGCCCAGATTCTGTCACCACATTTGGTCGGCCCCTCTGAGGAGGCCAACCGTGGTCAGGAGCTGGTCCTGCCAATGACACATAGGTACAGGGGAGAGTAAATCCCCAAACCCTCCGCTTTGTAAACTTCTTGGGCTGGCCTGGTTCACAGACTTACTAAGCCAGGCATCTAACATCTTAGGTGATAACTATGCTCTTGTTTGTAACATTTGTTATACTTATATAGCATTTTCACCTGCATTATTTCATTCAATCCTCCCACAAGCCCTGTGAAGCAGTTATCACAACTCCAATTTTATACATGAGAGAATTAGATTCAGAGTACAAATGACTTGTCCCAGATAACAGGGTCCGTAAGTGAAAAACGGAGCTGGGATGAAGCCCTGTCTTCTGAGGCCAAATCCAAATTTCTTTTCAGCTGCTCCCCCCGCCACTGCCCTTCGGGGCAAATGCCCATCTTGGACCTGCTCCTTATGGTCCAGGCTAGACAGTGATCTCCTCTCTCCCCCTTCCTCCTTCTCTCCAACCACTCTCTTCACTTGCATCAGAAATCAATTAAAGAGCAAGCAAGAGGACCACTAGCTCTCAGCGTCCATAGGAAACAGCTTTCTGTCACTGACAATGGATGGCCAACTGGTTTGAAACGTAGTGAGCTCTCTGTCATTAGGGATGTTTGAGAAGACATTGGATGACTATTTGGCAAAGCTGTGGTAGAGGAGATTCCTGATTTGCAACTAAAAAGATCTTTGAGATCCCTTCCAAATTTGAGAGCAGAGGACTCTGTGCTTACGCAAGCTGGCTGGGCAAAGTCCCAGGCTGTGGAATAAAGAAAAGTCTAGAGAAGGAAAGAAAGAAAGAAAAAAATCTGAAAATGATTTCAGATCTAAAGTATATTCTTGTCTTCCAAGGAAGAGACTGGAGGCCCAACAGGCATGGGGAGACAAACTGGGTTGATGCCTAAAGAGGAAGTTAGGGGAAATGTCAGTATTTCTCAAATACTTGTCCAGAAAACGTGTCAACAAACACCCAGCCAAACTTCACTGACTACAACTCAGGCAACACAGACAAGAAACAGAGGAGCGGTCTCTTGAGAGAGAAGCACTTGAACTGAGTTAAATATATATTAAACTCACAATCAATCAAAAATGCTAAAGGCCTAGAGAATACATTTGGACTAGATTTCTTCCATTTCCCTGAAAGTGTGTGGTGTAGGATTCTTCTTAAAGCTTTACCTAAATCAACATTTAGGGCAGGAGGTTGGGAAGACTGGCCTTGTAGTGGGAAATCTGCATTCATCTTTTCTCCAGAGCAGTATTTTGAATGCAATTCCAGAAGGAATTCTGGGGACTACTGCTTTTCTTATAATGGAAACCAGGTTCAGAATCCATTTTTGTAGCTTGGCAGCCTGAAGTAATAAACAGGTGAAAAAAGGATTCACATTTAAAGTCCCCTACAGAATGCCTTTTTCCCAAAATCCTCAGAAATCTCATCCAACTCCTCTTTTCAACCAAGGGTACAAAGACTTAAATAAGTTTGGAAAACAGGTTTTAAAATAACTCCTTTTCTCACACGTGAAATATTGGAAAAACTCAGATACACTAAAAGAAAGAAATAAACATTACATGTTTCTCCACCACCCCAAAATAAACATTTTTGGTATGCTTACTAGGTTTTTTTAATTTTAATTTAGTTTTTTGAATGGCTTAAAATCAAAGTGGTATTAAAAAGATACTCCTGGAGAAGTGTTGTCCCTACCCCACCTCTATCTATCATGTGTCCCGCCCACTCCCACCCTTTCAGATGAACTCTTTTGGTTGTGTTTCCTTCCAGTGTTCCTTAATGCAAATGTAAGTACAAACCTGAATTCTTATTTTACGACTTTCTCAGTACAAAAGACAGCACACCACATATATTGCATCTAGCTTTTTGCACTTGACAATATATCCTAGTTCAGATTTTTATCTTTATGCACACGTTTACTTTTTACTAAAATGGGATCATACTTTTTAACTTGCTTTTTCCTTTAAGAATTTTTTATGGACATGTTTGCCTATCATCAAATCTTCTCCAGTGTGATTTGTAAAGGCTACAATGTCAGGAAAAAGACCTGGGGTTTTAATATGGCTGTAGTTTGCCTCCACCAGGATAATCTCTGGAATAGGAAAGAAGAATACTCCAGCCCTTGGAGACGAAAGGCCTGTGGATGAGTTCCAGCTCAGCCAGCTACTGTGTCAATCCCCAGTATTTATACCATCTCATCCACAAAAATGCCAGCCTGGCTGCTAATCCAGGACTGTTATGAGGATTAAATGGGACAGTGGTTAGGAAAAGACCAGCCAGTGTGAGACAAAGTGTTAAAATTTTGATGTAGCTACACCATATACACAGGCACAGGCAGACCCCCCACACACACACACACACATGCATGCACAAGTAACCACATTTCAATAGGAAACTCTTTTGGTTAATGTTTTATGGTCTTTCAATAACCATTTTTCCTCAAGGTTTGAGTCTTCTAAAAACACCTTTTTTTGTTACATATTAATGCACGTGCATTATAGAGAAATTAGGAAGAGTGAATACACAAAAAGGAGAAAATTGAAACAGTGTGTGATTTATTTTCAAAAATCCTTCCAAAATGTTCATATATATACCTATGTGTATATATGTGTGTGTACAAACAATTTACAAAACCGGATTCATAGTGTATGTTTTGTTTTTGTCATCTCCTATTCCTACTCAACAATATGTTATAAATACAGTTCCATGTCCAGAAATGTAATCTTTTTTGTTACTAATAGCTATATACGATTCTATCACATTAACAAATTTACCACTGTGTCTAAACAATCCATTTTTATGGGCACCAAGGTCTCACCAGGGCCTAACATTTTATAATTGGGGGGACTTTTTAAAAGCAAAAATACAAAATTACAAATATCAAATTAGTATAAAAATAATATTTATTTCAAGAGAAATCACAGCAAATTATGTTTCAGAATCTGGCCAACATCACAAAATTCCTGAATGCCTGATACACTTCTTTAATACATTTCAAATTTTCCAATTATTATGAGAAAAAAATAAACATTGGCCTGAAATTAAGGAGTACACAAGAACAATTCAAATACATTTTTAAATGGCTACAGTCTGGGGCAAGAAATATGCATGAATAGCCCGTAGCATGTTGTAGTGCCAGAAGGTAAGGAAGTACTGAAAAACTGATGGTCATATGTGTGAGGGACACAGAAACTGACTGAAAGCACTCCCACAGCTGGAACAATTTGAGCAAAAAAAAATAAAGAAAGAAGTATTTTGTACCCAAAGTACAAAATAAATATCCAGAGTTCATATTGATGCAAGTAGATGATTGAATAAATGAAAAGAAAGGAGAGAAGAAGACAAGAGAGAGAAATCTCCCAAGTAGAAGAATTCCAGATAATTTGTGTAGCTACTGCCCCTTCAAGAAGGGTTACATAATCCCCATCCCTTAAAATTGGGCTGCACCTCTTGATTTTCTTCCAAAGAGTGCGGTATGGAAAGGGCAGGGATGGAAAGAGTAGCTGTGCAGGGGAGAAACCTGGCAAACACTACCTCAGCCAGGTGATCAAGGTCAACACCAACAGTGACGTCACAGTCCAAACCCTGGGTACAAGGTAATGTGAGGTGACCTCTGTGGACTTGCTCCCAAACCCATTACCCCAGTCTAACTGTGAGAAAAGTAGACAAATCCCAACAGAGGGGCATTCTACAAAACCTGACCAGTACCCCTCACAACTGGTCAAAGTCTTCAAAAAAGGGAGAACTTGAGACACTGTCACAACCAAAGAGAGCATAATGATGTATGACAGCTGAATGTAACATGGTATCCTGGATGGGATCCTGAAAGAGGAAAAGGACATTAGGTAAAAAATAAGGAAATCTGAATTAAATGTGAACTTTAGTTAATGAAAATGAATCAATATTGGTTCATTAATTGCAACAAAAGTAAGACATTTGTAACTAATGTAAGATATTAATAATAGGGGAAATCTGGGTACAGGTTATATGGGAATCCTGTACTGTCTTTACAACTTTTCTGTAAATCTAAACCTGTTTTAAGAAAAAAGCCTAATAGGATAGATGGTTATAATGTATTGAACTCCATAAATGTGTAATTAATTTATTCTTAAACTACAAAACTTATCTTGTTAATGAACTTGATTGGAGCTTTATCATGAATGCACATGTTCTTAGGCCATTTTGCTGCATCAATTTTCCTGTTGGTTCTTTTGTCTAGAATTACCAGACTTTATCTGTAAATGAGGGGTTTCCATATCTTACCTGGAAGCTTATATGAAAAAATAACAGATAAAAGTGAGCATTCCAGTTGAAATAAGGATGGCAACCTGGAGCCCAGTTAATTAGCGCTCCTCTTGCCAGCCCTCCGTGGCACCCAAGGGACTGCCCAGGGCTCTGAGGAGTAAGTTTGACCATTTACTCAACAACTATGTGTGTTGCTAGGGGAGACAGTGGTCAACAAGAGAGACAAGATCTCTGCCTTTGTTAGGAGGTGGTCTGGAGACCCTGGACTGGTTCTCAGTCCTGGCTGGACTTCAGAATCACCTGAGAAGCTTTTCAAAAAATCTTTTCCCCAGAATCTCTGTGGTGGGACCCAGGAATCCGTATGCTTTAAAAGCTCCACCAAGAGATTCTAAAATACAGCCTGGATTGAGAAACATTGACTAAATGATCTAAGAACAACCTGCTCTCCAATGGGTATTCTGTGATGTTAGTTATTGTGGATAAAGAGGAAAAAGGGCTGAAGTCCAGCCCCTGGGGAGTGTCCCCACCCTGAGGGAGTTAGGGAGGAAGGAGTGGGGGTGGCAGAGGTTCCTCAGCTGAAGGCAAGGCTGGAGTTGGCAGAGTGGGGGCGAGGGGCGGGTGCTAGGAGCAGTGATGCGTAGCAACCCACACACTTGCTAGTTTTAGAACAAATCAGTTCTTCTCAGACATATGTACTGAAGAATCCTCCTCCTGGAATTTTCCAGGCAGAGCTGAGGACCACTCTCAGCATAAAAGCATCAAGCCTAGACTCTGCTACCTTAATACAAAGAATCCTGAGACTGGAAGGTCCTTAGAGGGTTGCCAACCTCTCTCTCCCTCTCCCTCTTTCTCTCTCTCTCTCTCACACATACACACAGACAGACAGACAGACAGACACACACACACCCTCATGCACACACCTTAATACTGTTAGTAGCATAAGCTGTGTTTCAGAGCAAGTTTTCATGGTGCATCTGAATATACCATGTAGACATCTAATCTGCCTTTTGGCCTTTTCACAATGGCAACCAAGAACTCTGTATAAAGGAAAAGCCTAGGAAACGTGGCTGAGAGATAAAGAAAGGGAAGAACAGATAGCTCAGTAGCCTAAAGTTAAACAATGTCCCACCCCTATAACCTTATAGGGAAGGTATGACTCTCCCCACTTTACGGAGGAGGAACCTTTACCTGAAAGGGTCACATGTGTTATCCAGGGTCATTTGGCTAACACAGGACAGAGCTAAGTCTACTTCATCTTCACAACGACTCTATGAAGTAGGTATTATCACCTTGTTTTCAGACAAGGAAATTGAGGCAGGAAGATAGATGGTGGGGAGCAAAGTTAAGCTTTAATATCGGTCTCCTACTGCAAGGTCAGTGCTGTCTTGGGGTTCTCAGTCATGGCCGCCTACTGATCTGGGAGGCACTGTCTGCTCCCTGCCCCCACCCCCCTCCCATCCACACCGTGAAAATTTCTCAAGACTCTCAGCATTATCTTTGCAACTTTTCTGTAAGTGTAAAATTATTCCAAAATAAGTTTATTTTAAAATGATAAATATTCAATATCATTGCTCTCAAATTCTATGCAGACAGTAAGTAAACAAGATGAATTTTTTTTCTATTAGTGTTCTCATCCTTACACATTTTCCAATATCTGTTTTCCATGCATGGTTTATAATGTGCATGTATACCAACCCTGCAGCACATAGACAAGTTGTGTTAGTTTCTCAGAGCTGTTGTACCAAAGCACCACAAACTCCAAGGCTTAAAACAACAGAAATGTATTATCTCACAGTTCCAAAGGCTAGAAGTCTGAAGTTAAGGTGTGGGCAAGGTTACAATCTCTCTAAAGGCTCTAGGAGAATCTGTGCCATGCCTTTCTCTTTGCTTCTGGTGGTGGCAGCAGTCCTTGTTTTCCCTGGCTTCTGGTCACATCACTCCCATCCCCGTCCATTGTCACACGGCCTTCTGTCTGTGTGTCTCTCCCATGTATTTTCTCTTCTTATCAGGAAACCAGCCATATTGACTTATGGGTACATCCTATAATCTTAATTTATACCTTAACTACATCCATCAACCCAATTTCCAAATAAGGTCAAATTCTAAGATTCCACGAAGGACGAGTAACCCACTATTCATATTTGGTACATTGCCACATGTACATCAAATTTATTTTTCATATATTATCACTTTTGTATATTATACCTGTACTACACAAGTGAAAAAAAGGGAAAATGATATATATTACATATATATAGGATTCTCACTACTTTGTGCAAGCAGTTTGTGTCCCATGCCACATATTTCCTAGCCACTGTCACATACATAGCCTTGTGGGAAGGGGCAGGTGCACTTTCAAGTGATGTCCTGCCGCCAGCCACCGACGGCCACTAATGGGATCTGTTGGGATGGAATATTTCTAAGAATAGAATGAAAAGTTATCTTTTTCAGATGAACATCCTGCATTTTTTAAGGCTCTCAGTACACTGATTTGCTCTCTTAATTTCTTTGGCCAACCATAATGGAGGCGCTAAAGAAATTAAACTCAAAAATATATTATCGCAATAGGTTGTAAAGGAAGATGATTACAAAAATAATTATTTGAATCCATAGAATCATTTGTTTTTGTTTTTAAGTATTCACCAAAATTCTAGAACTGTGCATCAATTATGGGAGGGATAGTATCCCAACAAATAAATCAAATGTGATTAAAAAGAATCCCTACATATGGCTAGAGACAAATGAGGATTGGATGAAAATGGCTGATAATCAAGTATTGAAAATCATTCAAGATACCTCATAAAATTGTACCCATCTATGCATTTATATGTCCAAACCCATGCTCAGTAAGTTCACTTAGGATTTGGTGATCATGTTAGGATTTTGTAATAATGTATAAGTTCAACCATTTAATAAAACATTTATTTAAAAAATTTAAAAATCACCATTAAAGGCAAAAATCCCAGCAATCTAGCATCTAGCAGCTCCCCTTCCATCACACCATGCATCCTTTGCCCACAGCTGTTTTTATTAACTGGGATGCTGTCCACCTCTGTGTAACTTTATGAAATGTGTTTTGGCTTGGTGCACAGAAAATCCATTTAGACATTAATAGTCTAGTTGCAAGTTATGTTATTCATTCACAAGAGTAACAACAGTGCCCTGTGATTTTTTTCCAGCATTTTCCCCTTAATTTTACTGGTTAATAAAATCCAAACACTGGAAACTTTCACCCAGAAAGTGTTGCCAAGGGAAAGCATCTGCCCACCCAGATCCCCAGGGGCTCTCCAAGTAGGACCTGGGTCTTAGCTGAGGCCCCAGGGGAGAGAGGAAGACCTGCTCTCCAAATGCTAGGCCTCCCCACAGGGTCAGCCAGAGGTTTCTTTATGTCTTCCTGACTGGAGGAAAAAAATTCAGGTCTCCCTCTAGTTCTAAAAATTCAAAATGGTAGTATCACTGCAGAGCGTTCCCTCATTTAATTCTTTCCCCCAAGTGTTCTTTTTTTTCCAAACCTCAACAAGCAATTTTGAGCAAATATTATGGACCAGATTCTGTGTTATGTATGGGCACAAAGAAAGAAGCTCATGGTTCAGTGGGGGAGAAAGAGATGTGAAACCCAGTAAGTACAGCACAAGCTGAGAAGTGCCACAGTGAGAGAGGACAAAGGACATGGAAGCCCAGGGTAAATTTGGCACAAAAGCTAGTAACTAAGATTTAAAAGGGAAATATCTGACCCGTATAACTGTTTGTAAAAATAATTATCAAAAAGCAAATATATATATTATATAAAAGTCAGTAAAACATACATAAGGAATCATCTCAACCCCATTAGGCAAATGGTGAGAGACATAAGTGTCAATCAACATAAGAAAAAGAGGAATAAATAAGCAGTTTTTAAAGATCCGCTATTTTATTAGTCTTCAAAAACACAAAAGTTAAAACAATGAAAACAAAAATTTATAAAATCCAATTCTCAGAAGTCTACAGAAAAATTGAAATGCCACTTAATCTAGCAGCAATATAAATTTTTACAAACCAGTAGGAAGACAAGTAACAATATGACACAAGTCAAAGCAATAATTATCTTTTTAAACCCAAGACTCCCAGTTCCACAGAACTTATCTTAAGGAAATAATTGTAATGAAGAAAAAAATAAAAACCATATGTATGAGACGTTTGTTCCTGTTATTCATATCATTAGTATTAAATATTTGTCATGGTTATTTAGTGATAAACTGGAGATAACATACGTACCTAACACAAGGGGACTGTTTCAATAGATTTAAAAAATAATTATAAAGTCTCTGTAGCAACTAGAGAAATGGTTTACTTCTTAATATAAAATTTAATAAAAGGAAGACACAAAACTATAATAATAATAAACGTAACTGTAGCCGCCAGATCCAGCTGGGGCTCCAGCATCAGAAACCCTCAACTAGAACAGGTTCCAGAATGATTTAGGACACTTCAGGATAGATGATTCCACAGAGGCAACCAGCCCTTCCCTTTTATGCTTCCTTCTTCCTAGCCGCCTCCCTCTTGTTATCCTCTGCTTTATTTATTCCATTTTGAGATTCCTTCTTTACCTCTCTATCTCTTTCCCTTTCAAGATAGAAACTGGGTCCTACTCATTTTTGTAACCTACCCCTTCACTAGCCACTAACAAATTCAATAAAGTCATGATAACTTAATTTATTCAACAATGTACAGATATGCGTAAGAGGAAATGCAGAGCAATGCCAGTGATTTCATTAGACTGGTGGAACTGAGCATTTTTTCAAAACTTTTCTTTTACGTTTTGTTTTACAACTTTCTCAAAAAGGTAGGATCCCTCCCCCCTGGTCCCCCTGGTCCCCCCGCCCACCAATTATCTGGACAGGATTTTACTGTAATATCTCCTCTGAGCATTTATGTCCCATAGGAGTAAGCAAGTTTATCTGTAACAATAAAGTTATAAATCTGAAAGAAAAGACAAGATTTTTTGTTAAAAAGTAAGGAAGGGGCCCTTATTCTATAGATGATTATAATTTCTTTTAAAGCTCTAATAATCATGTGAGTGAGAAAGGAGCCGACAGTTCAGTCATATCTGAGTATGACTGCATTGTCTCATTATCGCTGGAATGGGTCTTTTAAGACAGACACAGAGCAAGTACTCCAAGTGTTCAGTTGTGCTGGACATCCCAACATCTTTCACTGTGAGCCATGGGGAGTCTGAAGGGCCACACTTGGCAGAGTAACGTAAGACCTACCTTGGACTTGACTCAAGTTCATAGTGAGGCGTCATTTATTTCCTTTTTCTTCTTGTCAGTAATTTTCCAAAATGCTTCAGTTTTATGATATGGCTTTGAGAGGAATTAAACTTGAATAGCACAAAATTGTATAATCAGGTTACAATTCCATTGCAATTACTAACAGATCCAAGTCTGCTACATCATGATTAGGCAGTGATGATGATGATGATAATAATGACCGCTAAGAGCCATGGTCTGTCCGCCATGTGCCAGATACAGTGCTAAACAACTGGGAAGATGACTAGACCGACCAGCCTGCTAGTTCATGTGTGCTAGTTATTTAGAGCAAAAAAAATTCTAAGAATTCCAGGTGAACCACAGTCTGGAGGCAGACGAGTCACATTTAGCGCCCAGAATACATATTGAATGCACAGGCCCTAGAGCAGTGCCCACATCCCCCACATGGAAACAATGGGCAGGAGCTGAATTTCTGAGGTTCCCATACACTTGCTTCCTAGTTCACCGCATTCCGCACTGCTCTCTACCAGGCTTTGCACCCAGCCTTCTTCTTTCACTTGCATAGCTTGATGCCCCAAGTACTGAGTTTTCAAACCCTCCACCTAGACATTATGACTGCATGTCAGGCATCTGCCACTAAATGGTACAATGCTAATAGGCAGACATAAAGCTAATCCTATAGCCTGATAGTTCTTCCAAACTTTTTACAGCAGTGAGGTATTTCCTTTAATAAAATCTTACACAAAGGCCTGATCGCTAGATATTAAACAGATGAAGTTCTAGCTGAAGGTTTGCTCTGGCTGAAGGTGAGGGAAAACCCAGGAAGCAGCTAACCTTCTTGGCTCCTTTGACCCCCACCCTCCTCCCTGGCGCCCTCTGTAGGACCCCTGCACACTACTGGGGTGCTGGCAAGTCCAGTCTCGTCATCACAAAGCAGAGGACACAAGCGAGTGAAGTTACCTGTCCTTAGTCGCACAGCTAGTTAGGGGCGGAGAACGCAGGTGTCTGATAAAGGATTCAGTGTTTGGCATTTCCTTCCATTAAAAAATTGTTGTATTTGTAAAGTCTAAAAAAGAAAGAAAATTAAGTGTAAGAATAATAACGATCCATCTGCTTCTCTTTCCAAGCCCTCTTGTTACTCCGTATCACATACCTCTGTTTTAAAAGTTTTAAACTAAATACTGAAGCATGGAACTATGAAAGCACATGATCTTAGAGCTAAAGGAAATACTGAAAGTTTTTTTTCATCCCACCCCCCCATTTTACAGAGTAGGAAAACAAGGAATTGCTTAAAGTCAATTCCCCTCTTAATTGTTTCAAGTTACCATCCTGTTCAATATATCACATACTGTTACATCTTGACTTGATGGCCAGAAGCCAGAACTTTCTATTTTAATCACTTTCTCTATGAAAATTATGGAGTTAAGATGTAAGTTAAAGTTGTGATTTTTTTCAATCTGAAACACACTCTCCCAGCTGGGCATTTCAAACATCTCTTTACACCAGAAAGTGCTTTTATAAACTTCAGGGAAGATTGTTTCAGACTAAACTTTTCCAAGAGAATTCGAGTCAAATTGTCTTTAATCAAAGAACTTTTATTTCAAAATTTCCAATTCATCATATTGTAGACCAATTTGTAAGATACAGTAAAATCCAACTAACAGACAAATGAAAATTTTGAAATATTCATGCAATATAAACTCTCTTTTATTATTGGATTATAAACATAAAATGACTCATCAAATTGCTGTAACAATTTCTAAAAGCCTTTTTCTGTTCCTGTACATACACCATTGTGAGCCAGTATCATGGAGGCCTTACAAAATGGACTAAGGAATTTGGGACTTCATCCTGAAAATAATGGTAGTTGTTAAAACACTTGAATCAAATTTGGGTATGTGAAAGGTAGGTCTGTTTGCAATGTGGGGCATGGCTTAAAGGGAAATAAAACCCATTAGGAAGCTTCTGCAATAGTTTCAGAAAGAGATGTTATGGACAGAGCTCAAGTAGTAACAGTAGAATTTCAAGAGCAATTTAGAGGACTTGGTTTTGATTGAATGTAAGTGTGAAAGGCAGGGAGGAGTCAAAAATGACATCCAGTCTTTGGCTCAAATGGCTTGATGACCAGTAGTACTGACCACTAAGATGGGGATCCCAGCAAGGGGTGGGTGCTGAAAACAGTGAATTCAGTTCCTGACAGGCTGTTTTTGAACTTTCCGGACACTGTGCTACAGGTCATAGTGGTCTCTAAACCAGAATCCTCTACTCTTATGTTCACTCAGCAAATCTTAACTATAAAAAGGCTCTGCAACCATAAAAGAGCTTATTAAGAACATTAAAGCAAAATGGGAAAGCATTTATTAAGTAATGTTTGGTAAAATAATAAAAATGCAAATTAAAACAAGGTAAAGTTCTTCCCCTGTTAAATTGGCAAAAAAAAATTTTTTTAATTAAAATGCCCAAGACTGCCAAGGATGTGGGAAAACTGGCACTCTCACACATTGCTGGTGGTAATGTAAATTGGTACAAACCCTTTGGAAAAAAAATTGGCAAAATGCGTCAAGAACCATAAAAGAGTTTGTATCCTGTGACCCTGTAATTCCACTTCTGGAAATCTATTCTAAGGAAATAACTCAAAATGTGGGAGAAAGCACTTCATACGCAAAAAAGATTTTATCACAGCAAAAACTGGAAACAATCAAAATGTCTAATAATAGGGGATTGGTTAAATAAATTATGATACATTTCTTTGCTGGCCTTTTGTATATAATGCAACTGCTCAGCAATGAAGAAGAATCCTTGTGCTATAATGTATGTATGGATAATATATATCTGCTATTATCCTAATTATGTAAATAATTTCCATAGAAATGACTAGAAGAAAATGATCATGATTGGATTACGGTGGTGAGTCCATAGGTAACTTCCAAAATTTTTTCAATTATTTTCCCCAAAGCCATTGTAAATGGTCAACATGCTTATGTAATAGAAACCATAGTGTATTAAGAGGAAAACTATTAAGTGAAAAAAGTAAAATAAATAATTTTATCTGTGTTAGTTTTTTTTTAATATATGTTTTCTTATGGACCAAGAATGCGAAAGATCATAAGTAAAAGTGAACAGTTGATTTTTTTGGGTGAAGGATTTGTAAAATTCTTTAAGTACAATATTATCTGTGAACTTATATTCATTTCAAGCAATCTAGCCTATCATCAAAACCCACCATAAAGACCACCTCTTTTCTTAAGGAATTCTGATTCTTCTTTGAACCACCATGGCATTTAGTTTTAGCTCTTGTATAATTGTGGTCCAGTAGTTCTCAAACTTCAGTGCACATCAGAACACCATTGCTGGGCCTCACTCCCAGAGTTTCTGATTCAGAAGATTTGGAATGGGGTCTAAGAATTTACATTTCCGACAATATCGCTGGGCTGCACTACTGCTAGTCTGGGGACCGCACTTTGAAACCATTATAGGAGTAGGTACAAACGCAATAGGATACCAAGCCCCCTGGGGCCATGTCTAGTCTAGTCCTCCCTCACCCCTGGCTGAGGCTGATTAATCCAAGATTAGACACAACTGACCCAAGTCCTGCCATTCAGAATAGATCATGCCCCTGGCTCATACTTGATCCAAAGGACCAGCTGTTCATGCCCGACCAGTCAGAGCTTTTCCCACAATTTTTTAAACACCAAATCAAATGTATGTGCAGACCTTCCTCAAGTGGAATATAGCCAGCATTAGAGAAAAACCCAGATGCAATACAGAGTCCCGAAGGTGTTTCTTTAAGCCTTTACCGATTTGGATGTTTTAGGTGAAAGTAATAAGCATTGAACTCAAACCATGTACAAAATGAAAATAAAAAAATTTATAAACTAATTGTCTCACATAACCTGAGATAAGATGGGCCCCAGGGCTGGCTGATACAGGTGCTGAATGACGTCACAAAAGACCTGGGTTTCTTCCCTCACTCTTCTCTTCTTACTTGGATATCATGATTGCCTTAGTGTAATCATTGGACATTAAAGGATATAGAATATTAAAGGATGAAATGTAAATAAGGAGGTAGGCAAAGGCAGTGAGTATAATCAACACAGCTTCCAGCTATGTCGTGGAATCATTCACAAAGCTCTCCACAGGATCCAGGAACTGTTCTTCCGAAAAGGCATTGTTCAACTCTTCATTTGATCCTGCAGTGCCTACCCCAGTATACTTCCAATTCTTTTTTCCTTACTTGTTGTTCATTGCAATCAGAGCCCTAACTATTATCTTAGTCTACCTTGGAATATCTCCATTTTTGTCACCAATTTCCATTCACCCTTCAGGTAATCACAACCCTATTCCCCTTTCCAACCTTCAGCCTATGGCTTCAGCTGGAGTCCTACCCTTAGCTCAAAGATGGAGCATGCAACCTAGACATAAGCTCATAAGCCCATCATCTCCTCTCCCCTACCTACTAGGATTGAGAAATGGGCATATGACCTATTTATAGCCAGATAGGCATTATGAGGTTTTTGCTAATAATCCTGGTAAAGAAACTTCTATTTCCCATTAGACATGAGCCAGATAGGTTGCCCCAGTAGATGCTAGAAACCATCTTGCAATCACAAGAGTGAAGTCTGTCTGAGAATGGAGTCAGTCCAGAAAGAGACACACTGGATCCTGAGCCCCTGGTTCCTGGTCCCTGGGTGCCTATTCTTTCTCTGCTTAAATCATATGGAAACGTTTTCATTACTTACAAACAAAAGCATCCTAACCGATAAACTCTACTCCCACTTCTCTGGCTGCAATTAGATAGTGTGAAAGCAGAGACTGGACCTCATCTGCAGTTGTGTCCCTAGCAGCTATACCAGTGCCTGGTCTTGGATGGGCTTGTGGCTGCCTTTACAAGACATTTCTGACAGTGTCCACAGGATCCAGATAGCTAGGAGAGTCTTTGTCCCTTCCCTGGGGACAGTTACTAATGCAAGGCCAGGCCCTTCCTGGGTCATCAGCGGAGATGCACACAGGTCTCGGTCATGAGGGAAGGTTCAGTATAGGTCACAACCGAATGGTCAACTTGGAGCTTCCAGTTAGAACTATGGAGACAAAGTTCACCTATTTCATTGCCCACTCCCACCCAAAATAGGCCTTGAAATGCAGCAGTTTACACAAGAGCTGTTTATATGGCAGCTAAGCAGGAGGACCTTCTTATATATTTTGCATGAGAGCCAAAGATTAAACTTGAGGTGAAGGACCCCAAGACCTAAAGAAAGTAGTTTCTTCCTTTTAGCCAGATGCCCATTGTTTCCCAGAACTTGTCAGGATTCCCACTTTCCAACAGGCCCACATTCTGGCAAAGCCTGGAACTAAAAGCAAAGAGAGAATTATTACAATGCTGATGAACAATCTCACAGCCCTCTCCTTTGGGCTCTGACCTAAGACTCCAGCCAGGAGTCTAGGGGCCTTCCAATTGCCAGCATGTCCCTGCTCCATCTGAAATGCCCAACACCTGGAGAGCTTAATTTTTTACAAACACATGAGCGTAGAAGGGAGTGCTCAGGTCCTTCTTTCAGGGGAGGGTTGTTCAGGGGGTCGTTCTCTGGAGAGAGATGCAGGCTTTGTCTACGGCATCTCAGCTCTGCGGGCTCTGGGCTGCTTTAATTCCTATGTCTGCTGCTAGAAGATGTGTCAGCTTGATCACATCAAGGTGGGACTGAGAAGTGATGAGACTGCTGCTGGTTTGCTAGTTGGTATCAGAGCAGACTGAGCCCCAGGTCCCCGTCGCCCACTGCTGGTAGGAAACATACGAAGTCGGGATATACGAACCTCACCACTGAGACCTCCATGGGCACCTGCCTCTCTCCAGCCTCATCTCACACGTGACCCACCTCTTAACTAATACTCCAGTGGTAACCTTCTTGGAGCTGACTACTTAAAGCAAGCCACATCACCCCATCCTTGGTTCATGCTGTTCCTCGTCCCATATTGTCCTTCAGCCTCTAGTAGCCTATTCTGATCTCTATCCATCCAAAACTCCCTCATCTTTCAAAGTCCACCCCAAAGGCCATCATCTTCCCTATGGATATCTCTATCTTTCTTCATCTCACCTACTTCCCCACCCCACCAATAATCTTTCAGTCCTGAATGCTCATGGTTGCTTGAGGCTGTATTGGTTAGACTCACTAGTCTTTGCCTTCTAACATACATCCTTAAATATTCAGGTATCATCTCCCCCAAGAAGTGTGCCCTGATGCTCCCAGGCTGCACTGAGCACCACATCAAGCTTCATGCCTTATCTTGAAATAATGTGTGTCTCTCCCCAACTCAGCTCTGAGGACCCCCGCAGCAGAGACAGAGTCCCAGTCATGTGCATGTCCCCAGAGTCCAACACAGGGTCTGCCACATGATGGGGATCATTTGGGGGAGTTTAACTGGGCTGAAGTGCCTGCCAGTCGGGACACCTTCTTAGAGACAGACACCTTCTCGGGGAGCAGTTGCCTATGAGAAACAAGGAGGCATTTACCCAGTATGCTGCACATCTCTGGAGATTAGGGAAGGCAGCACCAGTGAGCCTGAGACAGCCAAAATCTCAGGCTACTGCTCGGCTCCTCCTTGGCAACATGGGAGTTCGCCCCATCAGCTTTTAAAGCTTCCAATAAAGTAATATATGTTGAACAAGTCACCAGGTGGAGGTGGAGAGAAATATATAAGATTTAGTCCTGTGACTACATCAAGGTCACCTAGTGACACAAACAAGTGCAGTAAACAGTCCCATAGAGTAGAAGTGAGGTGGCATCAACTTTGCCTGGAGGAGTTGAGACAGGCTTTGCAGAGGAGCCATATTTGACCTGGGCCTTAACAGGATGAGCAGGAATCCATCAGGCAAAGGCGGGAAATAGTGGAGAGCGATCCAGGCAGAGGGACCAGCCCTGGCACAGTCTTACAGCCTGACATGTGCTGCGGGACAGCACACACCTAGCTGGCTGGTGCTGGGGGCATTGTGGTGGGTGAGGGATGAGATGAGGACCGAGGGTGTCTTGGGCTCTGCTTGTGGGGGACCCTGAGCACTCTGTTAAAGGTGAGGCTCTTATTTGATAAGCACTGGGGAGCCTTGAATGTTTTAAGCAGAGTTACAATAACTAGCAGCAGTGTTTAGGATGAACAAGAGGGACAAGGGGGCACATGAGAAAATACCGCCGTTGTCAGTGGACAGAGGGCTGTGCCAGCAAAGGACAGGAAGGGATGGCTTGAGAGATGCTGTGGGGGTGGAATCACAAGGAGGCAAGCCTGTTCAGCATCCTGAATCCTTCCAAATCCTTTTTACACACTTACCCCACCACCCCCCAGTCCCCAGCTCCCCAGCATATCCTTCTTCCCTCCTTGGCTGTTAAATTCTAAGGCAAGGAGATTCCAAATGCTGACTACATTTCCTTGGCCCATCCCAGCTTTTGGCAAGTAAATTGGTGCCATTCCCCAGAAAGCTTTTCTTGAACTTCATAAAGTTAGCAAAGAAGAGAAGTGTTAACAGTATGATCTGTTGAGTCTCAAATTCTAATCCCAGCCCTCACACTAACCCAGCTTTTTCACTCCCTGAAGTTCTGCCAAAATCGAAAGAGGAGTTCTGTGCCAAACACCAGTAATTTCAGCTGAGCAAGCACTCCGAGGGCCACAGGGTGTGCTGCTGTGCGCACAGAATGTTCGGGAGCTTCAGAACAGGCTTTGGGTGGCTGGTGGCGGGGCAGGGGGGTGACACAGGCCAAAGGAGCATGCAAAGTATTTTCCTTCAGTAAATAAATATTCCACTGTTGATGCTGAATATCAGAAGCTCCAAGTAGACAGGTACCATTCCTTTAACACAAGGAAGAGAGAAGGAAGAGAGAGGACACAATTCTGGACTGCTTTCTTCTAGCGAGAGACAGCATGATTTATCCCTAGCAGCTTGAGAAAAGTCAACGTTTGGAGGCAAGCAATGCACATTCTTGAGTGTCTAACCCATTAAAAACACTATTGCATTTAATCCCCACAATGTAAAGCAGATGATACTATTCCCGTTTCACAGATGAAGGAGCTGAGGTTTAAAAAGATGAAATCATGTGTCTGAGGGAGTATGTAAGCAAACTTTATTATAGTGAAGTACAGACTATATAGAAATATTCTTACTTTGGGAAACAAGAGGAAAAAAAGTATGTTGCTTCCCTTATATTTGTATGGGGCTCCAGAGTTTGCAAAACACACTGACATCTGTTTTCTCACATCATATTCAGAAAGGCCCTGTGAGGAGGACAGTAATATTCCCATTGTAGAGATGGGGAACTGAGAGTCAGGGAGAAGAAGGGATTTGACATCTGGGCACTGGCACTTGAGCATAGAACTGAGTCCAGACCCAGCTCTTTTTCCATAGAGGGAGGCTCTATAAAAGACACAGGTTTTGATAAGAAAGAGAAGGGCACTCCTGGGAGAAAGAGGACCAGGAAAAAAGCTCTCAGGGAGATTTAGGGTGCATGGTAGAGAGTCTGAGATCCTCATGGCTAGGTCACACCGATTTGCAGTGGTGTTGCGGTCACATGCCAGAGTCCCACCACTGGGATTTGAACCCAGATCCTGCTATTTAGCTCATTTGTGTCAGTTTCCTAATCATAAGTTTGATAGTAATAGTACCTCTTTCATAGAGAACACTGTGAAAAGCGAACATAGGAGAAACACTTAGAAGAGGGTCTGGGGCACATATGATCTTAATGAAGTTTCACTATTATTACTATCGTCATTATTGCCACTACTGTTTCTATCATCAGAGAATCCTGGATGAGACTGGGCTGAAGAAGCAGGGCTTGAAATCTCAGGTTGCAAAGTTTGAACTTTGTCTTAGTCTGTTTGGTCTGCTGTAACAAAGTACCACAGGCTGGGTGGCTTGTAAAAAGAGAAACTTATTTCTCACAGTTCTGGAGGCTAGAAGTCTAAGATCAGGGTGCCAGCATGGTCAGGTTTGGTGAGAACCCTTGTCTTGCCAATGGGTTTCGGTCCTGTGCAAGTTCACTATGGATTCAGTGAGATGGAGGAATGACAATGGAACATTCTTGGGGTGAAAGGGTTTATTACCTTGTTTGTTCTCCAGGTGATAGGTCAAGCACTAGAATGACGTCTGTAATCCTCCTTCATCTCTGCTTCTGCACAGAGCACAGGGCAGAGCTCTTTATATAGTGACTCAGTTAATAATAGCTCATTGTCTACGGGTGTGGAAGCAGCAGGCCGTTACATCATCAAGTAGTTTACTTTCAGGTGAGGATCCTAGCCACAGGAACCTTCACTTTATCCACACATTTCTACCCTGGTTTAACTAAAATAGACCTCCTATTATTTTCACATCTTCAGACTTACAATGAGTTGAATAAGTCCCCCCAAATTCATATATCAAAACCCTACCCCATAATGTGATGGTATCAGGAGGTGGGGCCTTTGCAAGGTGATTAGGTCATGAAGGTGCAGCCCTCAGGAATGGGATTAGTGCCCTAATTTAAAGGACCCCAGAGAGCTCTCTTGCCTGCTTTCTGCCGTATGAACACACAATGAAAAGACAGCGGTCTGCAATCCAGAAAAGGGTTGTGAATAAAGTGGGTTGGCTGCTTCTCACAGTATTTAAAAAGTCTACAGATGAGAAGAACATGCTCCTGAAAGAGACACAAGAAATGGCAGCACGAGACGCAAGCTGCGAACTACTGTGGATTTACTGAAGAATGAAATGGCATTGATACAAAAGGAGGCAGCACAAGAATGCCAGCTGTGAGGTGCCACTGAGAAGGTAAAAAAATTGTTGGTGACTAAAATGGCATCACTATGAGGTACTGCAGAAGAGGTAAAGACCATTGGGGGTAAGTTGGGGTTCTTATGGCCAGGATCCTCACTGAACTTAAGCCACCTGATGATGTCACTGGCCTGTTGCTAGGCTACTTCTTCTACACCTTTAGGCAATAAGCTATTATTGCACTATATAGAGAGCTCAGCCCAGTGCTCTTGGCAGAGGCAGAGACGCTAGTGCTTGACCTACTGCTGGGAGAACAAGCCAGGTAATAAACCCTTTCACCCCAAAGAAACGTTCTACTGTCATTCTTTGGTCACACTGAATCCATAGCAAACTTGCTGGGGGCTGAACCCCATCGGCAAAACAACCATGAAGGAAAAGGATGGCCCCTGCAAAAACCACAAGAAGAGGCAGTGCAAGAACATGAGCTACAAGGTCCAGTGATGTAGGTAGAAGATTCCTTACAGAATGAGACAGCGGTGCTGCCAGGTGCTCTGAAGGAGGAAAAGGCCATGGAGGAAAAGGATATACTCCTGAGGGAAGCACAGGAAGAGGCGGCACGAGAACACCAGCTGTGAGACATTGAGGGGAAGGTAAGAGAGCTATTGAAGACTGAGCTAGCATTGCTGCAAGGCACAGGAGAAAAGGTAAAGGTTGTAGCAGAGGAGGCACTTGGGGGAGTGGAGAGAAGGGTGCCATCAGCCATGGAAATAGAGGAGCTGGGAAGGGAAGAAGGGGTGGTGTTGGAGGCACCAACCCCTCCTCTACTGAAAGCACACCCAGTGGTTGTAAAGGAAAGAAAGATACAGCAACTGAGGGTTCCTCCAGGAGATGTGCAGCCCCCTCCCCAGGTCATAGAGCACTCTATGTTCCACCACTATACTCAGGCTGAGCTGGTGGATTTGGGCTCCCAGTTGAAGCCCTCAGAGTCAGTATCAGCTTGGCTCCTGCATCTGTGGGATTTAGGGATGGATGGAATTTTTCTGTCTGGATCAGAGATGGGAAAGCTGGCTTCCCTGACAGTTCATCCTGCCTTGAAACAATGATTACAAAATGCCCATCAGGAAATCACTACCCGCTTGATTGGCTTATGGCTGCTCTTTGTGCCGTGTGGCCCAATCAGGCTGACTTACCATCCTCCCCTGCTAGATGGCAGGCGTATGCTGAGCTCCAACAAGTGTTGCAGGAGCTAGGCATAACAAATGCCATCTATAGTCCAGAGAATTATGGCCCAGATGAGGAGCTTTTTACTGCAGGGATGAGAAATGTTGTGCTTCAAATGTCTCCCACATTCCTCTTTGGGTCTCTAGTGGCCATTCTTGCCTCTCTCTTAGGGCAGCCCATAAGTGAGGTTACCCATACAGTAGCCGACTTAGGAGAGGCTGAAGCAATGAGAGCACAGAAAGAAATAAGGTTAGCTACTCGGAGGAAGAATTTAAAGGGCCCCATGAAGGTTACAAAGTTGATTCAATTCGAGCAGGAACAGACAGAAGGAAATTAGATGGGAAGTCAAATAGGATCATACTGGAGCTGTGGCAACAACCGAAACTGGAGCAGCAGTTCCAGCCATTAAGAACAAAGAAGCAGAGGCCAGAGACAGAGCCACAAGTCCGGCCTGTGTTTTTGCAAGACTTCCTGCCGGAGAGTGAGCTAACCTCACTTGAACCCACACAGGAAGACAATTGGGGAACACAGTTTGATTGAGGGAAAGGTCGAGGTACCTGCCCCAAGGGGCCAGGGTGGGACAAGAGCACACATGTTGAAATATCTATCCATTAGTCACAGTGAACATACAATGTGTCCTGGCTCTGGTGGACACAGGGAATGAATGTTCACTGATTTATGGCAACCCTGAGCAGTTTCCTGGGACCTCCACTATTATAGATGGATACAGGAGTAAGGCTATCAGAGTGAAACAGGCCCAAATCCCTTTAGGAATAGGGCATCTACCTCCAAAGGAGTATACTGTGTATATCTCTCCATCCTTGAATATATTTTGGGGATTGATATCCTGCAGGGTCTATGGTTGCAGACTACTGCAGGTGAGTTCAGACTGAGAATACGTGTGGTGTGGTAAAGGTAGTTCTGAGGGGACATGCTAAGCACCCGCCCATAGCTTTGCCTGTGCCTTGGTGGGTGACTTATACCAAACAATATAAATTGCCTGGAGGGCATAAAGAAATTGGAGAAACCCTCCAGGAACTGGAAAAGTTGGGTATTATAAAGCCCACCCATAGTCCTTTCAATTCCCCAGTACAGCCAGTAAAAAAAACTGATGGCTCCTGGCATATGACCATGGATTACAGAGAATTGAATAAAGTCATACCTCCTATGCATGCTGCTGTCCCCTCTATTGCAGACCTGATGGATGCCCTCAGTCATGAACTAGGAACATACCATTACGTGGTAGATCTTGCTAATGCCTTCTTTCCTATTGACATAGAGCAGGAAAGTCAGAACAGTTTGCCTTCACATGGGAAGGAGGGCAATGGACTTTCATGGTCCTCCCACAGGGTACCTCCACAGCCCCACCATCTCTCATGGACTTGTAGCCCAGGACTTGGCAGCATGGGAGAAACCATCAACAGTCTGGCTGTACCATTATATTGATGATATCATGCTCACATCTGATTATCTTTCAGATTTAGAAGTTGCAGCACCTAGACTGCTGCAACATCTACAGGAGAAAGGATGGGCTGTGAACAGCACCAAGGGTCAGGGACCTGGTTTGTCAGTCGAATTCTTGAGGGTTGTCTGGTCAGATTAAACTAAAGTTATACCAGAAGCAGTCATAGATAAAGTCCAGGTCTCTCCTACCCATACAACTGTCACATTGTTACAGGAGTTTTTGGGTCTTCAAGACTATTGAAGAATGTTTATCCCACACTTGGCACAAATTCTGAAGCCCTTATACCAGTTGGTACAAATGGACATCAGGTGGGACTGGGATGAGACATGTGCATCTGCCTTTACTACAGCAAAACGGGCAGCCAAGGCCGTGCAGGCCTTGAGTGTGATAGACCCATCAAGGCCCTGTGAGCTGGACGTTCATGTGACTAAAAATGGTTATGGCTGGGTTTCTGGCAGCAGCTTTAATGAACTTGCCAACCTATTGGATTGGTCACAATTCTGGAAAGGAGCATGATACACCTTGATAGAAAAACAATTGGCTGCCATGTATAATGACTTGATGACTACAGAACCCATCACTGGAATGGCCCTGATAAAGGTAATAACCACCTATTCCATCTTGGGGTGGGTAAGAGGACTGGTGTGGCACAAACACCTACACTGGCCAAGTGGGGTATGTACCTACAGCAGTGTAGCACCCCTCTCTAGTAGTCCCTTGAGTGAAGAACTCCAACACTTATTGGGGCCAGTGAGATACACTAGCAAAAAGCAGGAAATTTTTGCTTTAGAACCATTAGTAGCAGAGAGTCCTTATCGGAAGGGAAGAGCCCCTGTACCCGAAGATGCATGGTGCACAGATGGCTCCAGCCATGGGCAGCCCCCAAAATGGAGGGCCATAGCTTTCCATCCTAAGACTGAGACAATATGGATGGAAGATGGTGAGGGGAAGAGCAGACAATGGGCAGAGTTGTGGGCTGTGTGCCTTGTGATCAGCCAGGAGCCCTCCACTATGGTTGTCTGCACTGACAGCTGGGCTGTCTATTGGGGCTTGACCCTGTGGCTACCAACCTGGTACCAGGCCAGCTGGCTGGTTGGTCACTGACCCCTTTTGCGGCAAGAATTGTGGCAAAACTTATGGGCCTGTGGTCAGTCTAAAACAGTTACAGTATATCATGTGACAGGTCATTTGCCACTTCTATCCCCAGGAAATGGTGAAGCAAATGATTTGGCCCAGGTATGTTGGCTAGAAGGAAAGCCTGCCTCTGATGTAGCCCAATGGTTACATCAGTGTTTGTTGCACATGGGGCAAAAGACAATGTGGGCTATAGCCCATAGGTGGGGCTTGCCTTTGACCTTTGAATAAGTCAGCAAAGCCCAGCTGGAGTGCATTGTATGCTCTAAAACGGACTTACACCGAGTTCCACGGCAACGTGGGACAATAGCTAAGGGGCCAATACCCCTTCTCAAGTAGTAGATAGACTATATTGGGCCTCTGCCCATGTCAGAAGGGTACCAGTATGCCATGACTTTTGTGGACACAGCTACTGGACTTCTGGTTGCTTTCCCTACATGTTGTGCAGACCAACAGACAACCAAAATAGTCCTAGAGCATCTCTTGGCAACCTGTGGCTGACCACAGGTAATTGAGAGTGATCAAGGCACCCACTTCACTGGACATGCACTACAAGAATGGGTGCAACAGTTGGGAATCAAATGGAAGTTTCATGTGCCATACAATCCTACTGCGGCAGGCATGATAGAGAAGTACAATGGTTTGTTAAAATCTGGACTGAAGTCAGACACCAATAGTCTGCAGGGATGGTCAGTCTGCTTATGGACAGTGCTATGGTGTTTGAACAAGAAACCCTGAAAGGGATCCCTGAGCCCTGCAGACATGCTAATGCAGATCGTTGCCTCCCCTATACAACTGCAAGTACAAACCAAGGAAGAATCGCTGAAGCCAAGGTTTGGTCACCAGAATGATATCTTGCTGCTAGCACCTACTGCACTAAGCCCTAAAGACTCCATTGAGTGGACATGGCCTTGGACATTTTGACACATGGACCATGATGGCTTGCCCTCCTGTTACCTTGGGGACAAGGCCTGGAAGCTGGCCTTCTGTGCATTCCTGGAATAACAGCAGAGTAGCCCCCAAAGGTCACAGTAGCATATCCTGAACAGCCAGAAGGTAGGAGCATCTTACCGTGGAGTTTTGTTATATCACTATGGCCAGTGCATGCACCTCCAGTAGCACTCAATAACCTCCATGGGGAGAGGAGTAAAAGTATGGTATACTAGACCTGGATAGGACCCCCTTTCTGCTACAGTCCTATCACAGGACCACTCTCTTGCATGCATCCTACCTGATGGACAAGATTTGCCTATGTTGGTGTCATTAAAACATGTCTTATCACCCTTAAGGTCTTTGTGGATTGGGCACACACCCTAGCAAAAAAAGGTGCTACTAGCTGGGGTTCACGGAGTTGCCTATCTGTACCACTACTAAGTGTGTCATGAACTCATCTGAGTAGAACTGGTTTTGAATATAGCTGAAATAACCTCCTCAGGCTTGAGGATTATTACAGTTTTTGTTACCTGTATCAAAATTTTGTTGTATCTTAATTTTTGTTATTATCTCTATGTTGTTATTCTCTGTTGCTGTTGTGGAATCTGGTTACAATGCTCCAGCTTTCTCTCACAGGGACCATTGCAGAAGATTGAGAGCAAGTAGATGGTGAGGCGAGAATCCTGGAGGGGTGGAGTGTGGATAAAGTGAAGGTTCCTATGGCCAGGATCCTCACCTGAACCTAAACTACTTGATGATGTAATTGGACTGCTGCTAGGCTACTGCCTCCACACCCTAAGCAATAAGCTATTATTGACTGAGTCATTATATAAAGAGCTCTGCTCAGTGCTCTAGGCAGAGGCAGAGATGAAGGAGGATTACAGACCTGCAGACTGTTGGATGCAGACGTGATTCTAGTGCTTGACCTATTGCTGAGAGAACAAGCCAGGTAACAAACCCTTTCGCCTGAAGAATGTTCCATTGTCATTCCTTGGTCTCACTGAATCCATAGTGAACTTGCCCAGAGCTGAAACCCACTGGCAAGACAAAGTTTTATTTTATGATGATGAGTCTAGCAGGGGTATGCAGGCCTCCCCCAGCACGTCTTCCTTTCTGAACTAGGGCCCCACAGGAGGGCTTCCCTGGTAGCCTGTGCTGCTTCCATCACCACACTCCCCACAAAGTACTGCAGTTGCCTGATAATTCCTTGCCTCCCCAACTGGACCAGGTCTGTCTTACTGTTGTATCTGGCATACTGTCTGGCACTTAGTGAGTACTCAATAAATATCCTTCTGATGAATATATAATAAGCGGATGGAGTGAAATGATAGTTGGAGATGAAAGTGTCTGTGGAGAGACCAGCCAAGAGGCAGATGAAAGACTCTGGGTTAGGATGGGGGCAGAGGGAGTTAGGAAAAATAGGAAATTCAAGAGGCATGTGGAAGAAAGAATAGACCAGACTTTGCATATGACAGGCTATGGGAGTTCATGGGAAAGGAAGGGTCAGTATTTATTCCAACACTGGGCTCCTGCATGCTGGCAATGGCCCTTTAAACTTGGGAAGAAAGGAAAGAGAAGTGGATTTGTGAGAGAAGATTTGGCCCTGACTTTGTTTTGTTGAACTTCAGAGAAATAGCTTGTGATAAAAATGGAGTAATACATGACAGTGTGGAGAAAGAGGTACTGGCTAGAAATGGGGATCTGGGAAAACTCACTTAGTAACCTTCAGTGAATGCCTCTTCTGGAAAAGGGGCAAACTCCCAGGGTGGGACTGACCAGTCCGAGGAGGCTTAGAGCAGAGAGGAAACAGGTGACTGGCAAGAAGGGGATTTGGATGTAGTAGTAAGACCTTCATTCCCGGCCTGTCAGTTTTGCCTTAGGCAGCCTGATTCATCTGGTGGAGCTGGTTTTAGAGCCCACCCTGGCACTGCCCAGACAGCTTCTTTCATTCTACCTCATCACCCTGCCCTTCCCTGCTTTTCCCTTCCCTTCAGTGGTTACCCATCTTTTCCCTGTGTTGCAAATAAATAAATAAAAGCAAGAAGACAGCACATTCACCAAGTGTCGTAAAAGAAGAAAGTCAGCTCTTAATTCTTGGGACCACTTACTCTCCTCTTCCTTTCTTCCTAAAGCTTTGAGACACTTTGCGCAAGACCTGCCAATGCAAGAACTGAATCAGAAAAGAAATCCATTTTATACAAGAAAGAAAATTTAGTTGAAAGTGAAGCACAAAAAGAAAAGCCATTTCAGTTTTGTTTTGTTTTGTTTTCTTGAAACATTTTATTACAATCATGGCTACTGTAAACCCACTTCTTATTTCTTCATTTGGGCAGGAAGACTGCAGCTGCTGGGGTTCTCAGAATAAAGAAAGCACAGAGCCATTTCTGCACGTTTCTGCCTCCCTGAGTAGGTGGAAAATCAGGGAGAAGAAGACTAATGTCATCCACACTATGGGACAAAGGAGAAAAATCAACTTTGGAGTCACATAACCTTAGGTGTACTCTGCAACTAATGGGCCGACTCATTATCTTTCAGAGTTGGTTCCCTCATTGATCAAACACAGCTGATAATATCCCTTAACTTCTGGATGATGAGATAATAGGGTCACAATGTAGGTTCCCCATGAAGACCCACTCTTGGTGGTTCTTGGCAGTTCTTGGCGGTTCTTGGCAGTTTTCGAATGGACCTGCCAGCTATCTGTGGGCCTCTAGGGGATCCACGGAGGAGGGACAAGCTACAGGCCCACCCCAAGGGAGCTTTCCACCTAATGATGTCCAAAAATTTTCACTCGATCACGCATTTTTTCAGTCTTCAGTCTGATTTGATTAAAATATAAAGAAACATTATGTATTTGGCATGGCCAGAACAGCATACCTTCCTAAGGTTAGCACACTCTGTGGGCCCAAGTTTAACACCATCTCCAAACAAAATGACTACTTCTGGTGGTAAGAAGGCCCCAGAAAGACTGAACTGTCTACTTCATCAGTGGTGCACTGGCTTGGAAGGGATCCAAGCATGTTAGAGCCCTGGCCAGCCCAAAGCACCCCAGCCATTTTTGGAAAGAGCAGGCGGAAGTGAGCGCTCTGATTTTCATGTTAAATCCCCATTTGGCCTTGGAAATGTTAAAAATAAACTTTCACCTGCATCTGATTTTCCTCTGTTATTGCAACCATTGTCTGTTTGAACAAAGAGGTAGCAAAGAGCCTCTTTGAGCAGTTCACAGAGTTCAAACCAGAGCCAAATTGGAGGGACACAGATGCTAATGAACAAGGGGACCAAGCAAGAGTGGTACTGGGAATCAAAGAGCTTCCCCAGGATTGTCAGGCCTCACTCTGCTCTGCCGCGGCCCCACCTGGCTCTCAGTGAAAAGGCCTGGGAGCTGCCTTTGTATTTCCCTCTGCAACTTCATTTTAGAGTGAGATCTTGTGATTTCATCCCATCCCCCCTTACTCTCTTTCTTCCCACTGAGTTGCATTTTGGTGGCACTCATATTTGAGGGTGGGTGAGTGTCGCGCTGGAAAATTCCAGCTCTGGGAAAGTTCACTCTGGATTTGCTAAGACCAAATAACAACAACGGAATGTTGGGGGTAAAAGGTTTATACCAAGCTTTAATCTCACAGTGGCAGATTGAATGATAGAATCACATCTTGCATCCAGCAAGTCCACATTCGGCCCCTATCTCTGCCTCTGTGCAGAGCACTGGGCAAAGGTCTTTATATATCAACATATTTAATAATGGTTCATTGCTAACATGCATGCAAGCATATGCCTGCGAGCACTGCACATGTGCAGTGGGCAAGTAGATTAGGGTCAGGTGAGCATCCTGGCCATGGGAACTTCATTTTCCCTACATTCCACCTCTCCAGGATTCTCACCTCACAATCTACATGCCCTGAATCTTCTGCAATGGTCCCTATGGGAGAAAGCTGGAACACTGTAACTAGATTCTACAACAGCAATAAAAGCGACAACATACTAGGATACAAATAACAACAGAAAGGAGAGCAATTGCCACCAAGTGGTCATTCCAGCCATGTTAAAACCAGTTCCACTCAGATGAGTTCACAACTTGCACTTAACACAGGAGGCCAGTAGCAGTACTGATAGGGAGCCCCATGCACCCCAGCAAGAAGCACTTTTTGCTAGGGTGTGGGCCCAATTCATGAAAACATTAGAGGAGATTAACCTTAAGGGCAGTAAAACACATGTTTTAATGACACCAACATAGGCAAATCTTGTCCATCAGGTAGGATGCATGCAAGTGAGTGGTCCTGTGAAAAGAACATGGCAAGGAGGGGGTCCTATCCAGGTCTAATATACCATAACTTTGCCAGGCTTTTTACCCAAGATTGGCCTCCTGTGCATTCCCAGAGTAATGGCAGAGTGGCCCCCACAGATCATGGTAGTGTCCCCTAAATGGATGGAGGGTGGGAGCATCTTACAGGGAAGTTTTGTTTTATCTTTATGGCCAGTGCATGTACCTCTCATAGCCCTATATATTGACCCATCTGTAACTCCCACAGGGAGGGGGTGAAAGTCTGGTATACTAGACCAGGATAAGATCCCATTCCTGCCACTATCTATCACAGGACCACTCTCTTGCATGTACCCTACCTGATGGACAAGATTTGCCTATACTGGTGTCATTAAAACATGTATCTTATTGCTCTTTAGGTTATTTTCTTCTATAATCCCTGTGGCCTGGACCCACCCCTGGCTGCAGCTGCTGTGTGATGACTGCTCTGAACTCCCTACCTGTTCAGCTACTGACTGCCTGTGGAATGGGTGAGCTATGGATTTAATCTGCATGGGACTTTGAACCTAGCTGAATCCTCTGGCTTTAGGATTATCATAATTTTATTGCTGTTGCTATTGTATGTTATTAGTCTGGTTACAATGCTCCAATTTTCTTGTGCAGGAGCCAGTGCGGAAGATGGGGAACATGTAGATTGTGAGGTGACATTTCTGGAGGGATGGGTTGTGGGTAAAATTGCAGTATTTCCAGAATCTATCTCCTTGTCTTAGTGCATCTCCATATCAATTGGTATTTTGCCCTAGGCTGGGAAAATATTTTCCCCCCAGAGTTACACACATTTTTAATCCTCTTGCAACAGTCAGCTGAGTAGCCCTTCAGAAATGCCATTAACTGTACTCTGGGATGTTTGAAAATTCACGCTATTGGCTTCCTATTCATTTCAGCAAAAAGTCCAGGCATCGGCTCCACTGCCTGAGATTAGCTTCTGTGGAGAGCACGCAGTGTTTGCTGGGGGCTGCCCAGCATGCTCCTCCTTTTCCTAACAGTGGCCTGAATCCCTTTTGGGGAAACGTCTCTACCCCTCGTGCAGTTTTGGTGGGTGTCAGAGTTGGAAGCGTCCCAAACAGGACTGCCCACGATGGTGCTGACGTCAGCTGCTGGACCACGAGCACCCTTCCCCAGGCTCTGCCCCTCACTGCCTGCTAAGAGCAGTGCTCTGTGCTCCTGGGGCCAGGGCCTGGGTGCCCTCTTTCCACAGAAGCCTTCCCTGGGTCTGCGGGCCTCCCTCTGCGGTGGGTGGGGCCCCGTGCTAGAGCCTTTGCAAAATACCCTGTCTCTTCCTTTTTCCTCAAGTCCGAATCAGGCACAGAGAAGGCACTTAATCCCACAGTGCCGGGCATAGGGAAGGTGTCTGGCACGTCTTTGGGAAATGACCATGGAGGGGGACTGAGACGAGAAAGAGAGAACCTGAAGGGTTGTAATAGGCATCATGCCACCTCCTCCCGAAGCCATGTTCCAAAAGAAGGCTGCTGAGGGAATCCACCTGGGACCAGGTTGGCTTGAGCCTCTCTCATGCTAGGCTTGCCCTGCCACCTAGTGGTGGGCAAAGGGGAATGGGCAGGCACCAGACCCCGGCAGAGGGTGGTCAGGGTACCAGGAACCTGCAGTTAGGAAGAAGCCACTGGTGGGGAGGCCTGGAGCAACCTGCAGGCACCTCAGAACTCAGGGCGCCACCTGAAGGCGGCAAGGGCAGGAACTGTCTCAATAACAATTACAGCTACTGTTTACTGAGCATTTATTCTCTGCCGAAGACTGTCCGAAGTGCTTGTCACACTTCCCACCTTTTACTCCTCCCAGCACCCTAGTGAGGGCAGGCAGAGTGAAGCCCAGAGAAGCCAAGTGACTTGCCAAGTCCACAAAACTAGTCAGCGGCAGAGGCAGGACTCAAATCCAGCATTACCCGACTTCATAGCTTGGGTTTCTAGGAATATTTCTAGAATCACAGAGATATCTCCTGCATTCCTTCCATTCCCCTACCCCCAACCCACCCCAGCCCATTCCCTGGATGACAGAGGGTGGTTTGCACTGCCCTGCACAACCCCGTTTCCACTGCCCAGCCTCTCTTGGGTCCCCAAGTCTCTACTCTGAGTAATTGCAAAGGAAACTTTTCTCTCCCTAAGCCTGGAGATTGTTATGGAGTGGGGGGTTGGGGTAGAAGGTGGCGGTGGAGTCCCTTGTTTACTGTCAACAATTAAAATCTTTTAGACTAACCATCACAGTTCTTTCCCCTTACTGGTTGTATGAGATGGAGACACAAACTAGGTCCCTAAAAGGCAGTCGTTCATATCAGCCAGGTTAAAGTTTGCTTCTAAATCCAGAAAGGGCATCTTGTGCTTTCCAGGAACAATGGTGGGGCTGGCCCGGGGCTACCCTAGCCTTGAGCCAAAGAACCATCCACCGCCCCAGTGAACACACAGCAGGCCAGGGAACCCGCTGGCCTGCAGACACTCCCCATTTAGGGAACGTTGAGGTTTATTTAGGAAATAGCCATTTTTCCTGCCTGGCCCACCCAGATGAGTAATAAACTGTATCTATTTTTAGTTCAGGGTTTTGTTTTTCTTTTCCCTTTTTAGAAATTTATCCAGACCCATTTCCCAGGGTTGAGAGCTTGAGCTGCATCGACTTTACTGCTCAGGGAATAAGGAGAGTGCCCTTTGAGAGGGAGAGTGGTCCTCAAATGTACTTGTGATTTCCCCTCAAGAATCAAAATTTGTCTGCAGTAACTTCAATATTATTCATTCAACAAATACTTACCACTTGATCTCTTAAGAGACAAAAAAAAAGCTGATGCCTGGCATTGCTAAGGCTCCTTCTCTGAGTTAGAGCCAAGGCCACTACATCCTCACAGAGGCACCACCAGCCCCTCCTTGCTCAGCTGATCCCAGCACCATCCACCACCTGCCTCAGAACAGTGGGGGCTCACCTACCCTCGCAGAAGTAGGCAGCCTCTCACCCCTCATGTACCAGCTGCTGGCTGTACCACTCTCTAACTTATTCTCCTATTTGTTTCCCTTTTCTTGTAATGATACGCAATTAACTTTATTCACTCATTTAGTCAATCAACATTTATCAGTCACCTACCATGTGCCAGGCACAGGCATAAAGAGGAGTACAAGTCTCTCCAGGCAAGAGGAAGGCTAGTAAATAAGACATTACCATAAGGTGTAGAAAATGCCACACCAGAAATATATAAAGATGCAATGGGTACCTTCTCTTTCCACTTCTCTACATTTCCCCAGCCCTTGCCTCAAACTCCCAGCCTTCAGCCACCGCAGAGTCCCTGGGTTTCACTTGTAGCTAGATGGTTAGATGGAGTTTATTGCTTGGGGGATAAAGACAAAGCCCTTTGGAAAGGACAGTGGTCCTCAAATGCACTTACCCTGGCATGACACAGACCCGACCACAAACTGAAAAGAAGCCATGGAGGCCTTCGGAGGGTGGACCACTCCAATTAAAAACACATAGGAAGAGCGAGAAGGCCACAAGTGTGCCATCAGTGCTGGGGCTAAAAATAAAGTTTGTGGAATGGGTAGGTGAAGGATAGATGAATAACTGAATGCTGACACAATAGATGATTTAATGAATGAATCATAGAAGGAACTTCCAACCTTCCAGCAAAACTGAATTTTGGAGTATCCGACACTCATTGAACACCTTGTTTCCCAGAAAGTCCTCTATAATGATTTTTATTTTAAGAAATTAAAGTTGTTTAAAAGCTTGCTGAGAATGTGACAATGCACTTGAAAAAACTGGAGCTGCCTCAGGGATTTTCAGAGCCAGGGCTGAAGATCCCTTATGCAGGACAAAGCTGAGTGACCATCGCATTTGGAATCTCCAGGTTCCTCTGGCCATAGTCTTTTGAGGTGACTTGGCTATTGGGGAAAAAGAGCTACAGAGGTGATAGGCTTGGGACTTCTGACTTAACTACACAGTGTACCACCTTAGTTAGCTGGGTAAGTTATATATGAGTCAAATTACTGTGTCAAATCACCACTGCAGTGTTCCTACTCAGCTGCAGGGAAGCCTGTGGTGTTGCAAACAATTGCATTCTAACCTCTCTTCTGTAAATGTAGATTCATGCTGGAAAGAGGACCAGGAACAGTGATGAGGGAGGGTCTGTGTCAGGGGCCCACCTGAAGAGCTTAAATGCCTTCAAGGCTCCCGGGTTCTTTGAGATAAACTGGCTGAAGCTCGGGCTTTGGGGTCTGGTCGGTGGATGAGATTGACATCATGATCTGGCTTCATTTGATAGAAACAACACATGTTGGCCATTTCTTCCACTGCAGGAAATTGCAGCTTATCATAAGCTTTCAGGGTGATCTCTTTAGAACAAGTGAAAAAATAGGAAATATTACAACCCATATTTAAAATAGTTTGAAAAGAAATTATTCAACTTAATCATGGTACAGCTCCAATATTTTTTAGCCTAACTCCAAAAACCAACAAACTCTCAAGTTTTTTTCAGGAACAGTTTGTCAGCAAACTGACTTTTCTGAGTTAATTTGATGGCAAAACCTGATATGAACCTATGTGAAGCTGTTTATGGTGTTCACATATCCCATTTAGTGGAAATAGAAATATTGATGTGTTGATGACAAGTCTCCCCTCGCCCCTGCTAGTGATGTCACAAAATACATGTAGACCATTACCTACCTAAAATCAGAAAGATTGTAAAAGCTGACTTGTTTCTGGCCCCTCACACTTTGGATAAAATGCTATGGATTTGCACCTACTTCTTCTGACCATGGGGTTCGCCCAGTAGCCCTCTGTGCAGCGTCAAGGCCCCGTCACTCCAGCACTGGGCTCTCTATAATCCCAACTGGCTGATGTCCCTTCCACCATCACTACCTTCCTTGATTAGAAATTAACATTTTGACTTCAACCTCTGCTAGGGCCAGAGCCAAACAGAAGTGCTGCCTACACACACGTACTGAGCCACTTCCTGTCACCTTCCACAAAATCCAACCCTTGAGTCCCTTCCAGCACTAGCCAGAGATCAATGGTTCCCCCACCGGAATCAGCAAAGACCATTCCTAACCAGCAGATCCAATGCAATCTGTCTTCAGCCCCCAGAGATAAACTCTAACCTTGCTGTTCCACTTGGCCTTTAAAAAGATGACAGTCACAAACAACTTATATAAAACAATGATTATCATATGCAATTTATAGTAATGAAAAATCAAGAACAATCTACATGACCAAACACAGAGGAATGGCAAAAACAATTGTGGTATGTCTACTCTAAGAATATGATACAGTTATTAAAATTAATGTTTTTGAAGAAGTATAGAAAAATGCTTACAATACAATGTTCAGTAAAAAAGCCAGATACAAAATGGCACATACAGTGTTATTTTAATTTTATTACATATCTATACTGGAGAAGACTGGAAGAAAATGTGCCAAATCTTAGCAGTTGCTATCTCTAATAGACTGAACTACATGGTTTTTATTTTCTTTTCTGTAAATCTTTGTATTCTCTGAGTTTTCTGCAAAAAGGATTTGTTATTTTTGAAATTGAAAAAAAAACTAAAAATTTTAGTGTGTTTTCAAGTAGAAAACTATATGAGAAGCAAGGAAGATAACTTCTAACATGGGTGTCTCCTTGAGTCACTCTCTCATCCTATAACTTTGTAACTAATATCTCTCAATAAAGCAAGGGATGTTTTCTGCAAATTTTTGAAGGAAAGGGATTGGTTCTGTGTCTTTTACTTTCTGAGAGAACCACGTTGCTTTTGGGGTTAGGCAGTTTCAGGCCAATCAGAGTTCCTGATGGGAATTTGTTCTGCGGTATGAATTCCTTGAAGTAATAAAGCAAACAGCCTCCTTCCCACCAGACCTAGGTAGTCAGACTGCCGAGGATGGAGCGCCATCTTATGGCCACATGTGTCCTTTCCCCGAATAGCACTGTGTGGAAGCATCTTCCTGTTTTTAGACCAGTGGGCAGCATCTTTGTCAGATGGCTTATTAAGAACAGCATTAACCATACTGTATATTTTCCAGCCTCTAATGCCCTAGAACTTTTGGTGCCAAAGAAGTGTCTGCTTCAATGTGAAACAACTTGATGTATCAAGAATAGTCAAGGACCAGATATGTGATTAAGAGATGCTTTGGAAGGTCCTGAGCCATCCAAATCAATGGGTACCTGGTCGTCTGAGAATGAACACACACACATACACACACACACACCATATACCCACACTCTTTGCTTTGCCCCCTTCTTCCTTACAGAGTTGAAACCCCGCAAGACAAAATGAATATAAGACCCAAATGCAAAATGCCCTAGGACAGGGGTCAGTCACTGAGAAGTAAATGGTACAAGTGACTTTGCAGATCTTATACTACATCTTTTGAGTGGGTGGCTACCTCCTTGAGTCTTGGAGTCATTTACTTTCTCCATGAAATTTTATGTGGTTTTCAATGAGATCTCATGATGTGGTTTTGTGGCTGGATTAACACCTACAATAGTTAAAAAAAAAAAAGATCTGTTAGCCTCCTCACAGCTCCAATAACTGAGGCTGAATTGAGAATTAGATATCTCCTCAGGGCTGACTATACCAAGAGTAGCAGATGAAAACAAAATGCAATTTTCTATCCCTAACTCTAGGACACATTCTAGAGCAGGGGATCAGCAAACTTCTTCTTAAAGAGCTAGATATTTTAGATAGGTATTTTAGGCTTTGCAGTCCATAGGGTCTCTGTCACAACTACTCAACTACATCGCTGTATCATAAAAATGCCAAAGACAATGCATAAGCAATGGTGTGGCTGTGTTCTAATAAATCTTTATTAACAAAAGCAGGCTTGAACTCTGTAAGGAAGAGACACTACTCTTAAGAGATGCTAGGGCTGGGTAAGACCTTAGAAATCATCTAAACAACACACTCATTTCACAGCGGAAGAACTGCCACCAAGAGAGGCAAGGAGCTGTTTTAGTTAATGCTGCCAGCCTGAGAGGTGGTGTGGGTCTTTCTTTCAACTCTGATAGTGTCTCTGCGAGGCACACTCTCCCTCTTTAGAAACCCTGTTCTCATTCTCCTTCATCTTCTCAACATCTGCTTGGAGAAATGGCTGGAAATGCTCAATGTTATCAATTCCTCTCACTTTTCTGTAAAAGGTCCATACTAGCCACATTTCAGTCTAGGCCATTCCAGCCTGATCAGCTACTTAGGGCTCCTATGTGCCAGACAGACCCAGTGCCAGGCACCTCCCATATGCACCTCATTTCATCCCCACAACAATCCTAGGAGAGAGATGTAATAACCTTACTTGACATGTGAGTAAACTAAGGCTAGAGAGGTTAATCTGCCAAGATTCCACAGATAGATAAGGGCAGAGCCAGGGTTTGGTAAATTCCCCAGACTGCCCCTGGTTCATTCATGCTGATACTAGAATTTAGCCATGCCACTCCTATCGTTCTCTCCACCTGTACACAGTCTTGCCAACTGTCAAGGACCACCTCAAGGGTGCTTCCTCTATAACACTTTCTCCTGCCTTCTCTGCTCACCTGCAGCAGGTAGTGTGGCCAGCACAAGGAAGCCCCCAGTGTGTTCTGTATGGTGTAGATTACTGCGATGTCACGTGTGTTAACGCTTTCACCCTGACTGTGCTGTGAGCTCCAAGATGGCACCAGGTGCATGGGATATACATAATGGCTTGAGATAGTATATGCCAACCACTTTGCTAAGCCCTTTAAATGGATTCTGATTTTCACAAGAACACCTCTAGATAGATGCTATCATCCCTCTGTGAATGAGGAAGCTGAGGCTCAGAGAAGCTAAGTGCCCTGACCTCACCAGTGAGCTCTAGCAGACTGGAGTAATCAGCATTGAGTGCTTGGGAGAGAGAGTTGGGAAAGTGTACATAAGAAACTTCTACCTTGGTCTTCAGATTCCAAGTTCATTCCACCCAAAAGTAATTTTACTTTAACAAGCCAATCAACCCGAAGCCAAAAAAATAAAGCCATAAGGATGGGATTCAGATGCACCAACAGATGAAGATTCATTTGTAGAACTGGAATCCTCCTCATTTTCTTTGGCAGTCTACATGCAACCCTACCTAAATCCATCCAAAGTCTACCAGAATTTGTAAGTTTGTGGAATGTGACCCAAGGTGGCCTCTTGGGTTCACGTTTCTGTCTCCTAAGAAGTCAACTTTGCATTCTCAGACTTGTTTCTTCAAACACTTGGACAAAACATCAGCATATTGCTGTATTGTTAGCACTTCTGCTCTGAGACCTGCAGCCTTGCCTAAAAACAAACTTCTCTGGAGCTTTAAAATTCTAGACAACTGTTCCAGAGTCAGCAATAGAGGCATCACCCATTGCTGTGTCCCCATAGGAGAGCTCTTGGAAAAAAACAGCTGATTGCATCACATCCTTGTTAGGCCCCATCCACCTGAATTAATCAGCCACTTGAACAGAAAGTGTGGGAGTGCAATGTAATGCTGAGTAGCCATTACCTATGCACAGCTGTAATGTTTTGTTTGAGAAAATAGCCAAATGTTGGGGTATTGACTAAAGGAAAAAGAGAATGAGCACTTACTAAGCACCTTCCATGTGCAACATGTGATTAATTATATCTCCCACCCTGATCTCTGCTGAATTCCAGAATTATATGGCCAACTTCCTACTCAACATCCTTACTTGACTTTAATAGACATTTTTAACTTAACGTGCCCCAAAAGGAATTCCTACATTCCCCACAACCTACAGACCTCCCCATCTCAGGTAATGGCAATACCGTCATTCCAGTTTCTTAAGTCAAAAATCTTGGAGGTAGCTTGACACTTCTCTCATACTCCAAATCCTGTTTTTTTGGAAATCCTATTCGTAGCATATCCAGAATCTGACCACTTCTCACCATCCTCACTGCTACTATGCTGCTCCAAGCCACCATCATCTTTGGCTTGGATTATTGCAGAGTGAATCTCCTTGCTTCTCTACTCTAACCCTTCTATAGTCTCTTCTCAACGCAAAAGTCAGAATGATTCTGTAAGACCTGAAGCCAGCTCATGTGATGTCTGCCCATATGCTCCGATCGCTCTCTGTCTCACAGAAGAAAAGCCAGTGGCTTACAGGAACAGACCCTCTGTTAGCTCTGGCCTCACCTCCTACCACTCCCACCTGCCCTCCTCTGGCCACACTGGCTATTCCTTCTGCACAGAAAGCTCTTCCTCTGAGCACTCACAAAGCCCATTACTAACCTCCATCAGGAGGTGCTCGGCTGTCACCTCAGAGAGGCCCACGCATCATCTTGTTGAAAGGTCGCATACTATCCCTTACCGCTAGCCCTCCACATGTAATTTACCTTGCCCTATTGTTTCTATAGCACTTACCACTTCCTAACATACAATATATTTTACTTATCTGTCAACAAATTTACTTGTAAAACAGGAAATACAATGAAGAAGAACTTAATTACAAAAGAAAATAGTTTGCAAACCAGGAAGGCATAGTTTTCAGCTATGAACAGAAAGTATGATCAGAGAAAACATAGAGAGGGGGTCATTTTTAATAGTAAAAGTTCCTGCGCTGTTCCCATTTAGGTCCTCATTGTGTGAATGTTAAGTCCTGACTGGCTGGTTTGAGGAGAAGCTGGTTGGTTCATTTCCCAGGAGCTGCCTGTTCTGGAGGCAGCCACAGGAACCCATCAGGAATGGGTTCTGCTTTGGAGAACAGACCTCATGTTGTGGTCCTTCAGAGAACACAGAATAATTGTGTAACCTCTTGTCAACACATGGCCACCCACCTCTATTTTGTTTTAGGACTAGTCGTTAGCCTGGCAGAATCCATCTTGTTTTCTGGCATAGCTGGATTTGGGGGCTATGGGATTCATTTTGCTTTGTCTTATTTCCACATATCTATTACATATTTAATCTGTTTACTCCTCCAGAATATGGGCTTTATGAGTGCAGAGCTTTGTCTGTTTTGAACTGTTCATTACTGATTCCCCAGTAAGTGATGGGCACCTAGTAGGCCCTCAAATATTTATTGAAGGAAAGAAGGAAGGAACAAATGAACATACTGGCTGGCTTAATCCTCAAAACAACCTTGAAATAAGGTTACTCAGCCAGCAAGCAGCAGAAATAGGTTCAAACTTATCCATCCTTCCAGAGCCTGTGGCCTTCCTGCGGTGTGATACTGCTTCTCATAGATTCCCAGAATCCCAGAATCCTCAGCTGGAACCCAATATGGACATGATCTACTCTCATTTTTTAAGTGAAGAACAAAGGTTATTGGCTTGCCCAGTGCCTCACAGCTAGAAAGGAACAGGCCAGGACAAGAATCAAGGTCTCTGAATTTCAATTCAGTGTAAAAGCAATGGCAGGTTTAGTGGCCAGAGACTAAATATCATATTTTACATATTGTAGCAAAATTAGCTTCCTGCCTCAATTTTGTGGTAGGTAAAATATCTGTTCATTCCTCATATTAAACTGTAATTGTATTTTATACTTGTAAAGCAGTTTGAGCCTTTTGAGGCACTCAGAGTTAAGCTTGTACTGACCTTGAGGTTTGTTTTTCACTGAGGATTGAGGTTCTCAGGCTGAGTTTAAAAGAAGCTATGGGATAGTGGTAAAGAATATGGCTCTGGAGCCAGACTGCCTGGGTTCAGGCCATCTGCTTTATTAGTGATCTTAGGAAAGTTACTTAATCTACCTGCCCCTCAGTTTTCTCATCTGTAAAATGGGGGCAGTTAGCACAGAGCCAGGCACCTAGTAAGGACTTAGTAACTGTTAGCTCTTCCCGCAGCGGAGGACGAGTCTCAGGTTGGGTTTACAGATTGTGGGGCCCTAGGTAGGACTGGGTACCAGCAGAAGTTTAAGGCATCATCTCTTCACCCAGGGCCAACCTAATCCACAAATTACAACATCCTGGTTCCAGACCTGGGAAATGTCAGGTGAGCTGCTTCTAAAACCTGGGAGGAACAGAGGAAGAAAAGTGGGTAAAGAGATATAGCACATTTATACATTTTTACATTTATTGAGTCATTTGTTGACCAGTTATGAAGCTCGCTGTGATGTATGACAGGTGCTCCTGACTGGCTCAGGTCCAATTTGACTGCCACTATTTATGACCTGTTGAGTCTTAACTACATGCCACGGAAGAAAGACTGAATTGCTGCCCTGATGCTCCCATATTCCCTCCACTCCACAGAGCCACCTCAGGCTATGGGCAAAAACAAGGTCCCCAAAGGGCGAGGGAATGCTGGCCAGTGGGCCAGTAGCTTTGGAATTACCAGGAGTCCTTGCTAAGGTAGAGCAGGAAAGAGTGAAGGGGAGCAGAGAAGGGAATTCCAGGGACCCATGGAAGCTGAGAGGCAACCTGGCCCCTTCCTCTGGGCTCTCAGTGTCTTGGTAATTAACTGCCACACGTATGTGCATAAAATATTATTTTCTGGTCATGGATTTCATCTCTTTTAGCTGTTTATTTCTAGATAACATTTATACTGCTAATTCTTGATTTTTTCAGTTTAAAATATCATCTCCTAAATTCCCACTATGAAAGATGAGCTGTCATCTTGAGTGTTCCCTCTCGATTGCTATCTATCACACACACACAGTTCAGCAATCCCCTCACCATCACACATGTGTACTATCCCCTTTTTTATCCTCCAATATCATACTTTTTGTCTACATCAATAATCAGTACTTACACACAGCCGAAGCTGAGCAATGTAATAGTCTATGGTTATATTTACTTTTTCTACAAACTTGTTTTCCCTGAAGTTAATCATTGAGTTTATTTGCTTGTTTCTTTCTTTTTCTTTGCACCCAGTACAAATTAATCCCCAAATTCCCTGCCAGAAGTGTAGTACACTTAATACATGTGTGTTCTTCTCATTTCACTCTCAGAGTAACAATGTGTGGGGTGTCCTTACTGCCACCCCTCATATACCGTCTACAAGCAAATGGAGAATATTAGAGAATCTAAGAACCGGCTCCATTACATGGTCACTCTCAAATATCCAAGGTCTTGAGATTCACACAAGTGCCACATAACATTGATCCCCCGCGGACACCACCTCTGACAAGTACCTGAAGTATGTGTATTTCATAAACACCAGAGAGATGTTGTGGAATGAGGCTTATGTTTTTGCCCAGACTGAAGACCTACCCCTTTCCAGGGAGAACAGAGCAGCCAAAGGATTAAAGGAAAGGGCTCAAAGGTGGTTCCCATCTGACACACTCCTTTCTGTTTGCTGAGATGGTTCCAGAAGTTGGTTCACCACAAAGGCCCCACAGGCACTTTTTAAGGTGGGACCCATTGATGTGTCATCATTTAAGTGTCCTCTTACCACGTCGGCACCAAGGTCCCAAGCACCCATGCATTTGGCTGAGTCCCATCCTGGTCTGAAAATGACCCTGGCCACAGAGCTACCCCCAGAAGTTGGTGAGCAACTTCTCCTGAAGGAGAAAGCCAGAAAGAATCAGGAAGAATGTTCACTAAAAGAAGGTATTCAAGAAGTCCCACTAGTCAGAGTAAAGCTGCCTTAGTAACTGCCTCAGGAGGTATCACTGTGGTTTGCAACAATGGTTTTCAAACTAGGTTTCTTGCAGCCCCTTCATGGGGAAGAGGAGGAATGGGAAAAGCTTGAGGTGACAAGGATGCCAAACAAGTAGAGTGCCAGACCCTCTACCCCAGATTCAGTTGGGCAATTCTATTATAATCTGGTTATAGATTTTATTTTGAGGTTCTTCATACAATTTTATTTTCAAAAGAGGCTCTTATTCTTTATTCTTTTTTAAGGAAAGTTGCATAAGTTTCTTTTTATGGCATTTAAGGCCGTTCATGATATGAGGTTACTGGCATAATTTGTCCACTGACTGAATAGTTACTATAAGTCTCGTGATATATGCCAAGGTGCTGTGCCGGGTTACTGACATTTGAAGTCTTCCATCAGATTGGTTGGATACCTGCCCTGAATATTTTTTTGTATGTTCAGATCCACCTTCACCTCCTCCATCCTACTTAGTGCACTGGGAGGCTGACCTGATGGATTCCATCAATGGGCTGTCTTGCCCTCAGACGGGATCTGGACAATGGAAGGAGAGGTGATCCTCCCCACACAGCTACTCGCCCTGGATTTAAATCATCTCTCTTGCCCTTTGCTCCTTCCTCCTGTTGCTTACTTATCCTTTATTGCTCTCTTCCCTGTCCACGTTTATTAAATTTTCCTCAGCTTCCCTGAAAGACTGTGGCACTTGTTTTTTGTGGTACCCCAATACCCCACTGGTAACCCTATTGATGTGGCATTCAGTGAATTCTGCCTCTGCATACACATGAACCTTTAGCCAAAGTTTAGCGCTCTAGTTGTATATATGAACAGATTGTCAAGGTTCACCAGATATTTGAGGAAAGCCTTCAAACAGGAAAGGCAAAACCAAAATAAACAAAGTAATAAAAAGAAACAGAAATGATGCAGGGAACAGAAGAAAAACTTAAAAGCATTAATATCCTCAGAGATTGCACAAGATTTTACATTCAGAACACTACATCAGCATACTGTATCAATAAAAGGGGAGGAGAAGGCAGGAGAAAAAAGAGCATTCAGAAGACAAGAAGAAGCTCTCAAAATTTTAAATTGCTATAACAGAAATAAATTTTCAACAGAAAAAATTTGGAGAAATCTCCCAGAATTTGAAGGAAAAAAACAAGAAATAGAAAATGGCAGAGAGCAAAAGGAGGATCAAGCTAAGGGAATTCTTAGAGAACAGAGAAAATAGAGATATGAAAATTACCAAAGAAGATAATAATTTCCCAGAATCTAAGGATATTCTCTGAGCTTCCAGATTGAGGGTCCACTGAGTGTGCAGCACAATGAATAAATAAAGGCCCAAATTATGTACATCATTATGAAATTTCAGAACACTGGGGATAAAAAAATCTTATATACTTCTGGTGGCAAGGGGAAAGAAGGGGCCAGGGGGATAAAAAGAACACTGGATTTCTTTATAATACTGGAAGCAATGGAATAATATTATTTACAGTAAATATTAATTTCTATCTAGAATTTTAAACCTAGCCAAATGGTCAATTAACTCTAACAATTCTACATAAAGACATTTTCAGAGTGAATCAGGGTCTGAAAATTTAACTCCCATGTGTTATTTCCCTTTAAGCTGCTGGAGGATGTACTCCAGCAAAATGAGAGAATAAAGCAAGCAAGGGGAACCCAGGAAACAGGAACCAAACCCAGGAGAAAGTCAAAGAGAATGATTAGAATAATGAGAACGAGAAATCCTAGGAGGACTGAAATAGAAAAGGGAGCATACCAGGAGGGAGTGGGGGAGACAGAACCAACAGATTAATTGACCTCTTTGCTTATTTTGAAAAAAATCAACCAGTTTTATTGGAGAGATTAGAGAAAAATGAGTGATAGGTACAAAGAAATGTAAGCAAATAGGAAATAAAGGTGATTATTAATTTGGGGAAAACAACAAATTATGTAAGAAAAGAAAGTGCACACTCTGTGGCTCAAGGATGGACAATAATTACAAGGTCATAACAAGGGTCCGTATTAGTCCATTGTCCACATGAAAAATGAAATTGTGATTTACGATTAACTGGATGGGGAGGATGAGGAAAAGGAAGTAGTACATGGGTCTGGGGGTGCAGAAGAGCTAAAGACAATGGATAACATCTAAAATGAAAACACAAGAAATAATATATTAATCACATTATTTAGAAATATAAAGACAAATACCAGTAGAAACAGAAGGATTGAATGTGGAATGAGGTAGGGCAGTCTTCTGGGTTTCTGTATAAGCCTTGTAGGACTGCTAGACTCTTGAAACTATTATATGCACTTCTATTAAAGTAAAAATTCAATAAAAAGTGGTTGTTTACTTTATCAGTTTGTTAGGGCTACCATGACAAAATACCGCAGAGTGGTGGCTTGAACAACCAAAATATATCTTCTCACAGTTCCGGAGCCTAGAAGTCCAAGATCAAGCTGTCGGCAGGTTTGGTCTCTCTTGAGGTATCTCTCCTTGGATTGCAGATGGAGGCCTTCTCATTGCCCTCTCATGGTCTTTCCTCTGTGTACACTAGCGCCTTGTGTGTGTATGAGTGTGTGCATGTGTGTCAAAATTTCCTCTTACTATACGGATAGCAGTCAGATCAGATTAGGGCCCACTCTCATGGCCTCACTTTAACTTAATCACCTCTTTAAAGGTCCTATCTACTGTCGCATTCAGAGATACTAGGGTTTCAGGCTACAACATACAAATTTGGGGAGGACAAATTTCAGCCACACATTGACTATTATAATTATTTATTTATAACCCTGCTACTAAACGGAGTTCTCCTTGGGAACAGAAACTGTAATTCTTTATCCCTGCTTGCCAACCATGTTCTGAGACTAGGACCTGGCACATTGCAAGCTTTCAATATCTATTTGCTGATTGAATGAAGTAGAAAAAATGAAAGCTGCGCTCTCAGTTCTCAGCTTTGGAGGTAGACAGTCCTGGATGCAGACAGAGTGAGATGGAAAAGTAAATGATGGGACCAGTGTGAAAAATAAGAGGAGCTGGACCAACACCAGGACTGGCTCTCCTAACCACTCCCACTTTGACCTAAACCAGGAAAGGGATTCATCCATCTTGTCCCTGTTTCCTTAAATTTGCAGGACACACCCATAAACCTATCAGCTCGCAAAAGCAGCCCCCAAAGCATCCATTGTTGTCATACTCAGTTGTCCCAGATCATCCTCATTTATTCTGATTTGTGCCCTCTTGGACTCAGTTCTCTTCCAGGTGATTCCATGTTAAAAGTAGTGTGTGACAGCAGCAGAATCACAAACTCCAAGAAGAGAGTAGCGGTTACCAAAGGGGAGGGGTGGGGGAGGATGAGTGGGGAGGGAGGGAGAAGGGTATTGAGGGGTATCATGATTAGTACACATGGTGAGGGGGGTCATGGGGAAAACAGTGTTGCACAGAGAAGACAAGTAGTGACTCTGGCATCTTACTGCACTGAAGGACAGTGACTGCAATGGGGTATGGGGGGGAACTCAATAATATGGGTGAATTTAGTAACCACATTGTTTTTCATGTGAAACCTTCATAAAAGTGTATATCAATGATACCTTAATAATAAATAAATAATTAAAAAAGTAGTGTTTGAATGGCACTGAAGGTACTGCTCAGAGTCTGACATGCACAGAGACATGCCCAAGTAAGGTATAATACATGTCAAATTTAAGTGTCTATTTTTATTTTGACTAAATGTGTATTTTTATTTAGCTAAGCGTGTATTTTTATTTGCTAAATCAGGCATCCCTACCTCAAACATCCAAACACACCCAACACTCCAAGGTCACTGAACTAAGGACAAGAACCAGGCAATAAGGTAATGGCCCACCCCCTTAGCTAACCAGGAGTCAGCTTTCTTCACCTCTGACAACATCTAGCCTGGTTCCTTTAGAAGTCACTCCCGAGGCCCTTATTCAACTGCCTAGTAGATGCCTAGGCAGCAACCCAAGTTTAAGGCAATGGGCCAAGTGAGAGAAGTCTGTCAGCGCATTCCCTAACACCCACCCCTCCATCCTTTTGGGATGGCTGGCATGGGGATATCCTCTCTATACCCACGGGGACCCTACACTTGCTCCTTTTGTTTATCAAGAAGTGAGTCGAGAACAGTGTCCAGAGTATAGCTTATGTTGCAATGAAACTTACACCAAGCCAGCACATTATCGAAATAGGAAGAATATGTCAGTTGTCCTTGTCCCACTGAGATAATTTCTGATGCAACAAATCAAATGACTCTGCCCCTTTACCACATCTGAAACTCAAGCAACAGGATGCTTTTCTTAATTTCCTCGAAGGGCTCTGTTCAGCCCATGCTTGCAGTCTCTGGAGTTGAAAACAGGAAGAGAGGAAAGTAAAGTCGGCATGCACTTTAGAATTAAGATGTTTTTCACCCATTGCTCCAAACAGTGCAATTACTTTCTTGCTGGTCATGTTCTTAGACACAGAAAATGTTAGTGGAACTTTCCTCAGAGCAGTAACAGCAGCTGAAATGCAGTTTCTCTTTGAATATGAGAATTGTAAACCACATCTGATTACTACTCCCCTTATTTTACCCCTTCCCTTTAAAGTTTTCATTGTTATTACCTGCTAGCTTACTCACTCTGACACTGTGATTTTCTAAGTAAGAATTCATTCATTCAGTTACTCGTGTGTTCAGCAAATGTGTGTGAGTGCCTTCAGTATACTATGCATTGAAATGGAGGCCCTGGTGATCCAGATCTTGGAAGGGAGATAAACTAGTAAATGAAAGTACAGTCAAGAGGAATGGCAGAGGGGACACAGGTCATGGAAGAAAGACACAAAACCCAGATGGGGGTTGTTATGGAAGGTTTTTCAGAAATGAGGCTGGAGCGGCCTGAAGACCCCATGAGCTGTTTAATCAGGAGAGAAGGGAGAGAGAACCACATGTAGCCAAGTTCAAAGGCAGGGCAACCATGGCACAGGGCTTATGCTGGCTGAAACAGTGCTATGCAAGAGGCAGGAGGTAAGACTAGGAAGGATGGCAGAGGCCAGAATACAAAGGGCCTGGTAGGCATGGCAAGGAGCTTGGATATATCTTGACAGCCACAGCAGGTTTTATGTTATCCTCTGACAACAGGATGCAGGGTTGAAACGACAATGCTGGAAGCAGGGAAGCTTCTGAGGAGATTAAGTAAATGCCACAGACAAGAAATAACAAAGGCTTAAACAGAGGCACTGTTTGGGGTTGAATGGTGTCCCCCCCTCAATTCATATGTTGACTTCCTAACCCCCAGTAGCTTGGAATGTGACCTCATTTGGAGAAAAGGCCTTTACAGAGGTAATCACCATAACCTGAGATTGTTCGAGTGGGCTGGTATCCTTATGGTATATCTTTATACCAATGTGACTGGTATCCTTATAAACAGGGGAAATTGGAACACAGAGCTACACACAGAGGGAAGATAATGGGACTATATAAGGAGAATGCCATGTGAACATGAGGATGGCCATCTAAAAGCCAAAGACAGAAGCCTGGACCATATCCCTCCCTCACAGCCCACAGAAGGAAACAACCCTGCCAACAGCTGGATTTCTGGACTTCTGGCCTCCAGACCTGTGAGACAATAATTTCCTTTTGTTTAAGCAACCTAGTAAGTGGTACTTCATTACGGCAGCCCTCACCAATCAGTACAGACAGTGACAATGGGGGTGAACTGAAGGACACTGAGGAGGAAAACTGAGCAGGTCTTTGTGACTCACTGGATGTGGGGAAAGGGAAAGTGAGGCACAGAAAGCACTGAAACATGGCTCTTCCCACTGGGAAGGCAACGGAGGAGTAGGAGAAGGGCTCAGGGGAATTGAGTTCAGAACTGGACCTCTTGGGTGTGAGGCGGCAGCCTGTGGAGTGGTTGGGAGGTGAGGCAGTGAAGAAAACCAGTGCAGATGCCTCCTTTAAAGAGCCTTGCCTTAAGGGAGGTGACAGTGAACCAAGGTTGCAAGATGGGATTGTATTTCAATAGGAAACTTAAACAAGTTCGTGGCTTAAAGGTGGCTCTCTCCACCCCTCATACTCTGCTTTATTTTTCTGCATAACACTTACGACTAACATATTACAGGTATGTTTATTTGCACATATGTTTCTATCTGCCCCCCACACCCCATCTTAATAGACAGTGTGCTCCATGAGGGCAGTGACTTTATTTTGTTCACTTGCATCTCCAGGCCTACATCTATACCTGCACACAGTAGGTACACAGTAAACAGTTGTTGGATGAATGAATGGATAACTGGTGGAGTTAGGTCCCTGAGGAAGCTGGAGGGCACAGATTCTGCAGCGTAGATGAAGGGGTGTTGAAGATAGTACCACAGGGATACCTGGGACCCTCTGCCAAACAGATCCAAACAGGAGGCAGATCAGGGATCCAAAGCCCGTTTGCCTTTGCCTGTCCCTCCACTTTCCTACTCATATCATCTGCTCCCACCTGATTATTCTTGCAAGAGGAAGCAATTTTCCTAACTGCCCCCCTCTCCAGTGTAATCCACAGTGAAGATGAGAGGTAAACTCTGGGGCTATTGCAGATTGGAAGAGTTGGTCAAGCACTTGTGCACACTGGTTCATTTCTTGAGAGCAAAGGTGTAAGGCTAAGCTGGACGAGCCAAATTCAGAGGGTCCAGTAATGGGAAGCTATATGCTCTATTTTCTAAGATAAAGATACTGATGGAATAAAGTCAGATATGCCGTAAGACAGATACATGGTGCCTCTGCTACTCTAAACTATCATGATCCTACACTAGCCACGTGGAGAATTCTCAGTACTATTCCAACCAAATGTGCAAAAGAGACAAGATTTATATTCAGGATAGTTTATCTACAGCATTATTTATATGGAAAAGAACTGGAGACAATCTAAGCTTTCTGCCGCCAGGGGACTAGTTAAAGCAATTATGGATAGGCTTAAGAGAATGGTATAACTCCATTAAAATAACATTTTCTAAGCATTTTCATAATATGGGAAAATGCTTACAGCATAAAGTTAAACAAAATCAGCAGAATAAAGAACTGCATATGTAGTGTGATTCCAGGTTGTAAGGAAAAAAATTCATATACACACACACACACGTGCACACACCCAGGCATAGTCTAAGAACAGTTGAGTGACTTTATGCAATATGTTGTTGGAAGACTGAACTGACCATTACATGACATTATTGTTCTCACACTTTGATTACAGCATAGTGCCATGATATGCACCTTGTAAGAATTCACTGAAAAGAGAAAAAACAATAAAAGTCTATGAGGACCTTTACTCCACAGTAAGATTTGTGCAATTTTCTATATGTATCATATACTTCATCCTTCATTCTTTAAAGCCACCCAACAGGAAAAGCTAAAATGGGCAGGTACTAGTCTATAAACATTTACACTGCATTGAAACAAAACACTGTAGCTTTTTAACTAGCTTAATCCCTCTCAGAGCAAGTAGCGACCCTTTCAGACTATGTGCTAATGGAAAATACAATGATTCTGTTTCTTTGTAGTTTGAGGGCATCTTGAACTAATGTCAGAACTTTTATTTAGGGTCCCCTTGATGAAATAAGCCTGGTATTTTGGTCCATGCATTGATCCTCCACTCCTAACATTCAGTTATGTTCTTCCTTACTGTGCTTGCCTCTTACTTCCAAGCACATTAACTCAACCCAGTCAACTCTCAACTAAGAGGCTGTATAACATAATGATTAAAGTTGTGGAGTATATCCATCCTAGGTTTAACACCCAGTTCTACCCCTTACTAGCTGTGCGACCTTATATAAGTTTCAAAACTCCCCACACTTCAACTCTTCCTCTATAAAATGGGAGATAATGATAATATCTACATCAAATAGGTAGTGAGGATTAAATGAAATTAAACCACTTAATCTGTGTGGTACATTCAAAAGAATTAACTTATTTCTCAACACATTTCTCACTATTAGGCTTATCTCCTCCCCTAACCCAGCCTCTCCCCCAACTTCACAATTCATCTCCACTGTGCTAAGTTCATGTGCTCAAAGAACAGCAATTAGCTTATAAAAAAGAGAAATGTGAAAATACATCTGCCTGGAGGTGGGGGGAAATGTGAAGCACATTCTAATCCACACGGAAAAGATTTAGTGTTAGTCCAGTTTGAGAGTTCAAGTACTCCCACTCTCCAGCAGTTTCCCTTGACAGATGAATAGTACCTGGATTCTACCATTTTCCTCAAGTCTCAATAACAGCACCCAAAGGAACAGAGAAGCCTAGGAATCTGGACTAGGCTGAGGTGAGTGAGACGCTCACCTTGGTGCAAAAGCCAAGGGATTGCCAAAAAATCCATGATCAAGATAAATATTTTAATGCAATATATTTTTAATCTAAGGATCTTGTTTTTTCAATACAAGCTTTCTTTGACCATTTCTACACTGGTAATTCTAGCTCTGTATATTCCACCCAGATCTCTCCTGAGCCTCATGTCACTGTAGCCAGTACCCATGGACATACTTTGGATGTGCCAGCAATACCTCAAATTCTACATGGTCCAAATTGAACACATCATTCTGCCCCACCTACCCTCATTTTCCTTTCTAGGTAACGGAACCATTGTCCTTCCAGCTGATCACTCAAGCCAGAACCTAGAAGTTGGCTTAGCTTTTCCCTCTCCTTCACTTCCATGGCCCAGCAGTATCTTGGGGGACCCCTTTTGGGAGCAATTCTAAATCAGTTAGGGTCCACTCAGGAGAGAGAAACTACAGAGTAATATGAACAGAGAAAGTTTAATATAAAGAATTGTCAACTATAACTGGGGATAGATGTAATGAGAGATTAACTAGAAAGAAGTAAAGAGCTCTCTGAGGAACATAGAATAGCAGATATAAGAAGCCCTACCATTAGTTCTGTAATGGAGTTCCCAAGAAAACCCTCCCCACTCCAGAGCTGAGTCCCGACCCTGTTGGAGAGAGCAGAGCTCACTGGATGACAGAAAAGGTGCTGAAGTGCCACGCTGACTGGACAACTTAATAGAAATCTGCCCTCTAGGATGTTTCAGAAATTTTCCCCTGGGTGCCAGGGAAAACTGTTCATGGGGCAATGTCTCACCTACACAATCACCTGATGTGGTGTCTGGGGAGCTGCCAGTTGCTGACTGCTGCAGGGCTGTGCACTTCAGGAGTAGGGTACTGGAGGAGCAGCAAATGCTGCAGGAGCAGGAGGCCTCTGATAGAAAACCTGGTTGGGGTTGGCGGTGAGTGCTGTGAAGGAAGCTGCAGGCCCTAGGAGCCACTTGCAGCCACGCACTGCAGGAACAGGGATCTGATGAAGCTGCCAACACACTGCAGAGGCTCAGTGCTAGAGAGAGAGCTGTGTTTTCTGCAAGAGTTGGTCCCTGGAGAGACCTCATGTGCTGCAGGACCCTATGGAACACTACCATTAGAGCTAGGAAGTAAACCCTTCCCTTCCTTCTGTAGGGCCTGTCTAATACCCTATACTGACAAATCTTCAGTGCCAGCTGGTGAAGAAAAGTATTTAAAGGGCCCACATCTATTTTCACAGAGCAAGCAGAAAGGATAAATTTGGAACAACTAGCACAGTGAGTTATGGCCATTCACTCCTAACACCATTTGCCACTGCTTTAGTTCAGGCTTATTCAATTGCTCATTCTCTTTTTATTCCTTATGTGGACCATTGAAAGAGTCTAGAAACTGGTCCTCTGGTTTGGCTGCAGCTGGCCCAGAAGATGATTTTGTGTGCATTTACCAAAAGAGGGCCTTCCTCTGGGTGCACAAAGCACATTGCCTGGGGCTTAGCTCTCATGGACCCTTGCCAGGTACACCCTACACAGCCCACAGCACAGGCCTTGTTCCTCATCTGTCCCAACCTTCAGTCTTTCTTGCCCACATCACTCCTCAGATCCATGCTCCTCATTGCCACCACTCTTCTATGACCTAAAATTAATAATGTAATTCACCTTTTAAACCCCTCAATACCTCCCTATTCCCTAATAAATAGGGCATAAAATCTAAACGCCTTAGAAAGACATACAAGGTCCTCTATGATCTCACTCTTGCTTTCTTCTCCAGTTTATTGAATGACTAAATGAAAAAAATAGAAATATAATAAATGACCTAGTAAATCCCAGGACAGAAGTTGAACATCAAAAAAGAGAGGGTCTAGATTCTATAAGGAGACACTAATTAAATTTGGGGACAGCCCCTGGCTTTTCTCTAAGCTGCGGGAGTGAGCCTCAGAGAGTACAGTTGACCCTTGAACAATGCAGTGGTAAGGGGTACAATTGGAGCACAGCTAAAAATCCATATATAACTTTTAACTCCCTAAAAACTTAACTATTAATACCTACTATTGACCAGAAGACTTACTGATAAGATGAACAGTTGATTAACACATTTTTGTATGTATATATATATTATATGCTGTATTCTAAGTAAGCTAGAGAAAAGAAAACATTTTTTCAAATTTTTGCATTTCTCTAAAACTTTTTCCAACATATTTATTGAAAAAAATCCACGCGTAAATGGGCCCACACAGTTCAAACCCATGTTGTTCAAGGCTCAACTGTACTCCCCAGTAGGCACATTATTTCCTCCTGCATATATGTCCCCTACTATGATGCAGTTTTTATGGTCATTTTTTACTATCTCTTTTCCTTTTATCCACATACTCCCATCTCCTCAAGACCAGTCAGGCCTACCCTCTCAGAGTCTACCCACTCACTATTTACTCTCCATTCCTGCTGCCCTAAGAGTCCAGTCCTTCTCATTTCCTATTTACGGTATAGGAACCATATTCCACATGGCCATTCATTCAATAGCCTGGTCCTGTACAGGTGCTGGAGATACAGACACGAATGACATATAAGCCCTCCAGGCTGACCTCATGTCTTTGCCAGGACAGTCTTCCCTGCTTTCAGCAAGTCAGGTCCCTGATCAGGGACCTATAAAGGAACCCTACTGCCTGTCAACCAGTTCTAAATTCACACTTTACTTTCTTTCATTCACTCAACAAGTGTTGCTGAAGGCTTATTACATGCCAGGCACTAGCACTAGCACTAATATTAAGTATAAAGCAAGGAACAAAATAGGCATGGGTCCCAGCTTCAAGGACCTTACTTTAGTCAGGAAGAAAGACATAAAAGTTAAAATCACAGAAATAATTATATAATTACTATTGTTTAATTACAATTGTTATAAATGATATAAGGGGTGCCTATAGGAGTATATAAACAAGAGATCAGATACACCCTATTCCATTTTATCTTTGTGAACTATAACTCCATATCCACAGTAGTAGTTGAACATTTTTATAATCCTATTTCCTCTTATTAAAACTTGAAATAAGGTGCTTAAAACTGTAAAAACTCCAAAAACACTAATTTAGCAATTTGTAAGGCAATTTACAATTCTCTAGATAGGTGAGTTGATGAGGCCCTGATAAATGGTGGCAAGGGGGGATGGAAAAGAAAAGTTTAAAAAATATACAGGGAGTAAAACTGATGTGTTAACTAATAAATAAGGAGGGGAAGAGAGAAGAAAGTTTTAACAGAGACATCTAGAGGGCAGAGGAGAAATAGATTATTAAAATGATTATTTTAATTTTGGACATGTAAATTTTTATAAGCCTCTGAAATATCCAGGTCTGGTAGGCAACTAGAATTTAAGCATGGAACTGAGGAGTATGTTCAAGGCTGTAAATACAGCTTTGGAAAACATAAGCATATGGGTCCCTGAATGAAACCATAAAAGCAGATGAAGTTGGCTCTAGAGAGTTTGTAAAAAGAGAGGACAATTGTCACCTTTCATCATCACCAAATCTCTGCATTTCAGGTACCTTAAATTCTGATGCTGTCCCAGATGACTATTTTAAAGCAAGAATCAAATTGCCAATTCTTACAACTTAATGATAAAAAAGATTAATAACCCAACTAAAAAAATGGGCAAGATATCTGAATAGACATTTCTCTAAAGGAGATCTACAAATGGTCGATGAACACATGAAAAGATGCTCAACATCATTATTAGGAAAATGCAAATCAAAACCACAATGAGATACCACTTTACACCCACTAGGGGGTTAAAATTAAATGGCAGTTTCTCAAAGTAGCAGTTAACTCATAGACAAGGAGAAGAGACTAGTGGTTACCAAAGGGGAGAGGTGGGAGGATGAGGGAAGGAGAAAGGGATTAAGGGGCACAATAATTTGCAGTCATAATATAGGTTAGGTCACGAGATGGTAGTATAGCATGGAGAATACAGTTAATGACTCTATAACATCTTACTACATTGATAGCGGTCACAATGGAGGGGGTGAGGACTTGATAACATGGGTGAATGTTGAATCATTGTGTTCTGTATTTGAAACCATCAAAAGATTGTATATCAATGATACTTTAATAAAAAAAATTAAATGACAGTTCCTCAAAAAGTTAAACATAGTTACTATACAACCCAGCAATTCCACCAGTAGGTATATTTCCAAAAGTATTGAAAACATATGTTCATGTAAAAATCTGCACATCAATGCTCATAGCAGCATTTATAATAGCTAAAAAATGGAAACCACCCAAAAGTTTGTAACTGATGAACAGATAAATAAAATGTGATATATCTATACAATGGAATATTATTCACCAAAAGAAAGGAATGGAATATGAATATATGCTACAACAGGGATGAACCTTGAAAATGTTACACTGAGTTAAAGAAGCCAGTCACAAAGGACTTCATATTGTATGATTCCCTTTATATTGAGATTCCTTAAGATGAGGGAGGGTTGCAAGGGGAGAGGGGTGGAGAGGGAAATGGGCAATGACTATTAATGAGTACAGGGGTGGTTTTTGGGGGGGTGATGAAACTTCTTAAACTGTGGTGATAGTTGCACAATTTTGTAAGTATAATAAAAACCATTTGAATTGTACACTTTAAATAGGAGTATTGCATGGCATGTGAATATTCAATGGTATGAGATATAAACAATGAAACTATTTTAATAAACCAATGGCCCTTTACAGGTATCAAACTACCTCACCAGCCAGGTACCATAATTTTTTTAATGAATGGGGAAAGAACAGGTGCAGAGGGTAGAATCTGGACTTCCAAGTTTGGACCCCTTCCACTATATTATACTGCCGGGTGTTGTGACACCATAATTGTACATGCCTCTAGCAGTTAAAAATTATAGTTTGCAAATGTGTGTATAACGGTTCTACCTTATTAGACCAATAACTTCTTCTGAATAGAGACTGTCTGATTCCAGTGCATTAAAATCTGGTAAAGTGCTTTGGAATTTAATAGGTGTTCCAATGAAGGTTATTCAGTTACTTAAGATGTACAACTGAGGCCAAATAAAACCAAAACACAGAACTCAGTATACGGATATTCCGCCCTCTCCAACCAGAGGCCGGAACAAAAACAGAAATAAAGCGGAGAAAAGGAATGTAGGAAAGTGAAAACGGAGGGTATCTCATACTTCTTCCCTCCGCCACGACGGTTTCCCTTTGAAGTTCCAGAAGGAATTCAGACGTGGCTGATGACATCACTGCGCCCCCCCAGCTAGAACCACAGATGCCCCTCTATTCGCACACTTTCCCGCCTCACGGAGACTCAGAAATGGGAGGGGAGAGCTGCGCGAGAGGAGGGGCTTACGTCACGTCCGGTAAGGGACGCGCCACCGCTGGAAAGGGAAAACCGGGCGCGAGGGGAGGAGCGGAGAAAGCGCGCGTTCTGGGAGGGGGAGGAGCCGGGTTAAGGAGCGCCGCGTCACGTCCGGAAGACTTAGAGCCCGTGCGCAGGCGGTGCGGAGCGCTCGGCTTCTCGCGGCTTGGGAACGAGTGAGTCCTGTGAGGCCGCGGCGGAGCTAATCTAGAGAAGGCGCAGGAGGTTGGCAGCTTCGATTGAAGCACATCGGGAGACGACAGCTGTTACGAGTCATGAGCGACAGCGGCGAGCAGAACTACGGCGAGCGGGTACGTAGAGGTGGCGCAGGGGGCGGTTGTATGATTCCAGCTTCTTGCATCTTTTTCCAGGCCTATCGGCCTCGACCGGGAGACGGGCGATTTAGGCTCCGGAGTCCGAGGCCGGAAGGAGGGGAGTCGGGTTTAAAGCCCTGTGGGTAGTGTGTTTAGTCGCGTGGGAGGCCACCGGCGGATTTCTGTGGCCCCGTACTCCAGACGGCGGTTTTTTTCCGTTATAAGGGGCGTGGGGGGGAGGTTAAAAATGGCCGCTGCGTCCCCTCGGTGTTGGGGGAGGGGAGCAGTATCTTATTTCGCTGTTGCTCGCCTGCGAAGCCTCACCGCAGCCATCTTGGGCTGGCGGGCTCGGCGCGCTGCCAAAGGCACAAAATGGCGGAGGAGCCGCGCGTCAGGGCGGGCCTGATCGGCCGCGTGGGGAGTGAAAAGAGAGGGGCAACGTTCTCTGGTGTCTTTTGCCCGGCCTTTAGGTTACGAGGAGACCGTCTTATGGGTCCCAAAAAAGGTGGAATCTGGAGAGTTCTTGGGGCTTCTTTTAGGATATGAAAAACAACCTGAGGTAGAGTAAGTTCTGGTTCCGTTAGTTTGAGGGGTTTGCGCACCTGCTTTGTTTCAGGCTAAGTGGAGTGATTTTCCTTGATCTCGTAAGGGCTTTAAAACCAAAAATCGTTACCAGTATCCAAATATAATAGACTAGGAGGTTGCCGAGGTTTTGTTTTAGTTAAGGAGTATATTACTTTTCCGCATGGTTGTGTAGGAGAAAATGCGGGCAGCAGTTTATGGCGCCGTTCTTTCCTTTGTTTTGAGGTATTCTGAGTCTGTGAACCACGACTTGTATTAGTACACTTTTTTTTAAGTCTCCACCTCCCAAATGTGGAGTTCAGTTGATGAAATTGCAAGAATAAGACAGTTCCCAGGCTGAAAAAACGTGATGTAAAGCTTGGGTTTGGGTGAGGGGATGTGGGTAGTAATGGAGATACAAAAATACAAGGCTTTCCAGAATCGTGCATATTTGGGGGTTGAGGGGAGTTTATTGGAAGTGTAGTAAAAGTACCTTAAAGCTTGATTTTAAAAAAAAATAATTGGGTGTTTTTGCAGTTAACCTGTTAGGTTTTCATTTTCCGGTAGAGCCACCTTTCAATTTTAGTAGCAATTGCCAGATAAATCTATTCAAATGTCTGAGTAAATCCATATAAAATAGATTTTGGGTAGTTCTGTTAGAACGGCGTTTTTAGAAAGAAGTTCCCTATCTTAGTTACTGGAACCCTAGTGTCTTAACTGTGTAACTTAAGCCAAATTGATTTGGTTTGAACTAACTGGATCTGGCCTTTATTCAGATGAATATTGGCCTTTTTCCCTAGGACGGATGTTTTAGTGTAACCAGTGTGAGATTATTTTTTGAGCTCTTTTTAGTGTCGAAAGTTTGGATTGAGCTCACAAGTAGTTAAAGCTGTAACTTCTGGGTTCTGTCAGTGGAATATATTGTTGGAACTAATTATCATTGGACTGGAAAGCAAATAATTTTTAAGCTCTCAGTTATTAAAACAATAACTGGGTACTTTTTGCACTGTTGAGAATACAAAATGACTGGGTTCTAACTCTAGAAGAGCTCTCGGTTGAATATACTCAGTGTTGTGCTTGTGAAGATTGAGAAATTGCCCAGAGAAGAATAAATCGATGTATTTTGTGTAAGGGAAGAAATAGTTGTTGGAATCAGGTCCTAGTTTGAGACCACTCGAGATATTGTCATTCGTTAATTATAAATTTTTGAATTGATATTTTTTTCTACTAGAATACACGTCCTAGCGTTTTTCACAATCCTGTTAATATAGAATAGGGATTCACTAAGTAGGAAAGAAAGTTATAAAATAAAGCTATGCGTTAGAAATCGATGGATTTTTCTTACATAAGGGTCTTGACTTCCTGGGAGAGATTTCTGAACTTTGAAGTTTGATACTTCCACCTAGTTTTGTTTGTCAGTTGTTTTGTATGTTGATTGCTTTCCGGTTGGTGTATTGGAACCTGAAGTGGTTAGGATAGACATAAAAACAGACAAGTGATTGGACTCCTAAAGAATGCTTAGCAAAACCATAAACCTCAGTGGAACAGATTAAATACAATGTTAAAAAGACTAGTTTGAAACAGGTCTGATTGGCTAAATTCTTTTGCAAGTGGTGAAAAAGTTGTATTAAGGGTAATAATGTTGGACATACCTGGGATGAATAGCTTCTCTGGAGCCTGAAAATTACACTTTAATTACACTATAGGTCCTCAGACATTCCAAGCTGTTCATGTAAATCACTAACTCTAGTCTGTTGATGTAATATCTTTTAATACAAATCTCTTAAATTCAGATATCTTCCCCACTCCTTTACTTGACTAATCCAGACACTCCTCATACCCGCCCCACCTTCCACAGCCATAGATCCCAATTTAACTTCAGAAGTTTGTTCCTTTCCCAAACAGACTGGTTGTGTGTATGCAATAAATTATCCTCAGCTGGGTCACTCATGCGGTATTTACTTATTGGGTGAATATATTGACACTTAGAACTATGGTTCATTGTGTCCCTTACCTCTTAAATGTGTGGCCAGGGTGCATTCCTGAATTTTTGTGGTTCTTACCACATTTTTAGTTAGGCAGAGTATACCTTTTTACCTTTATCTGTGCGGTTTTTCGTGTTCAAGTTGATAGATTTAAATTAAAATATGTCACTGATTAGACTTTCCAGATCTGGCCAAAACCATGCAAAGTAAAATGTTTTTCATCTCCAAATTCCAAGTCTCTGTATTTTCCAAGAGTTGCTTGCAAACTTTCTTTGCAAAGCAGTTGGCTAGCCCCTTTGCAAAAAGAAGTCCTTAGCAGTTATATCCCAATTTGGAAGTCTTAAGAACACGATACAAAGAGTTGGTAGCAAATTTTAGAGGTGCCTAGTAATAAATCTTTAACGTAATAATGGCCTCGATATTTAGGGTATGTAAGGTTTGTGTATTTGGTTTTGGCAGTGCTTTAATTCTACCCTCCTAATGATTGTAATTCCTTTAGTTTCTACAAGGTAGTCTACCTAGAGAATCCCAAAACTACGAAAACACTATTGTGGGGAGCAGATGGTACTAATTTCTGTCCTGCTGTGAATATTACAGTAGAAAGCAAATTAAGAAAATACTTTTGACAGGATATAGGCTATTGAAGTAAAATGTTGCGATACTTAATCTTTACTCTTAACGCTCTGTGGGGGTGAATAGCATCTGGATAACATCCCATCAAACTGCCTTTCAGATTCTGCAGTTTTTCTCTTCTTCTGCTTAGTCTTGGGTTGTCTTTTTGTACTCTTTGTTTTGGGCCCCACCTCTGAATTCTGATTTCCAAAACTGAACCATCTCAATCTATTTCTTTTAAAGAATTTTAGCCATCACACCAAATACCTTAATAAATGACTGAATTAATGTCCAATGGGAGGAAATAGTTCGCAGTGTTTTGTTTCACGGTGAGTCTGGTTAGGTCAAGTCTCTTGAAGAAACCATGTTGAAGAATTTTTCTTGGTTTTAACTAAGGATGCTTAATATTGTGGATAATGTATGGAACTAGAAGGTGGCATTTTCAAACTGAAATTACAAGTGATTACAAGGTAAGTACTTCCGGTTTTGTCAAAAGATTAAAAGAGGAATTCAGATGGTGAGAGAGGTGTTCAATGGAATCTGCTTTGTACAGCTTTATCCCCTTGTCTCCAAAAAAAAATCCAATACTTACGTGATAAATATTAACACTTTTATTGTTGAATTCACATTTTGCCCAAGAGGAGGAAAGACCTGCAAATATGTCTTTCTAGTGTTAATGTTGATGAGGTTTTGCACATAATTATACTATTTTCTTAGAAGATACAGTGGTGAGATGGTAATTGTTTGGGAATTTTAAGTGTTTTTACCCAGTTCAGTTTTTGAGGGGTGTGAGTCGCATAGAATTAGGTATTTTCATTACTTAGTCTTGTTTTTAAGATGCAAGCAAAAAAAAAAATTCTTCACTATAGCAAGTTAGAGTCTTCGATTTCCCAAAAATCTTTGTTCTGAATTGCTTTTGGATGTTATTTTCAAACTGCTAACTTTTATCCATATAGATTGTCAAGTAATGACAGCATGGGTGAGGCCCCCTTTTTGCATTGATTTTTGTTAAACAAGTCTTCCGAAAAAGTGAATGTTTTATGAAGGTAAATTTAGAGTCTGTACTGTTTTGGAAGAGATCTCTTAAAAGTGTAGGGTTACAGCGGATTCAGGCATGTCAGATAATAGGGGTTTTTTGAGAATTGTCAGTTTTTGAGAATTTTCTGTCTACCCAACCTTCTAGTAGAGTTTAGCTGCAGAGAAAATAAAGTAATCCTTACATTGATGTGAGCATTGACCTTTATAACAAGATCAGTGAGTTTTTCTTGGCCTGTCTCCCAATTTTTAAAATACTTACCTTGTCAATCAACCTAAAAAGTTTGCATATTTTTAACGTTATGTGAACTCCATTTGTAATCCCTAGAATCATTATAACTAAAATCCATGTTGAGGCTGGGACAAGTTTGTGCTTAATTTCTAAGTAGGCTCTCTTAACCAAATGTGCGTAATAATAGCACAGTAGTTGGTCTTCTGGTTTTATAAAGTAGCCTCTTGAGTTAGGTAGCTGAATTGAACTATGCCTGATATTTACATTATCTAGCAGGATGTTTTGTTGAATGTAAAAGAAGAAAAAGGCTGGGAATGGGTAATGAAATAACAGCAGGAAGGTGTCCATATAGAAAAGTTTTGGTATCTAGAGCTTTGGCCTCCGTTCCAGTATCTTATGCATCTAAGCCCTGCATCTGTACATAATCTTTAGGAGGCCTTAAAAGGAAACCTGCTTGGGCATTCTGATTCCACGATTACATTTGTGCTGCCAGCAAACATCTCCCATTACATTTTAGTGATGGACATTAAAAGAAAACCAATTACTATGATTCCCTTAAATAAAAAGCTATTTAAAGTTTTTCTTAAATCAGCTTGAGAAACTAGACTGAAGATTATACTTTAGTTTCTTAGAAGAGACAGGACATTATAACACTTCCCATGATAGTCAATAGCCACAGTTGCCTTTATGCCTACCAAGTATAAAGGCTTTTTTTTTTTTTTAAGAAAGCTAAAACCCGTGTCCCACCCAACCCTCCCTCCCCTTAAGAAAATAAAACTAGGAGAGGAAACTTGACAGTGAAATTAAAGATGATAATGTGAAATGCAGGAAAACTAGGATGTTTTAGGAGGGCAATATTTATTTTGCTTAGAGTATTCAACAGACACTGTTATGCTTTTATTGATCTGTTAAGTGATGTTGAGTCTTTTTAATAATTTCAGGAAGAGAGCTATAGTTTCCTCCAAATATTGCCACCTTAATTTAAAAGTAGGATTTCTTCTTTGACCCACAGAAGATTTTAATACTTTTGTTCATTGAAGGGGGATACTTTAAAAAAAAATATTTGAAAACATCACTGTTGGATTCAAGTTTGTTCTGCTTTCCTCCATAGCTACTTGCATATAGGACTTGGTTGATTTGATTTTGTCTTACGATTTTAGTTCTAAATTTAGTAGTTGGACCATATTATAAAATCTGACTAGAGCAGCCTTCTAAGGGTGGGTTGAACACTATAGTCCAAATTTTGATTCCCTGACATTGTTTTTCTACAGAGCTCTTTATATTATGCAGTACAAAAATGTGTGACATTAAATTTCCTTTACCTTATCTAGACAGTCACAATTTGTAAATCCCTGAGCCTTGTCATTATCGTACAAATGAATTGTCCGTGCTTTCCCTTCTTGCACTTTGATATTACCGTGTCACTTTTTGACTAGAGATGTGCTTTTGACACAGCTTATTTTCCATTGATGAATACAATAAGAAGTGTGAAATGTAATTAGAGTTCTTAAAATGTTAGATGAACAGTAAATGTTCAGTCGCGCACTTCACATGAAACAAGCATAATTTGGAGTAGACAAATGAGATTGATTATCTTACATATTTTAGAACCAACAGAGAAACTAGTTTCAGTTTTTTGAGCTGCATATTTTAGTTTTTTGTTTTGGTTTTTGTTTTTCTTTTTTAATCCAAAACAACAAGGGATTTTTTTTCTAGTTTCAGTTTTGGCACTGGATTTTATCCTGGAGTTTTAAACTATTCTTCATCCTGTTCTTTTTCTATTAAGGTTAATGTTGAAGAAGGAAAATGCGGAAGTCGTCATTTGACAAGTTTTATAAATGAGTATTTGAAGCTCAGGAATAAGTGAAGCTGAAATTTGAAAAAATAAAAGAAAGAATGCATGCTAATTATCAGACCAGAAGTCCCACTTGTAGAATATTGAGCAATTTGTGAGAAGTGGGGAAGATGAAAGAAGTCAGAATTTGAAACGGAAGAATGAAGAAAAGAAATAAAAATGAAGTTAAGATAAGAAGTAATCTGGAATCAGAAAGCACTACGCTAAGTAATTACTAGTCTGTTTATGTGTCCCTGTATATTTTGCTAAACATGCATGCATTATTTGTTTAATAGAAGAAAATATATACAGGGCAAAGGGCTTCCAGGGGAAACGTTTAAATTAGGTAATTCTAATTTTAACTTTTCAGTCAAATGATTGAAATGCAATTAAAAAAATAACTTTCTAGTTAAGTAATGAGGCAGGAATTAGCTCTTCAGCATGGGTGGTAACAGTTGGCTTCATGTTGTCCCGTCCAGGTTTTTCATTTAACTCTTGCCTGTCCTGGGGTGTGAATGAGTACCTCCAGAGTTGGAACTGTGCTCTGTGCCACCCCCTGGACTCCTACAGTGCACTGACCCCTATCCTTTGGTACTGAGCAATGTGCAGTAGAATGTTTTCTAAGTTTGTCAAAGTTTTCCTAAAGAACGTCACCAAGATGGTTGTAGAACCAAACCCTCAAAATCCAAGCAAAGCATTGGATTGAATCTTTTCCTGGAGGGATAGTTCCTTTTGGCATTTATGAAAATACTAATTTTTTTCCGGTGGCAGTACTGGAAAGCTATGACCACTTAGGCCCTATCTTTAAGATGCATGTGTACTAAATCACAAGGATGATTCTTAATTCTTTTCTGTTTAATGCCTACTCTGGCTGAATGGCTATGGTAACTACTAAAAGTGTAGTGGCTTTCCTTAGAATAAGGTGGGTCACACAGTGAATAAAATACCTAACTACAAGTGGCAATAGTAGTAGATGCTTTGTTCCCTTTTCTTGTATTCTGCTATTAACACTTAGTTGTTGAAATATGTGAGGTGTAGATAATAAAGCAGCTTTATTCTCGTTCCCCACTCCCACTACTTCTGGGAAAATAAACCCAGAAGTTCTGTCATTTCCCCTTCTGTATGTGTGTTTTGTTTCAGCTGAATAAGGAGTCAGGTGATTTATAATGTTCTTACCTTCGGTTGGATGGGACAAATACACATGTTAAATTAACACCCAGTAGGAGCCAACCAACAGCTGTCTTGTACCCACTGGGGAAAGCCCAGGAGTATCACTTCTTCCTGAAATTAAGGCAACCTGACAAAACTTTCTCTGAGAGTCATCAGATCTTTACAGCTCCTAGAAAAAAATGGCTTAAATGACTCTTCTGGAAGGATCCATTTTCTGGGGTCTCTAAGAGCTTCTTGTAAATGTGAGATGCGTGCTTTTTATGATACTTCCATATCTTGCAAGCAGAAAAATATTATTACCATTTATAGACAATAGTTCCCAAGCTTTGCCCCAGTTTCTGCTTGTAAAGTTTATTGCCACATACAAATTACTACTACTAAATAATGTTGGGTTTGCATTCTGAATTACTTACAAATTTAGATAGAGCACTGAAGTAAAAGTGATGTAAGTGGATATTCTATTTCTGTTCAAAGCTCATGGAGTCCTGAGAAGCCCTTGGGGTCCAAAAGAGAAAAGACCTATTAATTCTCTGAGGGTAAGAAAGCAGTGTGGAATTTGATTATATGGGCCAAGCTGGATAGATGTAAGGCAAAAAAAAATTGGTGCTAGTCGACCCTCTCATCCACGTTTTCCTTTGGCCAGAGTATCTCTGAGTCGCTCTCTACCCTGGCCATTGGAGAGGTAAGGGGCCTCTTGCCCTGGAGAAGGCAGTAAGAAACATGCCTCAGGAGGGCTGACTTATACCAGGGGCAGGTGGAGCAGAGATGGCAACAGAGACAAGATTCCAGGAAGGTGTCCTTTGCCAAGAAAAATCAGACAGGAATCATAAAATCTACGAAATTGAGTAAATTTGCTAGACTTAACTAGCACTATAAACATGTGCTATGCTTTTAAGAAACACAGAAACCCGACTCCAGACCTACTAAAATGAACAGTTTAGGGACCTATATTTTTAAATGTTACAAAGGTTTTCTGTATACGTCTGTTTAAGAGCCAATTGTTCATAATCAAATCTGCATCCAGTTTTTAAAACAATACAAGAGAAACTGCAATTGTTCCTACTTCTATCATTTCTTTCAAAAAGTTTTTCTAAGATACTGTCATTCTTAGGGAGATGCAGATTAAGGCATTTTATTGGAAGACTGAGTTTTTTTTCCTGATATGTGTGCTTTATAAGTTGGTGTTTTAGTATGACTAAGATGCAGTCTGTAAGCACTTCACTCCCTGGGAATTTTTCAGGGGAGTTTTGGCATTTCATTATCTTATTCATGCTAACTTTAAGTTCCTGATCTTTTAACTTGAGGTATTGATGTCTAGAGAGTACTTCTTTGTAGGTTTTTAAAGTGTTGACTCTTACAAAGTTTTGTCAGCCTTAAAACAGACTTTGAATTTCCCTTGCGTGTAGGGGCTTTCCCAGCTGGTTTTGCAGATTTGTCTGCGGATTAAGGTTTAAAGTTAACTTTGCTTTTAGATTTAGCTCACCATTTTAAAATGTCTCATTTCTTATAGACAGGCAAAGTTTCCTTGCATGTATTTCCAAACCAGCTAATGGCCAGTGTTAACTATAATGGGGTTTAGCTTCTTTAAGAATATCCCTGATAAGGAAGGCATACGGAGGCATTGTTTAGGTGTTAGCCTAACCAAGTGTCAGTATAGAAGGAAGAATTATGCATTCTGGTGTTTCCCCTATTTTCTGATTTAAATAATTGCTCATGATGTATGTCTGCATATGGCCAGTTAGAGGCTGAGTGAAAAGTCTTAAGATAATTTGGCAGATACTGTATCTTTGATCCTTGACCTGCTAGCATTTTCATGGGGAAACCTCAATAAGGCCTATGTCCTAGGCTAAAAGTGCCATCTATTCCTTCTTACTGGACAGACTGGTAAAGCATCTCAGCTTGGAATAGAGCTTTTCTGTTTAATGAAGCAAGAGGCTTAAAGGGAGATCTTGACTTTCGGCTCTCTCTGCCTGTATACTTCAGACCCCAGCTGATTTTTGTTAACTGTAACTTTATTGGTACTTTTTCAACTCGTGTGTGTGAGGCAGCCATATTGCTTTGCTTTCCATAGCAAATGTTTTCCTTTGGTTTCTATTAAAAGTATCATTTCCATAAAAATCTTTCTAGCTTTGGAATAAACAAAGGCATTTAGTAATTTTTGTGTCCATATTTCTGTCTCCTCATCTAGATTAGCTTTTGCCTGTGGCAAGGCAAAGATGGCAGAAACTATGCACCCCTGTATTTTTTAAAACTTTTCTTTGTCCAAGGAGAAAAGGGAGGCTAATTGTGTGTTTTTTTTTTTTAATGTCTCAGTGTTCAGTATGTTTGCCAGAGAAAGCCAGGGGACTTAATTGGGGTCCCCAAAGCTGCAGTAACTTTTTTTGCCATTGGTGTATAAAGGTAGCTGTTTTCACTAATAAGAGTACCATCTTTGTCTTTGACTCTTTACAATCACTCGTGGAGGGAAGGAGAGGAGGCTGTCAAATTTCATATCACTTTACACCATATTTAATATGACTTTGAAATTCTATTGGAAAGTTTGTAGAGTTGTTTTGGGCCTAGAGACCAGAACTCATTTTACTAGCTAAGTTACTCTTTCTTCAGTGTTCTAAACTTCAGGCTTTAATTTGTCTTGTGTTGCATATAAATTTTTTCCCTGAGCATGATAGGAAGGATTTTCCAAATTTTCTCCATTATGCTGTAAATCCCAGAACATACTCTAAAATGTTGAGGGCTGTAATTTAAAATAATCCTGTATCTTCTATCCTCTGAAGAATGGTCAGAATATTCTGGAGGTTATCTCACAGGGAGGTCTCTTTTGATAACTTAATCCAGCAGCTTTAGTGTTCTTACCCCTACAGTGACTTACAATGTTGGTTCCTTTTGAGTCTGGCCTTTTCTGCTCTGCCTTTGGTGGAAAGACTCACTAGACTTTGCTTTTTAATTTGTCTAGATAACCTGAAATAGAAGTTATTGTGCTTGGTGATAACCTTAGTTAGCTATCAAACTGAGTGGGTTCTTGCCTTATCCACTCTTCCTGTTGTGCTTTGGCAGAACGTTTTCCTGGTTCCATTACTTAATATTATATGTATGCCTTTTCTGCTGGTTACTTGGCCCTATCTGCACCTTTGGTTCATTGATGACCTAGGTACTCTGTTTATCAATTCCTTTGCTAGTTTCTTTAGAGATCCTTCTTTTTTAGGTGCCACTTTTACCTACCAGCTACTTTTGATTGGGAAAGCTCTGTGCAGTATATACCTAGAGTTTGGTTTTTACATACAGTTCTTGAACTCACTCCCTTCCTCGGCCTAGATTAGGAACCCCTAATTTAGACTATTCTGATTTTAATATGTCTTCTATGTAACTTTTCTAGCTATTTATTCCCAGTTTCCCATCAGTTTGCCCTGGCTTCTCTCCATTTATGTGAGGAAACTGTAGATCTCTGATACCCTTTCAATTCTTACACTCTGCAGTCACTGCCTTGCTGCTGTAGCTCTATCTTGTTGCTTTGTTTGGGATTCTTAGGGCCTCCCACCATGGTTACATGGAACCAGGGTGTAGTGCCCTTCAGGCTGGTCCTTGGTTTCCATTAGCTTTCTACCTTTGTCTAGGACTTGGAACAACAGATCTTTGTCTATTTTCCCACTCAACAATAAATATAACTTGAAAAGTTGAGGTCTTATAAAAAAAAAGCTTTTCAAAAGTTTTATGAATTTTGTAGGGTTTTGTTTTATTGATGGCAGCAACTTGATTGAAATAGGTATATAAGATGTAGGTGTCATAGTTAATGAGGTTCTTTTTAACCCTAGTCGTTATGGAGTAACATTCCCAAAACACAATCCTTGAACAGTTGCCTTACCTGCTTGGCTTTGGCACCCCTTCCTGAAGAGAGTGGGGTCAGTTAACTCCTATTGTCCCTGCTCCAAAAAAGGTGGAAGAATTGACTTATGTCAATTGGAGCAATGTAACTATTACACCAGGTATATTCAGTTCCTGCCCTTACCTATGTTTTCTTATCTTGGAAGGGGATTGCTTTCCCTCACCATTTATCTCACAGCAGCTTATTTGTTTTTAAAGTTGCCCAGAAAGTATACAAATTAAACTTTTGACATCTACGTGTAGGAATCCCGTTCTGCTTCCAGAAGTGGAAGTGCTCATGGATCTGGGAAATCTGCAAGGCATACCCCTGCAAGGTCTCGCTCCAAGGAAGATTCCAGGCGTTCCAGATCAAAGTCCAGGTCCAGATCTGAATCTAGGTAAGAAAGACTATCTTGGGATTTTCTTCTGTTACTCTTAGCTTTGAAATTGGTGTGTGCTTTTGTAAACTAGGAAGACAGACAGGGTTAGATCATTTGTTGGCTTATTTAATACTGGTACTAGAAATGAACTTAGTCCTAAGTTCTGGGAGACAGAAGACTACGTGGTTAAGAGCCTGGGCTTTTGGCGTTAGGGTTCAAATCTTACCTCTATTTTTTCTGACTTGGGCAGATTACTTAACCTTTTTCAACTTCAGCTTTCTTACCTATAAAAGGCGAGTTATTAATAGTAGCAGTTCTTCAGAATTGTTGTGAGGAATTCGCTATGAGTTTAAGTAAACTGCTTATTAGTATGGCAAACAGACTGCAGAACATTGGCTTTCAGTAAATGCAATTCTTATTAAATAGGTGTAGTCAAGTATTACATATCTATATAAAAAAATACCTAAACACAGTGCACTTTTTTTTCATGTTGGTCAAGAGTAGGCTATATGTCCTGGTTTGCCCAGGACAACCCCAGTTTATGCCTATTACCAGGCATAATTAACATCACCTGCATGCACCCCTTTTCTCTCTTATGTGTCCTGCCTGGTTTAGATCACAGTTCATATGATCACTCTAGTCAAGAGCAACTGGTTGATTTTTTTGATTTTTTTTTTTTTAACACTGCTGGAGAAAACTTCTGTGGTGGTGATTGTATCTTAAGTGAATGATGGCCATAATGGGAGAAACAGAAAAAGAGAAAGTGGTATTTTGAGGGGAAAGGTGGGCATAAATCAAGCTAGTATGAAATGCATGTTTTATGATTTTCAAAATATATTGAATGTGTTAATCTATTTTTCTTGATTATTTTAAGAAATGTTGGGAAGAGAGCTAGTAGTAGTTTTAGAAGTCTTCTAGCAGACTTGAAAAACTACCCATACAAAAGAAAACTGGTACTGTGTTAGTGTATGTCTGGATTGTGTTCCCATCTTTTGGGGTTTAACTCTAGAGTGTTAAAAGAATTGAAAGCCATATCTCCTTGTCAGCTATTTAGTCATAACCTTGAATCCTTTCTCTTTCAGGTCTAGATCCAGAAGAAGTTCCCGGAGGCATTACACAAGATCAAGATCTCGGTCCCGCTCCCATAGACGATCCCGTAGCAGGTCTTACAGTCGAGATTATCGAAGAAGGCATAGCCACAGTCATTCTCCCATGTCTACTCGCAGGCGTCATGTCGGGAATCGGGTAAGATGGGGGAAAAAAACCCTTTGAGACAATGAACTGTCGAAAGCCACTTTATAATACAGTCCCCCTTTCTGGTTTTTTGTTTTGTTTTTAGTTATTTTGTTGGTGGGGCTTTAGCAGTGAATTACATGAGTTAACTTTAGAGGCTTTTTGGTGTTTTGAGTCTTTTTAAGGTATCTCCTCCATAATGGTGTGCCTTTGGGCCGTCACATTTAAGTAAAATATTGTCACAGTATAGTTGAGCCCATCAAAAAAAAATCTCCATTTGTAAGTTACTGTTAAAATATTAGTACATTAGATCATGTAACGGGTCTACATGTCCTTACTAATGTTATTTGAGTTTTCTGGGTTTGTTTTAATAACTCTTTAGAGAATGTACTCCTGGCTTTCCCATTTAATTTTGAGCAGATTTTTTTCAGGTATTAAGGCTTTTATTATCTCCTCTGAGAGGTTCCAAATGCCGTTTTAGTGTGGTTATACTGTGATTTCATTGTATTACCCGAAGTGGTTTTATAGAGTGTGTGCCTTTGTTTTTGAGAGTGGAATGGAATTTGTAGTATATGTGTGAAATAAATGAAACCTTCAGGTAAATCCACTGTGGCAACTGGAATGTCAGCATGTGGTTCATTATTTTTCTGCTCTTTTATGATTGCAAATTTTTAAAACATCTTTGGCTTCAATTATCTGTGTATATAAGCACTATACATTTGGTTCTATAAAAACAAAGTGGGACATGCCCTTCTGTATACCTTTGGCAATTCAGAGTATCCCATCATATGTGTAGTATCTTAATATTTAAATGGTTTGCCTATTTTTCCTCCAGTTTCAAACAAAATGCTACTTGGATTATCCTTATGTATGCATATTGTGAATGTGTGGATATTTCTTAGAATAAATTCCTAGAAGGTGAATTCCTCAGGCAAATTGTCCTTTGTTCTCCCCAGAAAAATGCCAATTTGTTTTTAACTGGTATAAGCCCCTATTTTCCCCCACTTAATTCAAGTTGAAGTTAATTCTCTTTTGCAGTCTTTTCTGCCTGTTCTGAAACATGCTTGCAGTTTTTGCTGTAACATAAGTAACTTAAAAATAGTGCTGAGAACAATTGCTTATTACCTACTTTAACTGTTGGTGATACTTCTGGCTAGTTTGTAAATAGTTTCTTTAAACTTCAATTTATGACAGCTCTTAAAGTATAAAATCCATTTTTCTATTTTTAGGCAAATCCTGATCCCAACTGTTGTCTTGGGGTGTTTGGATTGAGTTTATACACTACAGAAAGAGATCTGAGAGAGGTATTCTCTAAATATGGCCCTATTGCTGATGTGTCTATTGTATATGACCAGCAGTCTAGACGTTCAAGAGGATTTGCCTTTGTATATTTTGAAAACGTAGATGATGCCAAGGAAGTAAGTAAAAGTCTACTGTACCTTTGGAAAATACCAGTTTATTGTTAAAGTACTAAGGTGGTGTACTTGGATAAGGACAGTTTTGCTTTTATATTTTAAATAGGTTGTGTGGCTGTAGCTTAAGTTAAAGAACTGCATGCTTTTGAGAACAGAAGTAAATCTCAGTCTATTACTTCTTGTGTGACTGTTCCAGATCTTATACCTAGATAGAGATACATAAAACATAAGAATGTTAATGCTGTCATTTAGAATATTTTTAATCAGTGTTCGCATTGAGCTATTTTCTAGAATGGAGAATAACATTACAAAGTGATGACTCCAGAGAATGGAACTGGTTTTGAGTGTATGTTGACTAAAAGTGATTTCACATTTAGATGTTAATTTGACTTGAGGCAGAATATAGGATAGGAAGCAGGAAATTTTAATATGTAGACTGAAACTTTCATGTGTGAATCTGGGCTACCTTTAAGAAATTTAACTGAAGTCATCGCCAGTATAAGGACAGAGGAAGGAAGAGGAAAAGTTTGGGAAACATAATGACAAGCCATCTGAGGTCAATGTTAAGATTAGTAATTGAGCTCTAGATTAAAACATGCTTTATGAAGATTATACTAATTTTTAAAAACAATAAATTTGATGGAGTAGCCAGATTACTAAAGGAAGAATTATACACTGATTGCAAGTAACTGTGATAGATGACCTAATGGAATTGAAGAGATTTGAAAGGGATGCTTTAAGATGTCATTCATCTTCATTTTAGTACTAGTAATTGATGCCAAGATTTGCCCAAGGTTACTAACAGTATAGGCCTCCTAGTTTCCCTATTGCTTTGTTTTGCTTTGATATAGGATCACGGTTAGCTTTCTGAAAAATAGCATATTTTATACAGTGCCATCTTTATATAAGCTGTCTTCTGAGGCTTAAACTTTCAAGCTAGAAAATAGCATATTGGAATTAGAAGCTTAAATTCTGTTGAGGCAAAGGAATGTTTCTTTAAATTTTGAACAAACTGCTATGTTTTTGGAGTGGACTGTTTTTTGCTTCATATATATACTGTTAAGAGTTAGTGTATATTCTAGATGAAGGAACTACATGTAATTAATAAGTATTTCTCATCCCAGCCTTTTGCTTCCATAACAAAGGATCAGTAAACTGCTCTGTAAAAGATTAGATAGTGACGGTTCAGGGCTTTGCAAGCCTCGCGTCCCAGTCACAACTTAGCAACTCTGCCGTTGTGATTCAAAAGTCGGGCAATATGCACATTAACAGGTCAGGCTATGTTGAATAAAACATTTATGATAACTGAAATTAGAATTTTGTGTAATTTTCATGTATTATGAAATACTATTTTGATTTCCCTTCATCCCCCAGCCATTTAAATTCTTCATTCAGTGGCCATAGTTTGGCAACTGTGCACTGCTCTAAAGCTATAAGCATTATCAGGTTTGTAGTTCGGTACATTAATTACTTTCAAGTATTTCATAGGTTAGATTGGTATTTGTGGCTTTTTGGATAAACTTGAGTTTTTATAGCTAGCTTATTTACATTGAGTATTTTAAGGGGGGAAGAACCTATTAATTTAATATGTTGTAGGCCGTAATGTTCTAGCTAACATTTAAAAGAATTTTGTGTGCCTGAAACATCCAGTCCAACCTAAATAGCTAGTGGATAGTTTGTAGCTTTCTCCAGGATGTATATAATGACTTGCATGTCTTCTAAGGCAAAAGAGCGTGCCAATGGAATGGAGCTTGATGGACGAAGGATTAGAGTTGATTTCTCTATTACAAAAAGACCACATACCCCAACACCAGGGATTTACATGGGAAGACCTACCTAGTAAGTTCATTTTCAAGGTAAAAATTTGATAGATGGTTCAGTTTGTCCGCTTCCTTAAAGAATTACATGTGCTGGGGAAAAGTCGTTTTTTTTTTTTTCTTTTTTTTAACAGGCTGAAACTATATTCAATAGAACATACTCATTCAATTTGTGCCACAAATTCTGATTGATGCCATTAAATAGAATGGATCCCACTTTTATCATAAATAAATGTCATGTATTTGGCTTTACTAAGTAATTGTTCCTGATCAGACCATATTCCCCACATTGGAAACTTAACCATTCTAGGTAAAGTCAGGTTTACTTATCAAACTCCTCAAGTACATTTTTGAGTTTTTGATTCCTTGAGCAGAGTGGAAATCACAGACCAGTTTTTGCAGTGAACTCTGACAGGATGCTTCTCCTTTGTCATCATTCTCACCGTGTGTGTATTATTGGAAGAAAACAATAAAAAATTTTAATTTAAATACAATGCACTTACATAAGGTAGAGAATTGTACCATGATTACCTTGTTCTCTGTAATAAGCTGAACATTTTCTCACTCCAGAAACAGTATTCTACAAATACGGGGTTTTTTTTCCCATGGTAAAATTTGTGAATATGTCAGCAAACTGATTTTAGTTGAAAACAAATTAGCAGAATCTATGTGACCCCTTTTCCCAAAAGGTTTTTTAAATATACTTAATGTACATTGTTAAAATAGGAAAGAGAAAGGGCAGTGCTTATCCAGTGTCACTGAGAATTTGAATGAGAATGATACTCATTTTCTAGTTAATCTATCGGAAAAGGCCTGCCTCGGAACTAGAGTTGTTAGTAGTAGACCTCTCTGTTTTTGCCCAGGACAAGAATAAAGAGGTTGCACTTGAAGCAGTTGCTCAGTAGCTGTGTGGGTGGCGTTGCCCCCAAGACTCAAATGAGCCACACTGCAAGGTGTGCTGCTAATAAACTGTGAAGTTTTTAACCCCAAAAGTCATGTCTAGGAAGGTAAGACTACTTGATATTTTATTTAAAAAGATATATTCCTATTCATAGTGGCAGCTCACGCCGTCGGGATTACTACGACAGAGGATATGATCGAGGTTATGATGATCGGGACTATTACAGCAGATCATACAGGTAAGTTAACTGTAATGAGGTTTAAATTGCCAAAACAATTGAAGGAAGCGTCATCTCTTCTGAATCAGTTGCAACATAATTTAAAGCAGCACTGCTATACCTAAGTTAGCCTTTAATAAAATCACTGCCTTTTATACAATCCAGAGCTAGAGTTTAAACTAGATTTTGAGGTTATGTGTCTTTTAGTTTAATTTGCTATGTATATTTCTTAAACATCAAGTTGTATAGCAACCATGAACCCTGGATTCAAAAGCATGACAGTGGAAACAATTATAGACCATACTTCAGTTTTTTCCCTTGTCTGTATTTCACTTTAAAAGCAAGTTTCATAAGCGGTATTTTGAAAGTCATTGCTTTACAAAGCAATTCGTTGGTTTATCTAATGTACCAGGCACTGGAAGAGAGAGAAAACTGATTTTGGAGGAGCCTAAAGAATGAATTATTTAGGGACAATAATATAATAATGGTTAAGATACATTTTTAGGGGGTTGGTAAAGAAATGCCCAACATACTTTCAAAGGTAAAAATTTCAGTAAAATTCTCTTTCAATAGCAGCAGGTAATTTAGACCTTCCTTTGTCGATATTAGCGTATGTCTTATTTTGGTGTGGTGTCAAGGTATATGGATGTCCCTTTTTTTTTTCTCTCACATTATTTGGCCTTGTTTTAAAAAGTTGACAATTGTCGGTGGATCATTGCCTATAGAAGTGAGTCCACAAGGGGTGCTCCTGATGTGACTGTCCAGACAGAACTTTATCCCCAACAAAAAAGAAATTTTTTTTTTAAGCATTTTTGGATTGATTTGTGGAGGCTGAGAAAAATAATGTTTTAGGTTTGGGTTTTTGTAATAGCACTTGAGCTGAGTTCAGTTAGAAATGTTCTTTGTTCTAATGATACTCATTTTAGCCACCAGAGAGAGCTCTATGCCAGTTTGTAAGAAAGATTGCATAAGTAGCTTTTTATCGTTTAACAAGAAACTAGCTTTCACTTCAGCTTTGTGAGATTTTTATTTACTACCTGAGTTGTGTTTTTTTCAGCTCTAAAAAGTTACATACTGCTTTTCTGTCTTCACAGAGGAGGGGGTGGAGGAGGAGGAGGATGGAGAGCTGCTCAAGACAGGGATCAAATTTACAGGTATGCCAGCAGAGGATTTAAAATATGTACAATAGAATGGCTCACATAAAGACTCTTTATTATTAGTGTTTGAGTAGTTAAAATTGTAAGTGTTACACAAAACTGTTGCATGACATTTGTAAAAATATTTTTAACAAGCCAGATTTATCAATGTGTACATGTTTTTGTGTGTTTACAGAAGTTAATTAGGCTTATACTAGGTAAATTACACAGTGGTATCATTTTGTACCTTAATGAGATGATGGTATAAATTAAGGTCATTGAGATGAACCCATAATTTTAGCCTATTCCTGGCAGCTATCTTCTTGTATCTTAGAATGAGCAACTGAATATTTGAAGCACTAGTGACACTGTATGTTCATGAGGGTGTTGTTGGAATTAGTGATAACTTCTTTTTCCCCTAACATACTTTAACACTTAAAATGGGTTAGCAGATTATCAGTGGATCATACATAGCAAGGATTATTTGATTTATAGTTTGAGTGATTATCTGGTACCCAGGCGGATAATGTGCTTCATTCTCAGGACTAAGATAAACCTTGAACAACCCCATGGCTTAGTAAAATTGGTGAAAAGTCAGTGGGGGTCTGTTAGGTTTGGAAACTGATAAAGAGATTGTGTCTTTATTATATGTCATTTAGTCTCATTGTGATCTACAGAGTCTTAGACTTGCCATTTGTTTACAGAAGGCGGTCACCTTCTCCTTACTATAGTCGTGGAGGATACAGATCACGTTCCAGATCTCGTTCATACTCACCTCGTAAGTTCTTACTGTGATACAATTTTGTTTATATGTTGTAATAGTATATAGCTTGCCCTAACTTGCCAAACCATTGCAGATAGGTTCATTCAAGTAGTTCATACATATTTATTGCCCTATCTCCCCACCAATTTTTGTGTTGGGTTCAAGAAAGTGTATGAAAACCCTTTATTTTTCTTGCTGATTAAAACAGTAAATGTATATCCTGTCACTATTTGTAGCTTTTCTTTTTAGGAGTCTTTGGAATTTTTGTATAGTTTGAAACATCTGAGTGACTTAAAACGTTAGGTCTTAGATCAAATTATATTTCCAGCTATTTCTGTTGTTTTAACATTAGTTCTCTGATTGTTCATGTAACCCTTGTGTGAACGTCTTCCTTGATTTTCACAGGAGAATCTGGAACATAAATTTCTTTATGGAAAAGTTGTCTAAAATTCTCAAAATTAAAGTATACTGGACAATCAGTTCTCTCAGTACTGAAACATATTCTTTCCTTCTTTTCCCCTAGGTCGCTATTAAAGCATGAAGTTGAAGATTTTCTCAAACATGCCCTAGAGTTGGGATATTGTTTGTGGACAATATTTTTTATTGTCTCCTGTTTAAAAAGTGAACAGTGCCTAGTGAAGTTAGGTGACTTTTACACCTTTTATGATGACTACTTTTGGTGGAGTTGAAATGCTGTTTTCATTCTGCATTTGTGTAGTTCGGTGCTTTGTTCAAAGTTAAGTGTTTTCAGAAAAGTATGTTTTGCATGTATTTTTTTACAGTCTAAATTTTGACTGCTGAGAAGTTTCTATTGTACAAAACTTCATTTAAAAGGTTTTTCTACTGAATCCAGGGTATTCTGAAGATCGAAGCCTGTGTGTAAAATATTACCAAATGGTAAAAAGCAACAATAAAGTTTGGTTTTTACTTTTCTTTCTAACATATCAGTGCTTAGCAGAACTGTTAAATTAGGTTGTCAGTAGTAAATTTCAAGACAAAGGCCCGTTTTCTCCATCCATGAAACATACTTAATATACGTGCAACTAAATGTTAAAAATTATGCTCTGTAACTCTGTACTGCTAGTATTTAGAACTAAAGATCTTTCAATACAGCAAATGCTTAATGCTTATATAAATGTGGATTTGTCAGCCTTTATGTAATCTGTATCATATATAGCAGGGAATAAGAAAAAGAGTTACACAATGTATGCCTTAAAAGGCTAATTTCTTAAAGCTGTTAAAAGGGGATGATAGTATTTCAACTACTTAACAGCAAGTGACAATACATTCCACCACAAATGTACTCTTGTTCTTCTAGCTTTTAGACTATATGAAAAACTGGGTGCTTCAGAGTTGGGGAAAAGAGAAGGGAACACTACACCTGTGCAGACTGAAAGACTGCCTGTTCATTTTTTAAATATTATTTTCAAGTCCTTTGCTTACCAAAGGAGGCCCAATTTCACTCAAAATGTTTTGAGAACTGTGTTTAAATAAATGCAAATGAAGAGTATAAAAAAAGGCTGGTACAACTCGGTTTACAAAGACTTTGTTTTAACACTATTAACCTAAAATTGGAGTATTTAGTTTTTAGTCGTGTAGTATCAGTATCCCTTGGGTTGAGACATAATTTTTTTGCCCCCCTCCTGCCTTTTTTTTTTAAATATAGGTATATATATTCCTGGAAAGCATATTAAGAACAAGTATTGTAGTGATCATCTCCACTTGGATTTTATAACTCTAGTCTCCACACTTTGGCCCTGAGTGTACCTGAAACACATGTTCTCAGTATTGTTTCTTCTGAATTTAGGTGATCTTCATGGCCAATTCTAGGAAAATTGCTATAGGCAGAAAACAATTTTGTTAGCCTGCTAACCTTCATAGTATGTAGATCTATCATTTAGTATATCCTAGGTACTTTGTAAAGCAGTTTATGTACATTAATTTATTTAGTCTGTAGTAGCACTTGTGTGATGTAACTTTTAACAGCTATTAAAATGGTGATGCCAGGATCTGAACCTAGGTATTCTCAATCTAGTCTATATTCTTAATCATGATAACACTCTGCCTCTCATCTGTTTAAACATGACTGAAAACATTGGTGATAGAATATAGGCAATATTTGCAGGCTTTAGTTTATTAAACTTACTGGGCAGAGTGTTTGAAATGTATGCCTCATACTTTTTACTATATCTGTTACATATACATAGATTTCTACCCCTGCATATTTGTTTCCATCCAGTTAAGCACATCTGGAACTAGCTCAGCTAATCTGCTGAGTATTTCAAGTCTATTCTTAACAGTTTCAGAATAAGAATAAGCCTTTCAGATAGTTGAGTTTTACAGTGTGGTGCAGAAGTGGTTGGATTGTAAGGGATAGAGGGCTGAGAAGCCTACCTAGTTTTGTAGTGATAGAGGACATGTGAAGGAATGTAGTACTGCTTTTAGGTTCTTGCCAGAGGAAATGGTGAGCCAGCACCAAGGCAGTGAGTAAGGATGAGAACAGAGGGCATCTGGGGCAGGTCTGACAGCTGCCTTAGCTGAGGTCCCATCTCTTGTCACATTAGAGTTGGGCAAAAATTAAAAATTTCTCAGCCCTCTATTGTACCAGAGTCTAGAGCACTTTTGGAAAGCAGCCATGCCTAATGGATGTATCCCAGGTGTGTTAACTTGAAATCAAACTAATTCCAAGCCTTCTGAATGCACCTGAAGTACTTCCCTTGCGTAAAGAAAGTATGCTTCAGGGTAAACCCAATAATTTTCAACCTTCATTTCCCGTTAATCATTATTTCAATTTGGCGGGGGTAGAGAGATTATGGATTACCCCAGGAAACAGAAAAATTCCACCCAGAGACTTGGAATTTTTTACAGGAATGGATTTTACAGAAGGCTTGGGCACACAACAGTTTTCTTTTAGTCAACAGATGACAGTCTTGTTTGATTATATAATCAAAAACCTGGGTCTTGTTAACATAGGTCTGACACAATGCAGAATTCATAGACCCTGAACCCTTTGAAGAAAAGGCCAGGAACCAGAATAACCACCTGAGTTTATGAAGACCAGTAGTACTACTTTGCCAAGTCATTTTACAGTCATTAGCATTTGAACCGTTGGGGAAATACCCAAACTATAGTTACTGGCTTATAAACTAGTTCATGAGAATCAATCAGATCAGGGACTCTTGTGACCATAGGTCAGAATGATGGGGGCTTAGAGAGACCTAGGTGATGAATAGGATTGTTTAAAATCTACCTTGTGGTAGGTTTGGTGGAACCTCACATTGAGGTTTTACTAGTGTCCTCAGCAAGGAGCTTCCTATCCTAAAGGCCAAATGGAAGCCATTAGGACTTCCCCCTTCACATTAAACTGGCATATAAAAATGACCATATGCCTGGGTCCTGCAAAGAGTGGTACCTCTGACATATACTTGGGAGATGCAGGCATGATGTATTTTCCCAGTTAGGCCAGTGTGTAGACATGGGTGTGTAAGTGATCTAAAGCATGGGTGTTAACTCAGATTTTCTTCACTGGGATAAATATGTCACTTGGTATATGCCTGTTAATCCAGAAGTAAGTGAGGTTTTTTTCCCAACATTATGATAAACATTAACAATTTACCTTTTCCATCTTACCTCAAGACTTTGAGACCCCAGAAGCAGACAATCTTCACCCTCTGAAGTCGATCTGAGCTGTTAACGTTTTTATGGACCTTTCACTTAGGCATTATAAATTTGCACATGGGCAGCGTCGAGTACTTGTGACAGACCATATGACCCACAAAACAATTACTGATGTTCTACATTTTACAGGAAAACCTTGCTGCCAATCGGTTGAGACCACAGGTAACTGACCTGCCTTACAATCCCACCTGCGTTTACTTTATAGATGGCGCTTTATCTGAAAGGCCAACTTGAAAGAATCACAGTTTTATAAAGATTACATTCAGGTGACCTTGGTAACATTTTCCCCAGTTAGAATAAAGAGCAGCATATATTTCATCACTTTGTTCAGAGAACCTGAGTTGCATGGGTATCTGGACAGTATCTAATTGTCTCACTGTTAATGGTTACTGTCCTGTCAGTAACAGGATAGGGTTGATAATAAGCACAGGCAATGAATATATATCTTCAACTTGGATATTCATTCACCTAGGCTATGCTTTTGATAGCCTAATTTGCCAATAATGACTAACCCTGAGCTCAAGTGTGAAATGAACTTCTAGGGAATAACTGACAGGTAGTTATATTGGCAGCCAGTTCTAATAAAACTCTGGGTCTGGATATACTTTCTTGGCAATGTTAGTAACCACCACACAACTTGGCTCCTCAGGGTTCTTTAGGGAAAGAACATTGTCACAGCAACAAACTACTATGGAGAAAAAAGTGGAAAAGGTGCGCATACTAAGTTGGCCAGAGAAGGCATGATTTACTATGACATTTGAATAGAGACAAAAGAGGTATTAAGTGAGCCATATGGATATTGGGACAATATGCTAGGCAGAACAAATAGGGTCCTTGGCTTGCTCAAGTCCAAGGCACACCACAGAGGACAGTAAAAGGAGCTGGGAGGTAATAGCAGGTGGGTAAGTGGAGACCCACTTCAATTCAGGATTATAAGCATTTGTAAGGATATTTTGGCTTGTACTTGTGATAAAATAGGAAACCATTGGAAGTGTTGAGTGATAGACACAGGTTCAACTATTGGGTGTGAATATAAGAATGACCTCTATAGGTGGGAAAGATGGCCTATAGAGAGAACTTCATTCTAATAAGGAAGGTCTCATAGAGCTGGTAGTCATGGTGGTGCTTGAGACCCCAGGGAGGTGCCTGTTTGGTGAGGTGACAGCAGTACTGCTGGGTTGACACTCATGTTTGCAAGGTGCTTTAAGTTTTAAGATTTAATACAAGAATTTTGGAAACCCATCAGTGGAGGCTAGTCATTTCTCACAGAAAGCACAAGCATATCCCTTGAAGACCTCCATTTTACAAGATTATCCTTGGAACATTCCTTCCCATAATTAAAGCTTATACTAATCTACCAACATTTTTTTCCATCAGCTTTGTGGAGGGCCTCATGATACCCTCCAGGTGTATGTGATCAGCTATTCGTTCATAATCAACCATAAAACTTGAGGGATATGAAAATACTTAGCTTTTTTTAAAAAAAAAAGCTTTATTGAGGTATATCCACATATAATAAACTACATGTATTTAAAGTGTGGAGTTTTGTACATTTTGCTATATGAATATACCTGTGAAACCATGATAATAAAGGCAATGGGCATATTATCTCCAAAGATCCCTCATGCCCTTCTGTCACCCTCCAGCCCTTTTGCCCTGTCCCAAGACAACCACCGATCTAGTTTCCATTTTTGAGACTTTTTATATAAATGTAGTCACACAGTAACTACAATTTATGTGTGGCTTCTTTCACCTAGCATAATTACAGTGAGAATTGTCCATCTTGTTGCATCTATAAGTTCATTTTTTTTTAATTGCTGAATGGTATTTTTTGTACGGATTATACTAGTTACTGCTTATCCACTCATCTGTTGATGGCATATTGGGTTTCAGCTTTGGCTGTTAAAAAGAAAGCTGCTGTGCACATTCATGCTTAAGTCATGGTATGGACATAATGCTTTAATTTCTCTCTAGGTATATTATACCTAGGGTTGTAATGGCCAGGTCATGTGGTAGGTATATGTTTAAGTTTTTAAGAAACTGCCACTCTTTCAAAGTGGTTGTACTATTTTAAATCCCACCAGCAGTGTTGGAGAATTCAACTTCCTCCACATCCTTACCAACACGTGGTATGGTCACTTTTGAGCTTTAACCACATGGAGTGAGTGGCCTCTCACTGAGTTTTTTTTTTTAAGTATCACTGATATCAAGTCTTGTAAAGGTCTCACATGAGCAACATTGTGCTTATTACATTCACCCATATCAATTCCCACACACACACCCCATTGCGGTTACTGTCAGCATAGTAAGATGCTATACTGCCTTCCCCATGACCCCCTACATTATGCGTGCTACTCAATGCCCCTGAATCCCCTTCTCCCTTGCTGCTCCCTTGCCTTTGGTAACCGCTAGTCTCTTCTTGGAGTCTATGAGCCTGCTGTTTTGTTTCTTCAGATTTGCTTCGTTGTTACACTCCACAAATGAGTGAATCCATTTGGTACTTGCCTTTCTCTGTGTAGCTTATTTCACTGAACATAATGCCCTCTAGCTCCATCCATGTTACAAATGGTAGGATTTGTTTTCTTACGGCTGAATAATATTCCATCGTGTATATGTACCACAACATTTTGTTCATTCATCTACTGATGGACACTTAGGTTGCTTCCATATCTTGGCTATTGTAAATAGTGCTGTGATAAATATAGGGGTGCTTGTCTTTTATTTATAGTTTTTTTTGGTATCATTAATATACAATCATAAGCAACATTGTGGTTACTAGTTTCCCCCATTGTCGAGTCACCACCACATACCCCATTAGAGTCACTGTCCATCAGTGTAGTAAGATGCTATAGAGTCACTACTTGTATTCTCTGTGCTATTCTGCTTTCCCCGTGCCCCTCCCCCATGTTATGTGTGCTAATTGTTAATGCCCCTTATTACCCTTCTTCCCTCCCCACCAACCCTCCGTAGTCCCTTTCCCTTTGACAACTGTTATTCCATTCTTAGTTTCTGTGAGTCTGCTGCTGTTCTCTACCCATCCTGTCCCGTCTAAGAAGGGGGTACACAGGCATACTAAAAAACTGACCTAATCAGGGCTATAGACTGCTTCCTCTGTCCACATCTACCACCACATTGAAGGCCTACAGCAATTCCTTTTACCCAGTATATATATGGTTATCAAGGAGAAATTAGGAGGCATTTAAAAGGCAAAAGCCATAGTCTAAAGAGACAGAACTACCATTCGAACCAGACTCAGGTATGGCAAGGATGTTGAAATTAGACTGGAAATTAAAAAAAAACTGATTAATATGCTAAGGGATGCAATAGATAAAGTAGCATGCAGGAATACATGGGCAATGTAAGACAGGAGGAAATTCTAAGAAAAACAATAAAAAAACTAACGAAGAATGCCTTTAATGGGCTTATTAGAGAAGACATAGCTCAGGAAAGAATCTCTGAGCTTGAGGAATGCTCAACAGAAACTGCCACAACAAGTAAAGAGAAAGAAGACAACTCAGAAAAAAATACCTAAGAACTACAAGTCAACTACAAAAGGTATAACTTATATGTAATGTTAATACCAAAAGGAGAAAAACAAGAAATATTTGAAACGACTGAGAATATCCCCAAGTTAATGTCAGACTGCTATAGACTGAGTTTGTGTTCCCTGAAATTCATTCCTTGAAACCTAATCCCTAATGTCATTATTTGGAGGCTGGGCCTTTGGGAGATGAGTGGTTGCAAAGATGGAGCCTTGATTAGTGGGATTACTGCCTTTATAAATAAGACCCCAGAAACCTCCCTTCTTTGCACCATGTGAGCCCACAGTGTAAAGCCTATGAATTAGGAAGTGGATCCTCACCAGGCACTGAATCTGACACTGTCTTGATCTTGGACTTCCTACGCTCCAGAACTATGACAAATTTCTGTGGTTTATAAACCACCCAGCTTTTGGTATTCTCTTAGCAGCTGGGACACCAAACAACAGATCCAGGAATCTCAGACAAAACCAAATAGGATAAATGTAAAAGTAGAAAAACAACAAACGACACCTAGGCACATAATTTTCAAACTACAGATAATCAAAGATGATAAATTCTGAAGGAAGCCAGAGGAAAACAGACCTTTGCTAAAGAGTAGCAAAGATATGAATTACACTGATTTCTCAGAAGCCATGAAAGCAAGAGGGGTGAGAAGTGAAAGTGTTGAGAAAAATCCACCAACTTTGAATTCTGTACCTTATACAATTACTCTTTAAAAATGGAGAAATAGATACAACAACATGGATGAATTTCAAAGTAATTATGCTGAGTGTAAGAAGTCAGTTAAAAAATACCTACTATATGATTCCATTTATATAAAATTCTAGAAAATGCAAATTATGATGATTGAAAGCAGACTAGTGGTTCCTAAGGACTTGGGGGAAGTTGTGGGAGGAATGAAAATAGGAGGGGTAGGAAATACTGGGAGAGAGGGGTCACTGAAAGGAATGAAGGAACTTTAGGATGATACATATGTCAAATTTATCAAACTGTACACTTTAACCATGTACAATGTTTTATGTATATCACCTTACCATAACAAAGTTGTTTTTAAAAGGAAGAGGAGAAAATTTGACAAAATACTAACATTTACTAAATCTTAAAAAAAAAAAAGGAGAAATTAAATTTTTCTCAGACAAACAAGATTGAGGGAGTTTGTTGCCAGTACACCTACCTTGCAAGAAATGATGAGCTCTTTAGAGAGAAGGAAAATTATGTAATCATAAACTTAGATCTCCATACAGAAAGGAAGAGTATCAAAGGTTAAGTAAAATAACATTTTTCTTATTGTTAATTGACCTAACAGTGGTACTTGATTAATAATATATTTTAAGTATGCTTATGTATATCATAAACCTACACACACACTTATGTATGCTTATGTATAAAGGAAATGAATAACAGCAATGATACAAGGGATGGGAGAGAGAAACTAGAATTAACTTTTGTTATTAGAAAGCATTTCCACTACTCGCAATGCACTGTAATGTTATTTGAAAGCAAACTTGTATTAGTTGTAAACATATATTGCAAACTCTAGGAGAAGCACTTTAAAAAGTAAAAAGAATAAAAGTATAATTGATATGCTGAGACAGAAGAGGAGACAATTACATAAAAAGCTCAGTTTAAACAACAAAAGGTAGAACAAGAATGGAAGACAAAAACTGGAACAACGAAAAAGGGCAACATATAGAAAATGGTAACAAATATTGTAGATATTAATCCAATTATATCTGTAATCACTTTGCAAATGGTATAAATACACTAATTAAAAGAGATTGTTAGAGTGGATCAAAAAAGCACAACCCAACTCCCTGTTGTCTACAATAAACCCACTTTAAATATAAAGACACATATAGATTAAAAGTAAATGGACGAAGATATATATACCATGCTAATATTAGTCAAAAGAAAGCCAGAATATATTTTCAGACAGCAGATTTCGGAGCAAGGAAAGTAATTAGGGATAAAGAGAATCGTTACATATTGATGAAGGGGTCAATTATTTTAAAAAGTAATCCTTAATGGGTACAGAGCATCTAAATATGAGACAAAAACAGACATGCAAGGAGATAGGTGAATCCACTAATATAGAGACTTCAATTCCCCATCATCAAAAATAGATCTATCCAGCATCAAATCAGTAGGGATATAGTTGAACTCAATAATACCATCAATCAACTGGATATAATGGACATCTATAGACTACTTCATCCAACAACAGCACACACTTTTTATCAAGTTCAATATTCATCTAGGTAGGCCACATTCTGGGCCATAAAACAAATATAAACAAATTTTAAGAAGTAGAAATCATAAAATTATTGGGTCACAATATAATTAAAATGAAAAAGTAGAAATTATACAATTCTCAGATCACAACATAACTAGAAATCAATAACAAAGCTAGAAAAATACAGAATAATGAGATTAGACAACATATATCTAAACAACATGTCAAGAAACCTCAAGAGACATTTTTAAATATTTTGAACTAAATGAAAATGAAACACACCTTATCAAATTTTGTGGGATGCAGTGAAAGCAGTGCTTAAAAGGAAATTCATAGCATTGATTGTATATATTAGAAAAGAAGAAAGGTCTAAAATCAGTCAACCATCTAAGTTTCCACCTTAGGAAATTAGGAAAAAAGGAGCAAATTAAATCCAAAGTAAGAAGAAAAGAAATAATAAAACCTTAGAGCAGAAACCAATGAAATTGAAAACAGCAATCCAATAGAGAACAACAAAGCTACTTCCTGGGAAAAAATCATTAAATTGATAAACCCTCTAATAAGAATCGCCAAAAAAGAGAAGTCACAAATTACTAATAACAGAAATGAAAGAAGAGACACTACTTCAGATCCCATGGACATTGAAATGACAAGGAATAGTATGAACAACACTCTGCCCACAAATTTGATGATCTAGATGAAATGAACCAGTCTCTGGAAAGGCACAACCTGCCAAAATTCACACAAAAAGAAATAGACATTTGAGAAGGCCTATATCTATTAAAGAAATTGAATCAATAATGAATAACCTTGAAATAATCCATACCCAGAAAGATTCACTGGCGAATTCTACCAAACATTTAGGGAAGATATTATACCAGTTCTCTTTCAGAAGATGGAAGCAGAGGGAATCAGAGGGAACTTATCCTATGAGGACATTACCCTAACACTAGAACCAGACAAAGACAAGAAAACTGCAGACGAATATCTCTCATGAACATCAATGCAAAAATATTAGCAAATCAAATCCAACAACATATAAAAAGCCTTACACACCATGAACAAGTGGTATTTTTCACAGTTATGCAAGCCTGGTTCAACATTCAAAACCAGTTAATCCATCACATTGAAAGCATAAAGTAGAAAAATCACATGATCATATCAATATATGCTGAAAAAGCATTTGAGAAAATCAAACACCCATTCATGATAACTCTCAGTAAACTAAGACTAGAGGGGAATTTCCTTAGCTTGATAGAGAATAAAACCTACAGCTGACATCACAAGTAATGGTGAGAAACTAGAAGCTTTCCCACTAAGATCAAGAACAAGGCAAGGATGTCTTCTCACACCATTTCAACATCATACAGGAAGTCCTAGCTAAGTCAATAATACAAAAAAAGAAAAAGTATACAGATTAAGAAGGAAGGGAAAAAAACTGTCCTTGTTAGCAGATGACATGACTGTCTATGTACAAAATCTGAATTGACAAAAAAAATAAACTTTCGTGGAACAAGTTAGCAAGGTTACAGTTTACGAGGTTACAGAATACATGGTTAACATACAAAAATCCATCACTTTCCAACATACCAGCAATTAAAAAGTGGAATTTGAAATTAAAAACATAATACCATTTACATTTGTATCCCCCAAATTGAAAAACTATGTATAAATATAACAATATGTATAAGATCTATGTGAACAAAACCCCAGAATAACGAAATAAATGGAGAGGTATTCCATATTCATGGATAGGAAGACTGAATATTGTCAATATGTCAGTTTTTTTCCAAAATCATCTATAAATTCAATGTAGTCCCAATCAAAATCCCAGCATGTTATTTTGTGGATATCAACAAACTGATTGTAAAGTTTATATGGAGAGGCAGGAGACCCTAAATAACCAACACAATGCTGAAGGAAAAGAACAAAATTAGAGGACTGACAACACCTGACTTCAAAACTTACCAAAAGCTACAGTAACCAAGACAGTGTGGCACTGGATAAAGAATATAAAGGTAGATCAATGAAACAGAATAGAGAGACCAGAAATATAGCCATATAAATATAGTCAACTAATCTTTAACAAAGGAGTAAAGGCAATACAAGTGAAAAAAGAGTCTTTTCAATAAATGGTGCTGAAACAACTGGATGTCCACATACAAAAAAAAAAATGAATGTACACATAGACCTTATACCCTTTACAAAAATTAACTCAAACAGATCATAGACAAATTTAAAATACAAAACTGTAAAACTCCTAGAAGATAATGTACAAAAAATCCTACGTGACCTTGATGGAATCACTCTTTTGATATAACACAAAGAGAATAATCCATGAAAGAAATAATTGGTCAACTAGATTTCATTAAAATTCAAAACTTCTACTTTGTGAAAGACAATGTCAGAATTAGAAGACAAGCCACAAAATGAACAAAATGGCAGTAGACTCATAGACACTGAAAAGTGACTGGTGGTTACCATGGGGGAGGGGCTGGAGTGGGTGGATGGGGAGGAGGGAGAGGGATAAAGGGGCACAAAAATTCTCAATCATAATATAAGTTAGTCACAGGGATGGTTGCACAGCATGGAGAATAAATTCAAGGATTCTGTAACATCTTTCTATGTTGACAGTAACTGCACTTGTTGGGGTGAGGATTTATTAACATGGGTAACTAGTGAACCACTGTGTTGTATACTTGAAACTAATAAAATTGTATTTCAACTATACTCAAAAAAGCCCAACAATGTGAAATCTGAAATCCAAAATCATCTGAAAACTTAGGTCCACACAAAAGCCCACACACAGATGTCTATAGCAGCTTTATTCATAATTACCAAACTGGAAGCAACCAAATGTCCTTCAGTGAGTGAATGGATAAATAAACTGTAATTCACCCAGAAATTGTAGTACTATTTATCACTAAAAAGAAATTAGTATCAAGCCATGAAGAGACATGAAAGAAACTTAAATGTGTGTAACTATGCGAAAGAAGCCAATTTGAACAGGCTATATGCTGTATGATTCCAACTACACGACATTCTGGGAAATGAAAAACCATGGAGACAGTAAAAAAAGATCAGCAGTTGCCAAGGATTGGGGGTTGGCACAGAGGGATGAATAGGCCGAGCATGGAGGAGTTTAAGGCAGTGAAACTCCGCATGACACTGTAATGATGAATATGTCATTATATATTTGTCAAAACCCATGGAATGTACACCAAGAGTGACCCCTAATGTAAACTATGGACTTTGGGTGATTATGATGTATCACTGTAGGTTCATCAGTTCTAACAAATGTACCACTCTCAAGGATGTTGATAATGGGGGAGGCTATGCATGTATGAAAGAAGGGGATTTATATGAAATCAGTACCTTGCTCTCAATTTTGCTGTGAAACCAAAACTACTCTAAGAAAATAAATTCCTTTTTTTAAGTTAGAATTACCATGCAACCAATTACACTCCTATGTGTTTACCCAATGTAACTGAAAACGTATCTTCATAAAAAACTTACACATGAATGCTCATAGTAGCATTATCATAACAGCCAAAAAGTAGAAACAATCTAAATGACCCTTCAACTAGTGAAATGATAAATAAAATATCATATATCCATATAATAGAATATTATTCAGCAATAAAAATAAATGAAGTAGCATCACATGTTACTACTACATGGGTAATCCTTCAACAGATTTTGCTAAGTGAAAGAAGTCAGTAAAACAAGACCATATATTTTATGGCTTAGTTTATATGAAATGTGCAGAACAGGTGATTTTATATAAAGAGAAAGTAGATTAGTGGTTTCCTAGGGCTGAGAGTTTGCAGGAGGAATGGGGAATGACTGATAACAGGTAAGAGGTTTCATTTGAGGATGATGAAAATATTCTAAAACTGTGGTGATGTTTGCATAATGTGAATATACTAAGGGTATTGAATTATATATACACTTTAAGTGGATGAATTTAACTTAATAAAGTTTTTAAGAACTAGTCATCAAAAGGCAATAGTGAAATGGCTTGGAGTGAAAGGGAAGTGAAAAGGAATGGAGTGAAAGGGAAATCACTCTGAGAGAGTTGCCGCATATGACAGAAAATTTAGAATTAGACAAACTGTGGGAGACAGCTCCCCAAATGGCCCCCATTGATCTTTCCTTCATGGTATTTACACCCTTATTTAGTCCCCTCCCATAATGAGCTACACTGACTTATGCAACCATATTGATAAAATGTACTTCAAAAACTAAGTCAGACTTCCGGGAAGATGGCGGTGTGAGCAGGGCGGCAGAAATCTCCTCCCAAAACTATATAAATCTACAAAAATACAGCAAATACAACTATTCCTAAAAGAGACACCAGAGCACACAGGAAAGTGCACAGCGTGCAGCCACACCTGGGAGGACTCAGCACCCCACGAGGCGGATAAGATACGGAGCCGCGACCCGGTGGCACCCGAGCACTCACCCAGCCCAGCGCGCCGGCGGGAGGAGAGGAGTCAGAGCCGGGAGGGGCTGGAAGAGCAGGTCCGCGAAATGACCAGCCCTGGTGGTCTGCGCCAGGAGCGCTGACACACATCGCGAGGTGCATCAGACATTGGAGAGGCAGAAGGTGCAGGTTTTGAGCTGGGAACGCGCCGGGACCGTGCAGCCAGCGCTCCGGGACAAGAGAAAAGCGCGCACTGTTTGTAGCAGTCTTGGAGAGGCGGGGGCCCAGCGAGGGAACACCATCGCCCCGGCGGGCTCAGCCCTGCAGCTGGAAGTCCTGGGGAACTTCAGTCCCCTTTGCTGGTGACGGAGAGAAGGGAACAGCCACGCTGGAACTTTATACAGAAAACAGCCTCCCATTCGTTCCCGCCCTGGCCACAGACCTACAAAAAAGCAGTGCGGCCGGAGCTGCGGATTAGTGGAGCAACAGCGAAACCTACAGCATGCTTAGAGAATCCACTCCAGGTGGGCATTTCTTTTTCTTCTTCTTTTCTTTTTTTTTCTCCTTTCTTTTCTTTTTCTTTTTCCCTTTCCTTTTCCTTCTTTCTTCTTTCTCTCTTTTCTTTCTCTTCCTTCCTTTTTTTTGCTTGTTTTTTTTCTTGCTTTTTTTCTTTTTCCCTTTCCTTTTTCTTTCTTTTCTTTCTTTCTTCTTTCTCTCTTTTCTTTCTCTTCCTTCTTTGTTTGCTTGCTTGTTTTTTCTTGTTTTTTTGTGGGTTTTTTTTTAAGGCTTAAAGAGCCCAGCTCACATACGTGGCACCTACCAGCGACCACTCCTATCAACATGACAAGACAGAGGAACATGATACAGACAAAAATCACCAAGACTCAGACAACCCCTGAGAAGGAGCCTGAAGGGATGGAAATGCAGAATCTTCCTGAAAAAGAATTCAGAATAAAAGTCATAACCATGCTGATGGATCTACAGAGAAATATGCAAGAGCTAAGGGAGGAAGTGAGGAAGTGAGGGAAGTCAGGAAAGATAATGCAGAAATGAGATAGCCATCGACTGGCTCAGCAGCAAACTGGACGAGATGCAAGAGACTGTTAATGCAATAGAAATCAGAGAACAGGAACACAGAGCAGCTGAGGCAGAGAGAGATAAAAGGATCTCTGGGAATGAAAGAATATTAAGAGAACTGTGTGACCAATCCAAACGGAACAACATTTGCATTATACGAGTACCAGAGGAAGAAGAGAGAGAAAAAGGGATAGAAAGTGTCTTTGAAGAAATAATTGCTGAAAACTTCCCCATGCTGGGGAAGGAAATAGTCTCGCACTCCATGGAAGCCCACAGATCTCCTAACACAAGAGACACCAGGAAGACAACACCAAGACACATAATAATTAAAATGGCAAAGATCAAAGATAAGGACAGAGTATTAAAGGCAGATAGAGAAAGAAAAAAGATCACCTTCAAAGGAAAACCCATCAGACTAGCATCAGACTTCTCAACAGAAACCTTACAGGCTAGAAGAGAATGGCATGATATAATTAACGCAATGAAACAGAAGGGCCTCAAACCAAGAATACTATATCCAGCACAATTATCATTTAAATATGACAGAGAGATTAAACAATTTCCAGACAAGCAAAAGCTGAAGGAATTTGCCTCCCATAAACCACCTCTACAGGACATCTTAAAGGAACTGCTCTAGAGGGAAGCACTCCTAAGGCTAAAAAGCTGTCACCAGAGAAAATAAAATCAGCAAAGAAAGCAGACCATCCAAACACTAACTAAAGGCAAAGAATAAAACACCTAGTATATAAAGAATGGAGGAAGAAGAATAAGAAGGGAGAGAAATAAAGAAACATCAGACGGTGTTTACAATAACTTAATAAGAAAGTTAAGTTAGATTGTTAGATAGTTAAGAAGCAACCCCTGAACCTTTGGTAACCACGAATCTAAAGCCAGCAATGGCAATAAGTACATATCTATCGATAATCACCTAAATGTAAATGGACTGAATGCACCAATCAAAAGACACAGAGTAACAGAATGGATAAAAAAGCAAGACCCATCTATATGCTGCCTACAAGAAACTCACCTTAAACACAAAGATATCCCCAGATTAAAAGTGAAGGGATGGAAAAAGATATTTCATGCAAATAACAAGGAGAAAAAAGCAGCTGTTGCAGTACTTGTATCAGACAAAATAGACTTCAAAACGAAGAAAGTAGCAAGAGATAAAGAAGGACATTACATAATGATAAAGGGGTCAGTCCAACAAGAGAATATAACCATTTTAAATATCTGTGCACCCAACACACGAGCGCTGGCAGATGTGAAACAAATACTAACAGAATTAAAGGAGGAAATAGAAAGCCATGCATTCATTTTAGGTGACTTCAACACACCACTCACTCCAAAGGACAGATCAACCAGACAGAAAATAAGTAAAGACACAGAGGCACTGAACAACACACTAGAACAGATGGACCTAACAGACATCTACAGAACTCTACACCGAAAAGAAACAGGATACACATTCTTCTCAAGTGCACATGGAACATTTTCCAGAATAGACCACATACTAGGCCACAAAAAGAACCTCAGTAAAATCGAAAATATTGAAATTCTACCAACCAACTTCTCAGATCATAAAGGTATTAAACTAGAATTAAATTTTAGGAAGAAATCAAAAAGGCTCACAAATACATGGAGACTTAACAACATTCTCCTAATTAATCAATGGGTCAATGACCAAATCAAAACAGAAATCGAAGAGTATATGGAGACAAATAACAACAACAACACAAAGCCACAACTTCCATGGGACTCAGCAAAGGCAGTTCTAAGAGGAAAATATATTGCAATCCAGGCCTATTTAAAGAAAGAAGAACATTCCCAAATGAATAGTCTAAAGACAGAATTACTGAAATTGGAAAAAGAAGAACAAATGAGACCCAAAGTCACCAGAAGGAGGGACATAATAAAGATCAGAGAAGACATAAATAAAATTGAGAAGAACAAAACAATAGAAAAAATCAGTGAAACCAAGAGCTGGTTCTTTGTAAAAATAAACAAAATAGATAAACCCCTAGACAGACTCATTAAGAGAAAAAGAGAATCTACACACATAAACAGAATCAGAAATGAGAAAGGAAAAATCACGACGGATCCCACAGAAAAACAAAGAATTATAAGAGAATATTATGAGAATCTATATGCTAGCAAGCTGGAAAACCTAGAAGAAATGGACAACTTCTTAGAAAAATACAACCTTCCAAAACTGACCAAACAAGAAACAGAAAAACTAAACAGACCAATCAACAGCAATGAAATTGAAGTGGTAATCAAAAAACTACCCAAGAACAAAACCCCCAGACCAGATGGATTCACCTCTGAATTCTACCAGACATATAGAGAAGAAATAACACCCATTCTCCTTAAAGTTTTCCAAAAAATAGAAGAGGAGGGAATACTTCCAAACTCATTCTATGAAGCCATCATCACTCTAATACGAAAACCGGGCAAAGACCTCACCAAAAAAGAAAACTACAGACCAATATCCCTGATGAATGTAGATGCAAAAATACTCAACAGAATATTAGCAAACCGAATTCAAAAATATATCAAGAGGATCATACACCAAGATCAAGTGGGATTCATCCCAGGGATGCAAGGATGGTACAACATTTGAAAATCCATCAACATCATCCACCACATCAATAAAAAGAAGAACAAAAACCACATGATCATCTCCATAGATGCTGAAAAAGCATTTGACAAAATTCAGCATCCATTCCTGATTAAAACTCTCAACAAAATGGGTATAGACGGCAAGTACCTCAACATCATAAAGGCCATATGTGACAAACCCACAGCTAACAGCATACTTAACGGCGAGAAGCTAAAAGCTTTTCATCTAAGATTGGGAACAAGACAGGGATGCCCATTCTCTCCACTGTTATTCAACATAGTACTGGAGGCCATAATCACGGCAATCAGACAAAACAAAGACATACAAGGCATCCAGATTGGTAAAGAAGAAGTCAAATTGTCACTATTTGCAGATGACATGATGCTGTACATAAAAAACCCTAAAGACTCCACTCCAAAACTACTAGAACTAATATCTGAATTCAGCAAAGTTGCAGGATACAAAATTAACACACAGAAATCGGTTGCTTTCCTATACACTAACGATGAACTAACAGAAAGAGAAATCAGGAAAACAATTCCATTCACAATTGCATCAAAAAGAATAAAATACCCAGGAATAAACCTAACCAAGGAAGTGAAAGACCTGTACTCTGAAAACTACAAGACACTTCTAAGAGAAATTAAAGAGGACACTAACAAATGGAAACTCATCCCATGCTCTTGCCTAGGAAGAATAAATATTGTCAAAATGGCTATACTACCTAAAGCAATATACAGATTCAATACAATCCCTATCAAAATACCAACAACTTTCTTCAATGAACTGGAACAAATAATTCTAAAATTCATATGGCACCACAAAAGACCCCGAATAGCCAAAACAATCATGAGAAGGAGGAATAAAACAGGGGGAATTATGCTCCCTGACTTCAAGCTCTACTACAAAGCAACAGTAATCAAGACAATTGGGTATTGGCACAAAAACAGACCCACAGATCAGTGGAATAGAATAGAAAAACCAAACATCAACCCAAACACATACAGTCAACTAATATTTGATAAGGGAGCCTTGGATACACATTTGGGAGATGACGGCCTCTTCAGCAGCTGGTGTTGGAAAAACTGGACAGGTACATGTAAGAGAATGAAACTGGACTACTGTCTAGCCCATACACAAAGGTAAACTCAAGGTGGATCAAAGACCTGAATGTAAGTCATGATACCATAAAACTCTTAGAAAAAAATATAGGCAAAAATCTCTTGGACATAAACAGGAGCGACTTCTTCATGAACATATCTCCCCGGGCAAGGGAAACAAAAGCAAAAATGAACAAGTGGGACTATATGAAGCTGAAAAGCTTCTGTACAGTAAAGGACACCATCAGTAGAACAAAGAGACTTCCTACAGTATGGGAGAAAATATTCATAAATGACATATCCGATAAGGGGTTGACATCCAAAATATATAAAGAACTCACGCACCTCAACAAACAAAAGGCAAATAGTCCAATTAAGAAATGGGCAGAGGACATGAATAGACACTTCTCCAAAGAAGAAATTCAGATGGCCAACAGGCACATGAAAAGATGCTCCATATCGCTAATCATCAGAGAAATGAAGATTAAAACCACAAGAGATATCACCTCACACCAGTGAGGATGGCCAACATCCAAAACACAAACAACAACAAATGTTGGCGAGGATGTGGAGAAAAGGGAACCCTCCTGCACTGCTGGTGGGAATGCAAATTAGTTCAACCATTGTGGAAAGCAGTATGGAGGTTCCTCCAAAAACTCAAAATAGAAATACCATTTGACCCAGGAATTCCACTCCTAGGAATTTACCCTAAGAATGCAGCAGCCCAGTTTGAAAAAGACAGATGCACCCCTATGTTTATCGCAGCACTATTTACAATAGCCAAGAAATGGAAGCAACCTAAGTGTCCATCAGTAGATGAATGGATCAAGAAGATGTGGTACATATACACAATGGAATATTATTCAGCCATAAGAAGAAAACAAATCCTACCATTTGCAACAACATGGATGGAGCTAGAGGGTATTATGCTCAGTGAAATAAGCCAAGCCGAAAAAGACAAGTACCAAATGATTTCACTCATATGTGGAGTATAAGAACAGAAAAAAACTGAAGGAACAAAGCAGCAGCAGACTCACAGAACCCAAGAACGGACTAATAGTTACCAAAGGGAAAGGGACTGGGGAGAATGGGTGGGAAGGGAGGGACAAGGGGGAAAAAGGGGCATTACGATTAGCAGATGTAATGTTAGGGGGGTACGGGGAGGGCTGTACAACCCAGAGAAGACAAGTAGTGACTCTATAGCATCTCACTATGCTGATGGACAGTGACTGTAATGGGGTTGGTGGGGGGGACCTGATTGCTCATTTAACTGTAGATTAATGATATAAAAAAAATGGGCAGAGGATATAAAGAGACAGTTCTCCAAAGAAGAAATTTAGATGGCCAACAGACATATGAAAAGATGCTCCACATCACTAATCATCAGGGAAATGCAAATTATAACCACAATGAGATATCACCTCACACCAGTAAGGATGGCCACCATCCAAAAGTCTAAGAACAACAAATGCTGGCAAGGATGCAGAGAAAGGGGAAGCCTCCTACACTGCTTGTGGGAATGTAAGCTAGTTCAACCATTGTGGAAAGCAATATATAGGTTCCTCAAAAAACTAAACATAGAAATACCATTTAACCCAGCAATCCCACTTCTTGGAATTTACCCAAAGAACACAACTTCTCAGATTCAAAAAGACATATGCACCCCTATGTTTATTGCAGCACTTTTTACAGTAGGCAAGATGTGGAAGCAACCTAAGTGTCCATCAGTAGATGAGTGGATAAAGAAAATGTGGTACATATACACAATGGAATATTATTCAGCCATGAGAAAGAAACAAATCCTACCATTTGCAACAACATGGATGGAGCTGGAGGACACTATGCTGAGTGAAATAAGCCAGGTGGAGAAAGACCAGTGCCAAATGATTTCCCTCATTTATGGAGTATAACAACAAAGCAAAACTGAAGGAACAAAATAGCAGCAGACTCGGAGACTCCCAGAAGGGACTAGTGGTTACCAAAGGGGAGGGGTGTGGGAGGGCATGTGGGGAGGGTGGGAGATGGAGATTAAGGGGTATTATGTTTAGTACACATGGTGTGGGGGGTCACAGGGATAACAGTGTAGCACAGAGAAGGCAAAGAGTGAATCTGTGGCATCTTACTACACTGATGGACAGTGACTGCATTGGGGTTAGGGTGTGGACTTGATATTATGGGTAAAAGTAGTCACCACATTGATTTTTCATGTGAAACCTTCATAAGAGTGTATATCCATAATACCTTAATAAAAAATTAAAAAGCAAAAAAAAAAATAATAAGAAAGGCATGGAAGCTTCTGACTTGCTTTCTTAAGTCACTTGCTCTGGACAAGTCCGGCAACAATGTTGTGAGGAAAGTCAAGGCATCCTATGAAGTGTCCATGTGGCAAGGAACTATGGCCTCCTGCCAACAGCCAGCACCAACTTGCCAGTGATATGAGTAAGCCATCTTGGAAGTGAAGCCCTCTAGCCCTACTCAAGCCTGCAGATGACTGCAGCCCTAATTAACCTCTTGACTGCAACTTCTTGAGAAACCCCAAGCCATAACCACCCACCTAAACCACTCCAGAATTCCTAAAGCAGAGAAACCAAGATAAAACTGTTTATTGGTATTTTAAATAAATATGTCTTATGGTTAATGTTATTCAAAATAGATAATACACAACCCAATTTTCTAAAAATGGGCACAATCTTGAAGAGGAGTTTCTTTTTTTTTTTTATTAAGGTACCATTGAAATACACTCTTATGAAAGTTTCACGTGGAAAACAATGTGGTGACTACATTCACCCGTATCATCAAGTCTCCCCCACCATACCCCATTGAAGTCACTGTCCATCAGTGTAGTAAGATGCCACAGAGTCACTACTTGTCTTGAATTTCAAGTAAAAAAAGATGTGCAAATAGCTAATAAGCTTAGCAAAGAAATTAAAATTAAAGCTGCAATGAAATATTGCTATAAACCCACCAGAATGACTAAAAATTTTTAATTGACAAATGTTGATAAGAATGCAAAACAACTGGAACTTTCATACATTGTGGGCAGAAGTTTAAACTGGTACAGCCACTTCGAAAACTATTTGACAATGTATTTCACAGGTAAACTTTTATAAACCCTATCACCAAGAAATTTCACTCCTAAACATATACCCCACAGAACTGAGGGATTACATCTATAATAAACATGTGCAGGAATATTCATAGTAGCTTTATTCGTAATAGATCCAAACTGGAAACAACTCAAAGGACTCTTGACAGGAAATGAATAGATAAATTGTGGTATATTTATACAGTGTAACACTATACAGCATTACAAAATAACTTACAACTGCTACATTTGATTACATGGATGAATTTCACCGACATGTTGTTTAAGGAAATAAACAAAAAACAGAAAAATATACACTGAATGACTCCATTGATACGAAGTTCAAACAGAAGCAAAACAAACTGTTATTAATATAAATCATAAGAATGATTACTTCATTGAGGGTTATATTTCCTGGGAAGGGTCATGAGGGAGGCTTTTGCATTAATGGAATATTCTATATCTGATCTTGGTGTGGTTATATGAGTGTAATCATGTGTAAAATTCCTCTAAATCAAATTTTACATAGAGTTCAGTAAGTTATACCTCAGTTACAAACTTAAACTAAAGTGCGGGGGTTTGTATAAAGGAGATGCCATACATGGAACAGAAGAAAAGTATTTAAAAATTATTAACAGTATCAGAGTAATAAAGTATTGCATCTATGAACAAGTTATATTACATCTAAAACCAAGAACAATCAGACAACAAAATAGAACTCTTCAAAATAAAAAGCATAATAGGTGGAATTAAAGTTCAGTAAAAGGTTGAAATGTAACTTTGAAGAAAACTGCAAAATAGAATACAAAAACAAGAGGTAGAAATTATGGGTGGATGATAGGAAAAAAATTAAGAGCAGTCCAAGAGACTGAGAGTAATAAAAGTTGTAGAAAGTGAGAACAGGGAATATGGAGGGAAGAAAATTACTTAAGATAGTACAAATACATTTTCCAGGACCACAGGAATAAGTATCCACATTGAAAATGCCCAGAATACCCAGCATACAAATCCATGTCATGAAATTCAAGAATATGAAAGAAAAGATAAAAGTGTGGAGTGGAGCAAAAGGAGATGGAAAGAGAGCAGCAGAGGGGGAGATGACAGAGATAGAAATAGATGGAACACAGGTTCCATTCAAAGAAACAGATAATGGAATCAGAATGCCATGAAACTTTTTAAAAGTAACACTGATGTAGAAAAGAGTGGAGAAAAAATTCTGAGGAAAAATTATTTTCAATCTAAAGTTCTATACTTGTTCAAACTTAAATATGAGGATTAAATAAAAATTCTTTCAAATATGCAAAGATTCCCCTTCTCTAAAAACATTTTTCCTCATAATTTTTAAAGAATTCCCAGAGGATATGCTTTGGAAATTTTAGGGCATAACTCAGGAAAGAGGAAGGAATGAGATCCAAGAAACTGAGGATCCCAGCCATGGAAAGCAGCCCAGGCAAGGCCAGGATGACAGCTGTGTGCCCAGCCTAGAGATGCACAAGTCCACATTAGAGGGAAGTCTCTATAGGGAAAATGGAACTGTGTTTGTACATTCAGAAAAATATTGAGAGGCTCTCACATATTTGTTAATTTCTCAAATACTTGGAAAAAATTAGGTACATGCACATGAAAAACTTAGAAAATGAAAAGATAAAATAATTTTAAACTCCAGGATAAACAAAATTTATAAGATATAAGAATGCCATTCATTCAATTCATCAAAAGGATATAAAAGTTGTATATCTGTACACTCAATATCAGAGCACCTAAATATAGAAAGCAAATATTAACAGAAGGGAGAAATAACAATACAATAATAGTAGGGGACTTCAGTAACATACTTTCAATACTGCATAGATCATCCATACAAAATTAATAAGGAAAAATTGAACTTAAACTATACTTTAGACCAAATGAACATCATACTGGACTTCCTAGCCAGAACAAATAGGCAAGAAAAAGAAAGAAATACATCCAGATTGGAGAGGAAGAGGTAAAACCATCTGCATACAATATGATGTTATATATCGAAAACCTTAAAGACTCCAACAAAAAACTGTAAAAAATAATAAATGAATTCTATAAAGTTGCAGGTTCTAAATCAATGTACGAAACCACTGCATTTCTATACACTAACAAGAAACTGTGGAAATAAAGAAAACAATCCCATTTATAATAGCATCAAAATCAATGATACATAGGAATAAACTCATTTGAGCATGTGGGTGATCTGTATACTGAAAACTATAACACACTGGTGAAAGAAACTGAAGAAGACACAAACAAATTCATAAATCAGAAAAATCTTGTTAAAATGCCCATACTACCCAAACTAGTACCAAGTGATCTACAGATTTAAAGCAATCCCTATTAAAATTCCACTGGCATTTTGCACAAAAATAGAAAAAAATCTTAAGATTCATATGGAACCACAAAAGACCCTGAATAGCTAAAGCAATCTTGAGCAAGAACAAAGCTGGAGGCATCACCCCAATCCCTGATTTCAGATTACATTACAAAACTACAGTAATTAAAGCAATGTGGTACTGGCATAAAAACAGAAGCATATACCAATGAAACAGAACAGAGAGCCCAGAAATAAGCCCACACATATATAGTCAACTAATCTTGGTGCCAAAAATATACGATGCCAAGTCAACTAACAATAGTGCCAGGAATACACAATGCAGAAAGGAATAGTCTCGCTAATAAATAGCATTGAGAAAACTGGGTATACACATGCATAAAAATGAAATTGGACCATTATGTCACACCATACACCAAAATCAATTCAAAATTTTAAAGACTTAAACCACAACACTCCTAAAAGAAAACAGCAGGAAAGCTCCATGACATTGTTCTTGGCAATGATTTTTTGGGTTTGATACAAAGGCAAAAATCAACAAGTGGTACTATATTAACTAAAAAGTTTCTGCACAGCAAAGAAAATAATCAACAAAATGAAATGGCAATCTATGGAATGGGAGAAAATATTTGCAAACCATACATTCAATAAGAGGTTAACACTCCAAATATGTAAAAAACTCATGCAACTCAACAGCAAATAAACAATCCAGTTTTTGAAAATGGGCAAAAGACCTGAATAGATATTTTTCAAAGAAGATATACAAATGGCCAACATGCATATGAAAAGATGCTTCACATCACTAATCATCAGGGAAATGCAAATCAAAGCCACAATGAGATATCACCTCACATCAGTTCGAATGGCTATTACCAAAAAGTCAAGAAATAACAAGCGCCAGTGAGGATTTCAAGAAAATGGAACCCTAGGTACTGCCAGTGGGAATGTAAATTGCATCAGTCACTATGGAAAAACAGTATGGAGGTTTCTCAAAAAATTAAATATAGAACTACCATCTGATCCAGCAATCCTACTTCTTGGTCTACATCCAAAAGACATAAAATTACTATCTTGAAGAGGTATCTGCATTTCCACATTCAATGAAGCATTATTCACAATAGCCAAGATATGGAAACAATCTAAGTGTCTGTCAACAGATGAATGAATAAAGAAAGTGTTAAATAAATATGAGCATTACTAATTATAATTATGTTATTAATTATTAATATAAAATTTATACATAATATTGATTTTATATATCATATTTATATATAAGCATGCACTATAAATAAAATATATATCATGCATATACATATAAATGGAATATTATTCAGCCATGAGAAAGAAGGACATCTTACCATCTGAGACAACACTGATGAACCTGCAGGACATTATGCTAAGTGAGATAAGCTAGACACAAAAAGACAAAAACTGCACGGTATCACTCTTATTAGAATCTTAAAATGTTCATAGAAATGTAGTTACAGAGAACAGAATGGTGGTTACCAGTGGCTGAGGGATGGAGGGAAAGGGGAGATGCTGGTTCAAGGCTACAAATTTTCACTTACAAGATGAATGAGTTTGGATATCTAATGTACACCATGGTGACAACAGTTAATGTACTATATACCTAAGATATGATAAGAGAGTAAATCTCAAGTGTTCTTACCACAAAAACGGTAACTATATGAAGGATAGATCAGCCACTATGGAAAACAGTATGGAATACAGCTGGTATAAGGAAGAAGATGACATGTTAATTAGATTGATTGTAGTAATTATTTCACAATGAATATGTATATCAAAATGTCATGTTGTACACTTTAAATATATACAACTTTTATTAGTCATACACCAGTAAAGTTGAAAAAAATTAGGAAAATAAAAAAAGCTATTCATAGTACACTATAGTACTTGACTTACAAGTAAACAATACTAACAAAGTCATAATCAGACAAATACTGCATATTAATATCCTGAAAATCATGATATGCTTATATATATATTGAGAGGATAGGATGAAAGAAAAGGGTGGCTGTTTAAGTAAAGGGTGCTAAGATCTCAATTTCTATAACAAGAAGTGGATAATGTATAAAACTGGAAAGAAAGAAATTTAAGCATAATATTTAGAAACAGAGGGAGACACTAGAAGAAATACTAGAAGAAAAGGTGGAATATGTATTGGAGTCTGTCTCTGAGGAAAAGAACTGCAAGAGGAAGAGGGGGAGAGTCTCGTGTGTTTTTTATTTATAATATTTTTAATTTCATATGATTTAAAATTATTTTGACAAAAATATCTTTTATGAAATAAATTATAAACTAATTCTGTTCCTCCTTTATTTACTTATTAATGAGAATTCCACATCTGAAGGAACTGATTTCACTGAGCAATATAAAAATTTATTATGCTTGGCTTAAAGTAAAAAGTAAAATAACTGTGTGTGGTTGTGTTCATGAGCACTAATACAGAAATGCTTTTCATCACTTTTTCTGATTAATTTTTCCTTTAACCTTCAATGAGCTTATTTAATGCTTCCAAATTTCATGTGATCTGGAAACTTTGAAAATAAAGTTCTTTGGTTTGATGTTCCTCTTGTTTCTGTTGAGAACTTTTGGCTCAGCTGTGCAGCATTTCAGGAAATTTAACCACCCTACTAGTGATCAAAACTGACCTGTTGGGAACTCAAGAAATGGACAGAGGAGGGGCTTGTTATAGTTGAAAAGAACAATGGAAAAGAAAATGAAACTCTACTAAGAATAAGCAAAGGTTGTAAGAAAATAAAAGTCATTGTGGAGGATATCCTGCTGTGTTTATAAGCTTTGGTCTTGTGAGTGATTCCAGTGATTGGCTTGTTCCTGAAGAGTTACATGAATTGAAAGTGTGGAATTATAGATTAAACTAGAGAATACAAATATTATGGTGTATACAGAGTCATTTTGTGGGCAAAGTGTTTCTGTTGCTTACTTGGTGTAATAAACTTAAACAAAAATATCTGTTAAAGTCACTGATTCATTTATTCAATAAAGTTGCAGTGTTAGTTTAGATATTTTACTAGGTGCTGAGAGTGAGAGGCTGGGGCAAGTGTATGGATAAAAAGAGAAACTGGCATACCAGGAAAGAAGACAGGTACTGAAATAAATATCGCATGTGGAAAATGATCAAAGAGGCCAAATAAAACTGAAAGAAGCCATCATTTTGGATTAGCAGAGTCAGGGCTGGTATAAGGAAGAAGATGACATTGAACTTGTGCCCTTGAGGATGAGTAAGGCATGTGGGCTGGACCTCATAAAAAGAAGTCACACAGAGAAAGAAATACAGATATTTCTGACCCTTATTAAGGGATTAACAATATTTACAGAGTTAATGGTCCAGTCTGATATGAGAGCTAGAATCAAGTTTCCTGAGACACTCACTTTCATCCAACAGAAAGCAGGACGGTGTCCAGCAAGTCACTCTATTACGAGAAACTGCTGACACCAAGCACTAGTAAGCTAGCTGACTCAGGACAATGGGAGGAGCCAAAACCTCCTCATCCCTGGGAATATGAGTCTTTACTACAGCTGTTGGAACAGGGCCAGTCTTGCAAATTGCCTTTCATGCCATTTGCCAAGACTGAGTATTCATCATTATTTTTTTTTCTCCTGGGCAGAGGAATAAATGATGGTAATTTCCTTGGCTTTCTCTCCTGAGGGAAGGGTGGTTGGTTCAAAATGTAGAGAGTCTGGTAAACTTTGTGCTGCCAGTCCCAAGTATAAAGTTCAGGCCCAAGGCTAGAGGTTATAGAAATGCAATTATGTCTGTGACTTTGCCTATTTATTATTATGTTTTAAAACAGCTATAAGGATGAAACATTTGTGTCAAGTTTAAAAGCAGGGAAAACAATACCACACTTGTTGAAACATGCATATAAAGTAAGATGATACATACATGTGAAGTAAAATGATACAAACAAGCATAAGTATAATAAACACAAAGATAGTGGCTAACTGTAGGGGAGGAAGGGACACACAGGAAGCTTTTGATTGTGTTTGTATTATCTTATTTGGTCATCTGAGTGGTAACTATAAGGACATTTCCTGCATTATTCTCTATACTTATTTGTGTGAGTGAAATATCTAATGATATTAACACTTTGTCTCAAAAGTCTTTATTTTGCCTTTTTGTGAACTTCATTGAGGTATAATTTATATAAATAAAACTTACCAATTATTAGTACAAATCATGTTCTCAAGTGTCAATGGATTCTGACAAGTATATAGTCATGTAACCACCAATGAAATCATGACTTAGAACATTTCATCACCTCCTAAAATAAAAAATATAATATCAGCTGGGAGTTGAGGATTTATGTTTCCAAATATGACAAAAACTGATATTCAACCAGCCTTCCACAGTAAACAACTATAAAACTGTGTAAAATACACGAAATAACTGTCCTCAGATGTTGCATAAGAGGCAGTACAGGACTGTGATCCTTGAGAGAAGGGAAAAAGATGAGGTGAACCTCGTATGTCCTGACTTTCTATCTGGAGTCAACTTCTGGACTGTAGTATAAGGCAGAATAGCCTAAACAGAGCACAACAGTCTCCCTGACTTAAGATAGAAAGCAGAATTCAGGGATATTTACTTATCTCGAATTTATGGGGCAGTGTACCAAAGATAAAGGAGCAATGCCAAAATGCTTTTCCAGAAATGTGCCTAGTGGCCTTTAGTCTGGTCAAAGATTAAACTGCATGCGTAGGACAAGGCTGAAGGAGGCTGAGCATAGAATATCTATCAGTTAGTTGTGAGCTAAATAACTATTGACCCTCATACAGGGCTAGGAGATGTTCAAGTTTAACTGGTTAGAGTAGAAGTAATTTACAAAAACTGATGCCTCAACAGAGACTTCAGAAAAGTTCCATCTTAGGAGGAGTACTCAAAGCCTAGAACAAAGTTTTCTCTAGACCTATCCTAATAAAGTTTAAAAATAAATCTCAGAAGGGTTAAGCTAATTTCCAAGTAAATTAACTCCCTGACAGAAACTATTAAGGAAGCTTTTAAAAAATCCAAACCTCTATTTAGGAAGTAAAAAAAAAAAAAAGCACTCAACAAGGTAGCGTTCATAATATCCAGCATGTAATAAAAAATTACTACATATGTGATGACACAGGAAAGTACAATACATGACCAGGAGAAAAATGAGGCAATATAAATATATCCCCACACGATGGAAACTATGTTATTATCAACAAAGACTTTAAATCAGTATTATAAACTATTCAACTATTTTAAGGAAAAGAGCACAATGAAAGAACAATTAAGAAATCTCATCAAAATGAAAAGTGTGAAAGAGAATAAAAAATTACAGAACCAAAAATAAAGTATGTGAATGGAAAATTTTCACTGGATTTAATAGCAGAGACACAGAGAAGAAAGATCAATGAACTTGATGATGTGACTATCCAAACTGAAATACACAAAGGAAAAAGGCCTAGACATTTTTACAAAGTCTCAATGATCTATTGGACAATTTCAGGCCATCTCCTGTATGTGAAATTCAAGAACAAGAAGGAAAGGTGAGAAAGACTGAGGCTCAAGATATCTGAATAATGGTCAAAATATGGCACTTGAATAATGGTCAAATTACTTTCAAGATTTCAAAAATATAAACTTATAGATCCAAGAAGCTCAAAGAACCCCAAGAATGACAAAAATAAAGAAAAACACATTGAAGAACATCACAAATTTCTGAAAACCAATGAAAAAATAATCTTAAAAGCAGCTGGGGGCGGTGGGGGGTGGCAAATATTCATTACATAGGGGAATAATGATAAGAATAACTCCTGGTTTCTCATCAGAAATAATACAAGACAGAACACAATATAACAAACATTTAAAGTGCTGAATAAAAATAAACCTATCAAACTAGAATCTATATGAGGCAAAAATATCCTTCAAAAATGAAGGTGAAATAAGAGCATGTACAGCAAAGCTCAGATAATCTATTGCCAGTAGACAAGCTCTATAAGAAAATTTAAATACATTCTTCAGGCTGAGTGAAAATAATGCCAGGTAGAAGGATAATTGAATAAATGAAGGAATAAGGAATAAAGAGAACTAGAAATGGCAAATATGAAGGTAAATATAAAGGATTGTTTTACTCATTTTTAAAATTCTTTAAAAGATAATTGAAGAAACAAAATAATGATGTATTGCAAAGTTTATGATGAATGAAGAAGTAAAATACATGTAAACAACAGCACAAAGGATAGAGGGAAATGAAAATATATTATTAGTTTCTTAAATTATAGGCGAACTTAAATTATTTGAAGGTAGAGTATGGTAAGTTAAGATTAACTTGTAAATCCTAGAGTAACTAGAAACAGTATAAAATAAAGAATATGTATAGCCAATAAGCCAATAGTAGAGACAAACTTGAAAGCTGGAAAATACTCAAATAATCCAAAGGCAAAGAAGGAGGAGGATGAAAACAAAGAATATGTGAAAGAAATAGAAAACAAATAGCAAGATGGTACACTTAAAACTACCAATAGCAAAAATTACATTAAATATAACTTGATTAATATTCTAATTAAAAGAAGTATTCAAACTAGATATAGTTTAAAAAGCAAGAGCCAATTACACACTGTTTAAGAGATTCCCATTAAATAAAAAACCAAGAAAAATTAAATATAAGGAGAAAGAAGATACACCATGCAAATACTCATCTTATGAAAGCTGGAATGGCTATCTTAACATCAAACAACAGACTTTGAGATAAGATTACCAGAGATAAAGAGGGATATTTTATAATCATGAAAGGATCACTTCTTCAAGAAAACAAATAATCACTATGTGTATGTATTTACTAACAGAGCTTCAACACCCATGACAGAATCAAAATAAGAAATAGAAATTCGTAACTATGATTGGAGACTTCAACTCTTCTCTCTCAGTAACTAATTGGAAAAATAGGAAACCAGTAAGACTACAGATGACTTGAATAACACTATCAACCAACTCAGTCTTTTGACACTTTTGGAACACCATATCAAATAACTGCAGAAAATACATTCTTTCCAAGTGCATATGGAACATTTGCCACAAATGAGCCATAGAATTACACACAATAAATTTTAAAGTTGAAATGATATAGACTATGTTCTCTGCAATTTAACTAAACTGTAATTCAATAACAAAAGATATCTGTAAAACCTCTAAGTATTTAGAAATTAAACAACATGCTTAATTAGCCTATGGTTTAATGAAGAAATGACAAGGGAAGTCAGGAAATCTGAAACTGAATGATAATGATGACACATCATATCAAAATTTGTGGGATTCAGCTAAGGCAGTGATTAGAAGGAAATTTATAAATTAAATAATCTCTACTAAAAAAAAAGACTTAAAATCAGTAATCTAAGCTTCCATTGTAAGAAATTACCCAAAAAAGTGAGCAAACTAAACCCAAAATAGGTAGAAGGAATGAAAAAATAAACAGCTAAAATAATGAAACAAAAATAAGAAGACAGAGAAAATAAGTTAAACGAAAAGTTTGGGTTTTGTATAGATAGAATTGCTAAATCCTAGCTACAGTGACCAAGAACATAAAAAGAGAGAATACATATAATTAAAATCAGAAATGAATGAGGAAAGATCATTACAGAGCCTGCAGACATTGAAAACTTAATGAAAGAATGTTTCCAAAATTTTATAACAAATTTGACAACCTAGATAACCAGTTTTTTAAAAGACTCTATTTTTAAAATGAACTTGTAATCTTAAATATTTCCATGAAAAAACCCTCCGGAGCTAGAGTTAGCAGTACTAGTGAATTCTATTAAACATCTAGGGGAGATATAATAATTTTATACAAACTGTTTTGGTGAATAGAAAACACTTCTGACTAATTTTATGATGACAGCATTGCTCTGATATCAAAACCAGATAAAGACATTACAAGAAAACTGCAGAGTAGATATTCCCCTTGAATATAATTTAAAAGATCTATACCAAAATAATAAAAAATTAAATTCACCAATGTTGAAAAAGTATGCTGTATTACAACTAAATGAAGTTTTCTCAGGTATGCAAGTTTGGATCAATACTCCAAAATTAGTTGATGTTATTCACTACAGTAAGGGGGAGAAAAGAGAAAAGCTTAATGATATATGAATAGGTGCAGCAAAGACATTTGAGAAAATTCAATGCCCATTCATGATACAAACTCTCATCAAACTAGGAATAGAAGAAAAAAAAAATCTTCAACCAGGTAAATGGCATCTATGACCTTACTCAATAGTTAAAAACGGAATGCTTTTTCACTAATATCAAAACCAAGTCAAGACTGTATGCTCACATCACTTCTATTCAATATTTTACTGGAGGTTCTAGCCATGCAATGAAGGGGGAAAAAAAATGAAAAGGCTACATATTGGAAAGAAGAAAACTGTCTTTATTCATGGCTTACATGATTATATTAATAAAAAATATTAAGGATATATAAAAACGATTACACTTAGCAAGTGAATTTAGTAAGCTTCAGAAAAGAATGTCACTTATATGAAATAAATTGCTATATATATTTAAAAGCAATAAAATATATATGATAGTAAAAAAATAAGAAAATTAAATTAAAAAACTACTACTTACAGAGATTCAAGATGGTGGCATGAGAGGTGAGACAGACAACTCCTCCCAAAACCACAGATAGTGTGAAAATACAACTAACCCTAAAACAGAAACAGGAAAGAAGGCTGCACCAGACTGCATACAGACCTCATGAACAGAGCAGATCTCATGAAACAGGGTAACATACCAAAACCTGGATCCAGCGGGACCTGAGCCCTCCGCCACGCCAGCTCACAGGTGAGAGAAAAAGAAACAGAGTGGGGTGGGGGTGGAATCCTGGAACTGCTGAACACCCAGCCCTGGAGATCTGCTTTGTGGGCAAAAACTTACATTGTGTGGTGCTCTGGAGGATGGGGAGCTGGGACAGTCGGAGTACTTAAGAGACAGATTCTGGCCATTTGTGGAGGACAGGATCCACACCAAGCTGCTCTGGGACAAGGGAAAGGCAGGTGGTCTGACTGGCTTCCTAGCAGCGAGAGGGCTGCTGAAGGGGTGGGGTTTGCAAAGAGCTTGCTGCGCGGTAGAAGGGATAGGGGGAAAAGGTTGTGTGGGTGCACTCTGCCCAGCAGATTGGGAACTTTGGGGAGCTTCAGGCGCTCTATCCCCCTGGTTGGCTACTCAGCTCCAAGGCCCCCCACACTGATATGCAGCCTGCCGAGCCTTCCTCCTGGACTGAGAGCACTGGCTTGCAAACCAGCAGTCACTGTGCTGGCATCAGGCCAGCCAGAGGGAGGCCACGCCTACAATAGCTAGAGAGGCAAAGCACAGAAGCTTACACCTCTGTACTCACCCACTGGCTCTGATACGGGAGACAGGCAGGGAAGATGGGAATCAGGAAACAGATCTTTCCTCCCCCCAGGCACCAGATCTGCACTCTTATGAACCCCAACCTCACTCTAGGGGCTGAGAAGCTCCAGAGACTGGAGCTTCTGGACAATAGAGGGCACCACACAGAAATATGAAACGTCAAAAGAACATGGTTCAGACCAAAATCTCACAAACCCCCCAAAAAGGGCCAAATGAAACTGAACTCACCAAACTTCCTGAAAGAGAGTTCAAATAAAAATCATAAACATGCTTATGGAGGTACAGAAAAATATTCAAGAACTCAGGAACAAATTTAAGATGGAGATTGAATCATTATGAAATTCCATATCTGAAATGAAACATACAATGGAGAGATTTAAAAGCAGATTAGATGTAGTAGGAGACAGTAAATGGAATAGAAAGTAGAGAAGAGGAATACAAAGAAGCTGAGGCACAGAGAGAAAAAAAAAACCTCTAAGAATGAAAGAATACTGAGAGGATTGTTTGACCAATCCAAGTGGTACAATATTCGCATAATAGGGGTACCAGAAGAAGAAGAGAGAGCAAAAGGGATAGAAAGTGTCACTGAGGAGGTAATTGCTGAAAACTTCCCCAATCTGGGGAAGGAGATAGACTCTCAGGCCATGGAGATGCACAGATCTCCCAACACACGGGACTCAAGGAAGACAACATCAAGACATATAATAATTAAAATGGCAAAGATCAAGGATAAAGACAGACTTTCAAAAGCATCTAGAGAGAGAAAAAAGATCACCTATAAAGGAAAACCCATCAGGCTATCATCAGATTTCTCAACAGAAACCTTATAGGCCAGAAGGGAGTGGCATGATATATTTAATGCAATGAAGCAGAAGGGCCTTAAACCAAGAATACTCTACCCAGCAAGGTTATTATTTAAATTTGAAGGAGGGATTAAACAATTAGCTGATAAGCAAAAGCTGAGAGAATGAATACAACTCCCACAAATCACCTCTACAGTGCATTTTGGAGGACTCCTATAGATGGAAGTATTCAAATAGATATCACCCAAGGGATAGACAAAGAGTACAGAATATGACTCACAACATACAACTAATGGAGGAGGAAGAAAAAGGAGGAAAAAAAAGAATCTCTAAGTTGTGTTTGTAATAGCATAGGAAGTGAGTTAAATTAGACTGTTAGATAGTAAGGGAATGCCCCTTGAACCTTTGGTAGCCACAAATCTAATGCCTACAACGGCAATAAGTACATACCTATCGATAATCACCCTCAATGTAAATGGTCTGAATGCACCAATAAAAAGCTGTAGTGTCACAGAATGGATTAAAAAACAAGACCCATCTATATGCTGCCTACAGGACACTCACTCCAAATCCAAAGATGTACACAAACTAAAAGTAAAGGGATGGAAAAAGATATTTCATGCAACTAATAAGGAGAAAAGAGCAGGAGTTGCAGTACTTGTATCAGACATAATAGACTTCAAACAAAGGAAGTCAAAAGAGACAAAAAAGGACATCACATAATGATAAAGAGGTCAGCCCAACAAGAGGATATAAGTATTATAAATATCTATGCACCCAACACAGCATCACTACATATGTGAAACAAATACAGAATTAAAGGGGGAAATATAATGCAATGCATTCATTATGGGAGACTTCAGCACACGACTCACACCAAAGGACAGAAGAACCAGACAGAAAATAACTAAAGACACAGAGGCACTGACCAACACACTAGAACAGATGGACCTAACAGACATCTATAGAACACTTCATCCAAAAGCAACAGGAAACACATTCTTCTCAAGTGCACAAGGAACATTTTCAAGAATAGACACTAGGCCACAAAAAGAGCCTCAGAAAATTCAAAAAGATTGAAATTCTACCAACCAGCTTCCCAGATAACAAAGGTATGAAACTAGAAAAAAATTACATAAAGAAAAAAAAGCCTTCAAACACATGGAGGCTTAAAAACACGCTCCTAAATAATCAATGGATCAATGACCAAAAAAAAAAAAAACCCAGAGATCAAGCAATATATGGAGACAAATGACAACAATAATTCAACACCACAAAATCAGTATGGAGGTTCCTCAAAAAACTAAAAATAGAAATATCATTTGACCCAGGAATTCCACTCCTAGGAATTTACTCTAAGAATACAGCAGCCCAGTTTCAAAAAAACATATGCACCCCTATGTTTATCACAGCACTATTTACAGTAGCCAAGAAATGGAAGCAACCTAAGTGTCCATCAGTAGATGAATGGATAAAGAAGAGGTGGTACCTATACACAATGGAATATAATTCAGCCATAAAAGAAAACAAATCCTACCATTTGCAACAACATGGATGGAGCTAGAGGGTATTATGCTCAGTGAAATAAGCCAGGTGGACAAAGACAAGTATCAAATGATTTCACTCATCTGTGGAGTATAAGAACAAAGCAAAAACTGAAGGAACAAAACAGCAGCAGACTCACAGAACCCAAGAATGGACTAATAGTTACCTAAGGGAAAGGGACTGGGGAGGATGGGTGGGAAGGGTGGGATAAGGGGGATTACAATTAGTATACATAATGTAGCAGGGGAAGGGGGGCACAGGGAAGGCAGAATAACACAGAGAAGACAAGTAGTGATTCTATAGCATCTTAATACACTGATGGACAGTGACTACAGTGGTTCATGGGTGGGGGGACTCGATAATAAGGGTGAATGTAATAACCACATTGTTTTTCTTGTGAAACATTCATACAAATGTATATTAATAATACCTTATTTTAAAAAAAAGATGGAGTAAGCAAACTCTCCCAGTTCTCCCAATGAACACAGCTAAGAACCCCAGAGAGAGAATGCAGACTGTCTAAGGGCGCTGAAAAGTGAATGATAGCAGACAATTTGATAAATAGTGAAGGAAGCCAGGACTCAGAGTATAATCAATCCAGTAATTAGTTTCCTGGTTTTTCTCCTGTATCTACCAGCCTGAAACCAAGGCAGCCCAAATCCCAGAACTATGCACCAGGCATAGAGAGAGACTTCCAAGAGAATCCCTCTCTTTCTGATTCAACAAGTGGAATTAGAGCTTCTACAAGTCAGAGAGACTGCAGGAAATATCCTTTCATTTCTTTTTCTTTTCTCTCTCTCTCTTGCCCAAGCCCTCAGGCAAGCCCCAGTTTTGAGTTGCAATGCAGTGGTGGTGGTGGTAGTGAAGGCAGTGGGAGTCACGTGGACATCTAAATCTGAGATAATCTCTGATTGGAGAAATTATGACCTAAAGAGAGAAAGAGTGCAGGAATTACTGTTACTTTTTTTCTTTATATACTCCCACTCCTTGGCTCCAGAGGCAAACCCAGTTATGGTAAGTCCATGCCAGAGCAGGGAAAATGAAACATCAGTTTTACATTCTGTTTACTAGAGAGAGGAGTCCCTGCTGGAGAATGTGGGGAGATTATGGAGAGGAGGGAGCTCAACGGAAGTTCTGTATGAACTCCTTGGCTTATACCAAAGCTGCGGATGCATGGATTTGAGCTTAAATAGAATGGCAAGGCTTTGAAAAGTGAATTGTGGGGTAGACTGCTATTCAGGAATCAGACTGGTCTTTGGGTGATACATGTGATTGATTGATCCAAACAGCATTGCAAAAACTTTAAAATGGAAGGTTGCATTGAAACCACAGAAGGGGAGATGAAATTTGTAGCCAGAACCTAACCAGGTTGACTGGCTGATTAAAATAATAACATAAATAAAAAATAAAAATTCTCCACAAGATTTAAACAAGACATAGAGTCTCATATTACTCAAAATATCTAGGATACTATCCAAGAATATTCAATACAGAAGAAGAAGGAAAATCTCAACAATTCACTGGGGAAAAGATAATCAACAGAAGCCTACCCTGAGATGACAGAGATATTATAACTAAAGGGTAAATGCTTTCAAGCAACTATTATAACCAGGCTCTGATATATGTAGGGTTAGTATTACTGAAATGGATAGAAATACGGAAAGTCTTGGCAGAGAAATAAAATCAATAAAAATGAACACAATGGGACTTCTGGGAAGATGGTGGCATGAGCAGGGTGACGGAAATCTCCTCCCAAAACCAAATATATTATTTATGAAAATACAGCAAATACAACTATTCCTAAAAGAGAGACCAGAAGATACAGGACGACACCAGCCTGCAGCTACACCTGAGAGGACTCGGCACCCCACGGGGCGGGTAAGATACGGAGCTGTGACCCGGAGGGACCCAAGCACTCCCCCACCCCAGGGCACCAGTGGAAGGAAAGGATTCAGAGCGGGGAGGGAATGGAAGCACTGACACACTTCACCCGGTGTATCGGAGACTGGAGAGACAGAGGTGCAGATTCCAAGATGGCAGGTCCACCCAGCCAGTTCCCCGAGGCAAAAGAAAAGCGCGCGCTCTTTTAGGGGTCTTAAAGAGACGGGACCAACGGAGGAGCAGGATCGTCCCAGCACACTCAGCCAAGCAGGCTGGGAGTCCTGGGGAATTTTGGTCCCCTTGGACTGGGGCTGGGAAAAGCAGTCAGACAGAGACTTCCCACAGAAATCAGCAGCCTCCCATTCGTTCCCTCCCTGTCCCCAGTCACAAAGGGCCCGGCGGAGCGGCGTGGAGGTGGAATAGTGGAGTACCAGCGCCACGTACAGGATCCTAACAGAAACTACACCTGGCAGGCATTTTATTTTTCTCTATTTTCCCTTTCTTCTTTTTTTCTTTTTCTGACCACTTCTATCGCTATGAAAAGACAGAGAAATATGGTACAAACAAAACTTACCCAGAAAACACCAACCAGACTACCCCAGAGAGGGAGTCTGAAGGGATGGACATGCACAATCTTCCTGAAAAAGAATTCAGAATAAAAGTTATAACCATACTGATGGATATACAGAGAAATATGGAAGAGGTAAAGGAGGAAGTGAGGAAAGACAATGCAAAGATGAGACAAGTGATCAACAGGCTTAGCAACAGACTGGACGAGATGCAAGAGACTGTTAATGGAATAGAAATCAGAGAACAGGAATACAGAGAAGCTGAGGCAGAGAGAGATAAAAGGATTTCTAGGAATAAAAGAATATTAAGAGAACTGTGTGACCAATCCAAACGGAACAATATTGGCATTATAGGAATACCAGAGGAAGAAGAGAGAGAAAAAGGGATAGAAAGTGTCTTTGAAGAAATAATTGCTGAAAACTTCCCCAAGCTGGGGAAGGAAATAGTCTCGCAGTCCACGGAAGCCCACAGATCTCCCAACACAAGGGACCCAAGGAAGACAACACCAAGACACATAATAATTAAAATGGCAAAGATGAAAGATAAGAGACAGAGTATTAAAGGCAGCTAGAGAGAGAAAAAATATCACCTACAAAGGAAAATTCATCAGACTATCATCAGACTTCTCCAAAAAACCTTACAGGCCAGAAGAGAATGGCATGATATATTTAACGTAATGAAACAGAAGGGCCTCGAACCAAGAATATTGTATACAGCACGATTACCATTTAAATTTGAGGAGGGATAAAACAATTTCCAGACAAGCGAAAGCTGAAGGAATTTGCCTCCCATAAACCACCACTCAGGATATCTTAAAGAGACTGCTCTAGTGGAAGCACTCCTAAGGCTAACCAGAGGATACCAGAGAAAATAAAATCATAGCAAAGAAAGCAGACCATCCAAATACTAACTAAAGGCAAAGAATAAAACACCTGGTATATAAAGAATGGAGGAGGAAGAATAAGAAGGGAGAGAAATAAAGAATCATCAGACTGTGTTTACAATAACTTAACAAGAAAGTTAAGTTAGATTGTTAGATAGTAAAGAAGCAACCCTTGAACCTTTGGTAACCACGAATCTAAAGCCAGCAATGGCAATAAGTACATATCTATCGATAATCAGCCTAAATGTAAATGGACTGAATGCACCAATCAAAAGACACAGAGTTACTGAATGGATAAAAAAGCAAGACCCATCTATATGCTGATTACAGGAGACTCACCTCAAAGCCAAAGATATACACAGACTAAAGGTGCAGGGATGGAAAAAGATATTTCATGCAGACAACCAGGAGAATAAAGCAGGTGTTGCAGTACTTGTATCAGACAAAATAGACTACGAAACACAGAAAGTAGCAAGAGATAAAGAAGGACATTACATAATGATAAAGGGGTCAGTCCAACAAGAGGATATAACCATTTTTAATATATATGCACACAACATAGGAGCGCCGGGATACGTGAAACAAATACTAACAGAGTTAAAGGAGGAAATACAAAGCAATGTAGTCATTCTAGGAGACTTCAACACACCACTCACTCCAAAGGACAGAACAACCAGATAGAAAATAAGTAAAGACACAGAGGCACTGAACAACACACTAGAACAGATGGACCTAATGGACATCTACAGAACTCAACACCCAAAAGCAACAGAATACACATTCTTCTCAAGTGCACATGGAACATTTTCCAGAATAGACCACATACTAGGCCACAAAAAGAACCTCAGTAAATTTTAAAAGACTGAAATTCTACCAACCAACTTCACAGATCACAAAGGTATAAAAATAGAAATAAATTTCAGAAAAAAATCAAAAAGGCTCACAAATACATGGAGACTTAATAACATTCTCCTAATTAGTCAATGGGTCAATGACCAAATCAAAACAGAAATCAAAGAATATATATGGACACTAATGATAACAACAACACAAAGCCACAACTTCTGTGGGACACAGCAAAGGCAGTTCTAAGAGGAAAGTATATTGCAATCCAGACCTATTTAAAGAAGGAAGAACATTCCCAAATGAATAGTCTAAAGACACAATTACTAGAATTGGAAAAAGAAGATCAAATGAGGCCCAAAGTCACCAGAAGGAGGGACATAATAAAGATCAGAGAAGAAATAAATAAAATTGAGAATAAAACAATAGAAAAAAATCAATGAAACCAAGAGCTGGTTCTTTGAAAAAATAAACAAAATAGATAAACCCCTAGACAGACTCACTAAGAGAAAAAGAGAATCTACACACATAAACAGAATCAGAAATGAGAAAGGAAATATAATGATGGACCCCACAGAAATACAAAGAATTATAAGAGAATATTTGAGAATCTATATGCTAACAAGCTGGAAAACCTAGAAGAAATGGACAACTTCTTAGAAAAATACAACCTTCCAAGACTGACCAAGCAAGAAACAGAAAAACTAAACAGACCAAACAACAGCAACGAAATTGAATCGGTAATCAAAAAACTACCCAAGAACAAAAGCCCCCAGCCAGATGGATTCACCTCTGAATTCTACCAGACATATAGAGAAGAAATAACATCCATTCTCCTTACAGTTTTCCAAAAAATAGAAGACGAGGGAATACTTCCAAGGTCATTCTATGAAGCCAGCATCACTCTAATACCAAAACTGGGCAAAGAACTCAACAAAAAAGAAAATTACAGACCAATATCCCTGATGAACGTAGATGCAAAAATACTCAACAAAATATTAGCAAACCGAATTCAAACATACATCAAGAGGATCATACACCATGATGAAGTGAGATTCATCCCAGGGATGCAAGGATGGTACAACATTCAAAAACCCATCAACATCTTCCACCACATTAATAAAAGGAAGAACAAAAACCACATGATCATCTCCACAGATGCTGAAAAAGCATTTGACAAAATTCAGCATCCATTCATGATTAAACCTCTCAACAAAATGGGTATATACGACAAGTACCTCAACATCATAAAGGCCATATATGACAAACCCACAGCTAACATCATACTTAATGGCGAGAAGCTAAAAGCTTTTCATCTAAGATCGGGAACAAGAGAGGGATGCCCACTCTCTCCACTGTTATTCAACATAGTACTGGAGGTCCTAGCCATGGCAATCAGACAAAACAAAGACATACAAGGCATCCAGGTTGGTAAAGAAGAAGTCAAATTGTCACTATTTGCAGATGACATGATATTGTACATAAAAAACCCTAAGGACTCCACTCCAAAACTACTAGAACTAATATCTGAATTCAGCAAAGTTGCAGGACACAAAATTAACACACAGAAATCTGTTGCTTTCCTATACACTAATGATGAACTAACAGAAAGAGAAATCAGAAAACAATTCCATTCACAATTGCATCAAAAAGAATAAAATACCTAGGAATAAACCTAATGAAGGAAGTGAAAGACCTGTACTCTGAAAACTACAAGACACTCCTAAGAGAAATTAAAGAGGACACTAACAAATGGAAATGCATCCCATGATCTTGCCTAGGAAGAATAAATATTGTCAAAATGGCTATACTACCTAAAGCAATCTACAGATTCAACCCAATCCCTATCAAACTACCAACAGCTTTCTTCAATGAGCTGGAACAAATAATTCTAAAATTCAAATGGAACCACAAAAGACCCTGAATAGCCAAAGCAATCCTGAGAAGGAGGAATAAAACAGGGGGAATTACGCTCCCTGACTTCAAGCTCTACTACAAAGCCACAGTAATCAGGACAATTTGGTATTGGCACAAAAACAGAACCCAGACCAGTGGAACAGAATAGAAAATCCAAACATTAACTCAAACATATACAGTCAATACACAAAATATGATAAAGGAGGCATAGATATACAATGGGGAGATGACAGCCTCTTCAGCAGCTGGTGTTGGAAAAACTGGACAGCTACATGTAAAAGAATGAAACTGGACTACTGTCTAACCCCATACACAAAAGTAAACTCAAAATGGATCAAAGACCTGAATGTAAGTCATGAAACCATAAAACTCTTGGAAAAAAACATAGGCAAAAATCTCTTGGACATAAACAGGAGCGACTTCTTCATGAACATATCTCCCAGGGCAAGGGAAACAAAAGCAAAAATGAAAAAGTGGGACTATATCAAGCTGAAAAGCTTCTGTACAGCAAAGGACACCATCAGTAGAACAAAAAGACATCCTACAGTATGGGAGAATATATTTATAAATGACATATCCAATAAGGGGTTGACATCCAAAATTTATAAAGAACTCATGCACCTCAACAAACAAAAAGCAAATAATCCAATTAAGAAATGGGCAGAGGACATGAATAGACACTTCTCCATAGAAGAAATTCAGATGGCCAACAGGCACATGAAAAGAGTCTCCACATCGCTAATCATCAGAGAAATGCAAATTAAACCACAATGATATATCACCTCACACCAATGAGGATGGCCAACATCCAAAACACAAACAACAACAAATGTTGGCGAGGATGTGGAGAAAAGGGAACCCTCCTGCACTGCTGGTGGGAATGCAAATTAGTTCAACCATTGTGGAAAGCATTATGGAGGTTCCTCAAAAATCTCAAAATAGAAATACCACTTGACCCAGGAATCCCACTCCTAGGAATTTACCCTAGTAATGCAGCAGCCCAGTTTGAAAAAGACATATGCACCCCCATGTTTATCGAAGCACTATTTACAATAGCCAAGAAATGGAAGCAACCTAAGTGTCCATCAGCAGATGAGTGGATAAAGAAGATATGCTACATATACACAATGGAATATTATTCAGTCATCTGAAGAAAACAAATCCTACCATTTGTAACAGCATGGATGGAGCTAGAAGGTATTGTGCTCAGTGTAATAAGTCAAGTGGAAAAAGACAAGTTTCAAATGATTTCACTCATATGAGGAGCATAAGAACAAAGAAAAAAACTGAAAGAAAAAAAAACATCAGCAGACTCACAGAATCCAAGAATGGACTAATAGTTACCAAAGAGAAAGGGACTGGAGAGGATGGGCGGGAAGGGAGGGACAAGGGGGGAAAAGCGGCATCACGATTAGCAGATGTAATGTTGGTGGATGTGGGGAGGGCTGTACAACTCTGAGAAGACAAGTAGTGATTCTATAGCATCTCACTACGCTGATGGACAGTGACTGTAATGGGGTCGGTGGGGGGGGGACCTGATGAAGGGGGTATTTTAATAACCATAATATTGCACATGTAATTGTAAATTAATGAGACCAAAAAAAAAATTTTTTTTTAATGAACACAATGGAAATTTTACAACTAAAAACCCAAAATTTAAAAATTCATTAGGTGGGTTCAATAGCAAAATGGGGTGCCAGTGGAAAGTGTCAGTGAACTTGATGATTGAACATTAACAATTATGAAGTCTGAATAATAAAGAAATAAAACATGAGAATGATGGTGGAAATAGAGCCTCAGGGAACCTGTGGGACAATACAAAAACATATAGCATTTACAGCGCTGTAGTCTCAGAAGGAGAGGAGAAACATTATGTTACAAAAGTAAATTTGAGGAAATAATAACTGAAAGTTCCCAAATTTTGTGAAAAGCAAAAATGTAGAGACTCAAGAAACTCTACCAACTCCCAAAGGGTAAACTTTAAAAAGCCCATGCCCAGACACATTATAATCAAACTACTGAAAGCCATACACAAATTTATTTGTTTGTTTATTTATTTATCAAACACAAATTTAAAATCCCCAGAGCTCTTACAGAAAATTGATGCATTGCATATAGGAGAATAATGATTAGAATAACTTCATATTTCTTATCAAAACCCATGGGGATCAGAAGACAGTGGAACAAAAATTTTATTATCCTGAAAGAAAAGAATTATCAACCCAGAATTCTATGTCCAGTGAAAATACCCTTCAGTGAAGGTGACATAAAGCTATTCAGTAGTGAAAGAAATCTAAGAGAAATTTTTTTCATTTAGGCTTTTTCTCTAAAATAAGTGCTAAAGGAATTTCTTCAGGTGTAAAGGAGATGACACTGGATGGAAATTTGAAACTTCAGGAATGGAGGAAGAGTACTAGAAATGGTAAATCTGGGTAAATACAGTAGACTATTTTCTCCTCCTCACTGAAGTATATATTGACAGTTTGAAGCAAAAATTACAGTATTTTCTGGTGGGATTTTCAATGTATGTAAACATATTATATATGAAAACTACAACATAAAATGGAGAGGGTAAAGATGAGGGTAAAAACGGGCAAAGGTGAGGGTAGGGCTTGGGTCCCACTGGATCGTGGCTTTGTCACCTTACTTTTTTCCATAGGGTTTTCTCTTTTTTCCCAGATGTAGGTGGCCAGTTCTGCAGTTTCAGACCCAGTTGTATTTGCTGTAAATGGTGGTAAGCTATCTCCATTCTGCTTGCAGTGGTACATATTAATTCTAAAAATATTTCTAGAAGTAAAGATGTATTGTAATCTCTAGAACAACTACTAAAAAAAACCATACAATGAGATGTTGCCGAAATCCCAATGGATTTCATTAAAATGGAATCTTAAAAGAAAAGACAGGATAGGGTACAAACAGAAAATAAGTAGTGAAATAGTAGACCCAAATACTAATATATCAATAATTATACTACATATAAATGATCTAAACACATTAAAAGGTAGAGATTGTTAGATTGAATAAGAAGACCGAACTATATGCTCCTACTAGAAACTTACTTTAAGTAAAATTATATGGGTAGGTGAAAAATAAAAGGACAGAAATACAATCATACAAATACAATCGAAAGAAAGCTAGAGTGGCTTTTAAATATCAGACAAAATAGGCTTAAAAACAAGGGAACTTATCAGGAATACAGAGGGATAGTATATAATGATAAAAGGGTTAATTCACCAAGAAGATAAAATAAGCCTAAAGATGTATATACTTAACAACTGAGATTCAAAATAAAAGAAGCAAAACTGATGGAATTGAAAAGATGTGAATAAATCCACAATTATAGTTGGAGCCTTCAATACTCCTTTCTTTGTAATCAATAGAAAAGGTAGAAAATTGTCATGAACATATTACTTACAAACACCATGAATTATCATAAAAAGAACTGAAATCATTTAAAAGATTTTTTATAATGGAATTAAAAATTAATAACAGAAACATTGGAAAATGCTAAAGAAATCAAAGACAACCTACATAGAGAAACATACTATGTTCATGGATTAGAAGGCTAAATATACTTAGGATGCCAATTCTCCCTAAATGTTCTACTCCTTTCCTAAAAATATAAGTTCACCAACATCATGCACGTTGAGCATGTCTGTTTGTGCATTATTCTATCTACTACCACTGCTTAAAAACTGCACATACTTTCGGTTTGTCCCTAGGTTTTGGGGGATAAATACAGTGGCTTAAGTAATCTTCTTAGATGCATAAAACATGAACATAAAAAACACATGAAAAAAAAAGGAAACTCTAAAAGAAACTACATGCTATGGACCAAGGTCAGAAGTTAAGCAAGACATGATCTGTTACCAAAACTAGGAATATGGAGTAAAAATAGAGGAAGGCAAGAAGTATTGGAGGACAAGAACAATTTAGCAATTAGCAATTTCACTCTTAGGTGTATATCCAAAAGAATTTGAAGCATGTCAAGGATGGAAAAAAAGACGCTGGTACAGGAAGGCAAGGCAAAAACCTCCTCCAAAAATCACATAGAACACGAAAATACAGTAAACCCAACTAGGTCTGAAATCAACCTGAACACTGCAGAACTGACCACCTACATCTGGGAAAGAAGAGACGACCCTATGGAAAAGTGTAAGGTGACAAAGCCATGATCCAGTGGGATCCAAGCCCTACCCTCACCTTTGCCCACAGGTGGGAGAAAGGGGAATGGAGCAAGTAGGGAGAAGTGCAGGACACTGAACACCTCATGTTGAGCCTACATTGAGCCTACATTGCAGAGTGCCCTGGTGATTGGTGGGGCTGGACAACAGAGATAGAGGGAATGCTTGGGGAGGCTGAGATCCAAGCCACCTGTGGAGAATAGGTACATTGTGCTGGCCCCCCTAAGAAAGAAAGCAGTGGGCAGTTGGAAAGACTTCCCAAAAGCGAGAGGGCACCAGAGGGGCAAGGATTTCACAGTGCTCTCTATTTAGGAGAAAGGTCAGATAGACAATACTTCCTCAGCTCATGCTCAGCCCAACAGGTTGGGAGCCCTCAGGAGCTTCAGATGCTCCATCCCCCTTGCTTGCAACACAGCCAGGAAACTCCTCGTAGTGGCATATGGCCTGCCAGATGGCAGTAAAATCAAACTTTACTTCAAGGTAGGCAGGGGGAGAACCCCCAGTCTGCTCAGCCCTAATTTGGGCCAGCCAGGGAGCTGCATGCAAGAGCCAGCACTGAGAGCTCTTTCCTCCTGGCAACCAACAGTCCTGTTTGCCAGTGCCCCCACCATCGCAGCAGGCCAAGTGGAGGGCAGCACTGTCCACATCAGCTCCAGCCCTGCAGCCCAGCCAGCATTTGCTCCCAGCCCTGGGAGCTCTTTCTTCCACCAGGTGCTGGTCCCACTGGCCTGCACCATGGCCATTGCAGCAGGCTGTGCAGAAAGCAGCTCCACCCATGAGAGTTTCAGAGAGTATTTCCCCCGCTCCCATGATCAGCTGATGTCCCACACAGCCCACCTGAAATCAGAACTGCTAGGAGCAAGACATACAGGCACGACACCCACTGCACGCCAACAGCTAGGACTCCCACACAGGAAATTGAGCTGCTGGGTACTGGAGGGCGCCTTGTACACAAACCTATTATCCCATAAGAAACACTAAAAAAAAAAAGAAGAAGAAGAAGAAGAAACAGAGGAATTTGGTCCAAACAAAAATTCAAGTGAAAACACCAGAAAGAGGACTTACTGAAACTGAAATCATCAATCTTTCTGATAGATTTCAAAATAAAAGTCATAACCATGCTCATGGATTTACAGAAAATTATTCAGGATCTCAGGGAGGACTTCAACAAAGAGATAGAAATTCTAAAAAAAAAAAGCCACTCAGAGCTGAAAAATACCGTCTGAAATTAAACATAATGGAGGGATTTAAAAGTAGATTAAAATGAGGTAGAGGACACAATAAATGAAATAGAAATTAGAGAACAGGAATACAAAGAAGCTGAGGCACAGAGAGAAAAAAGGATTTCTAGTAATGAAATAATAATAAGAGAGCTGTGTGACCAATCAAAAAAGAACAATATTCACATTATAGGAGTACCAGAAGGAGAGTAAAAAGGGACAGAAAATCTTTTTGAAGAAATAATTGTTGAAAACTTCCCCAAATCTGGGGAAGGAAATAGACACTCAGGTCATGGAAGCACAAAGATCACCCAACAAAAGGAATCCTAGGAAGACAAAACCAAGACATATAATAATTAAAACAGCAAAGATCAAGGAAAAGGACAGAGTACTAAAAGCAGCCAGAGAGATAAAAAAAGATCACTTATAAAGGAAACCCCATAAGGCTATCAACAGACTTATCAGCAGAAACTTTACAGGCCAGAAGGGAGTGGCATGATATATTTAATGTAATGAAACAGAAAGGCCTCAAACCAAGAATACTCTATGTGGAAAGATCATCATTTAAATTTGAAGGAGGGAATAAAGAATTTCCAGATAAGCAAAAGCTGATGGAATTCACCACCACCAACCAACCTCTACAAAGATATTTTAAAGGGACTGCCCCAGATTGTAATGCTCCTGGGGCTATATAGTTGTCACCAGAGAAAATAAACCCACAGTAAAAATTACTAAGCAAATACAAAATTAAATCAACTACTCACAAAGTTAGTCAAGGGATATACAAAGAGTACAGAATATGACCCCTAATAAATAAAGAATGGAGGAGGAAGAATAAAAAGGGAAGGGAAAAAAAGAACCTTTAGATTGTGTTTAAAATAGAGTAACAAAAAATTTAAGATAGACTGTTAGATAGTAAGGAGACTATCACTGAACGTTTGGTAACAAAAATTTAAAGCCTCAAATGACAATCAGTACATATCTATCAATAATCACCCTAAAGGTAAATGGACTGAATTCACCAATAAAAAGACACAGAGTTGCAGAATGGATAAAAAACAAGACCCACCTATATGCTGCCTATAAGAGACTCACTTCAAACACAAAGACATACACAGAATAAAAGTCAAGGGATGGGGTTGGTAGGGAGGACCTAATGAAGGGGTAGTTTAATAACCATAATATTGCACATGTAATTGTAGATTAATGATATCAAAATAAATTATATTAAAAAAAAAGTCAAGGGATGGAAAAAGATATTTCATGAAAATAGTAGGGAAGAGATTCAAGATGGCAGCCTGAGGAGAGACAGAGAACTCCTCACAAAACCACATATAATATGAAAATACAGTTAATACAACTAATCCTAAAAGAGCAACAGGAAAGAAGGCTGCACCAGACTGCATAAACCTTGAGAACAGAGCAGATCTCCTGAAACAGGGTAATGGGCCAAAGCCTTAATCCGGTGGGACTCAAGCTCTTCCCCCACCCCATCTCACAGGTAGGAGGAAGAGAAATGGAGCGGGGAGGTGGTGGCAGCACCAGACTGCTGAACACCCAGCCTGGAGATCTGCTTTGGGAGCACAGACCTACATTTCACGGTGCTCTGGAGATTAGCTGGGTTGGAAAGCTAAAACAGGTGGAAAACGTGAGAGACTGAGATACCAGCCATTTGTGGAGGACAGGGATACACATCCGGCTGCTCTGGGACAAAGGAAAGGCAGGCCATCTGAGGGGCTTCCTAGCAGCGAGAGGGCTGCTGAAGGGGCAGGGTTTGCACAGAGCATACTTCACAGGAGAAGGTATAGGTGGACAAGGTTGTATGGGCACACTCTGCCCAGCAGGTTGGGAATTTTCAGGAGCTTCAGGCACTCCATCCCCCTGGCTGGCGACTCACCTCCTAGGCCCCCCACTGTTATATGAAGCCTGCAGCACCTTCCTCCTGGCTTGCAGGAACTGGCTCACAAACCGGCAGTCACTGCGCTGGCATCAGGCCAGCCAGAGGGAGGCCCCACCTACAACAGCTACAGACACAAAGCACAGAGGCTTGCACCTCTGTGCTCAGCTGACGGGCTCTGACACTGGAGATAGGCACTGTAGCCAGGAAGCAGGAAACAACTCTTTGCTACCTCTAGGAACCAGCGCCGCTCCCCTGCAACCCACGAACTTACTCCAGGGGCTAAGCAGCTCCAGAGACTAGAGCTTCTGTGCACTAGAGGGCGCCAGATAGAAACATGAAACATCAAAGGAACCTGGTTCAGACCAAAATCTCACAAACCCCAGAAAAAGGGCCAACTGAAACTGAACTCACCAAACTTGCTGAAAGAGAGTTCAAAATAAAAATCATAAACATATTCACGAAGGTACAGAAAAATATTCAAGAACTCAGGGAAATATTTAGGATGGAGAGTCAATCATTAAGTAATTCCATATCTCAAATGCAACATACAATGGAGGGATTTAAGAGCAGATTAGATGTAGTAGAAGAGACGGTAAATGGAATAGAAAGTACAGAAGAGGAATACAAAGAAGCTAAGACACAGAGAGAAAGAAGGATCTCTAAGAAAGAAAGAATATTGAGAGAAAAGGGTGACCAATCCAAATGGAACAATATTCGCATTATAGGGGTACCAGAAGAAGAAGACAGAGGAAAAGGGATAAAAAGTGTCACTAAGGAGGTAATTACTGAAAACTTCCCCAATCTGGGGAAGGAGACAGTCTCTCAGGCCATGGAGATGCACAGATCTCCCAACACAAGGGACCCAAGGAAGACAACACCAAGACATATAATAATTAAAATGGCAAAGATCAAGGATAAGGACAGACTTATAAAAGGAGCTAGAGAGAGAAAAAAGATCACATACAAAGGAAAATGCATCAGGGTATCATCAGATTTTTCAACAGAAACCTTACAGGCCAGAAGGGAATGGCATGAAATATTTAATGCAATGAAACAGAAGGGCTTCAGACCAAGAACACTTTACCCGGCAAGTTTACCATTTAAATTAGAAGGAGGGATTAAACAATTTTCAGATAAGCAAAAGCTGAGAGAATTTACCTCTCACAAATCACTTCTACAGTGCATTTTGGAGGGACTTCTATAGATGGAAAAATTCTTAAGGCTAAATAGCTGTTACAAAGGGAAATAAAGCACAGCAAAGTAAACAATTAATTACTAAGCAGATGCAAAATCAAATCACCAACCCCCAAAGTGAATCAAGGGATAGACAAAGAGTACAGAATATGATATCTAATATACAAAGAATGGAGGAGGAAGAAAAAGGAGGGAAAAAGTCCTATAGGTTGTGTTTGTGATAGCATACTAAGTGAGTTAAATTAGACTGTTAGATAGTAAGGGAATTACCCTTGAACCATTGGTAGCTACAAATCTAAAGCCTGCAAAGGCAATAAGTACATACTTATCTATAATCACCATAAATATAAATGGTCTGAAAGCACCAATCAAAAGAAACAGATTAACTGAATGGGTAAAAATACAAGTCCCATCTATATGCGACCTACAAGAGACTCACTCAAACCCAAAGACATACTCAGACTAAAAGTAAAAGGACGGAAAAAGATATTTCATGCAACTAATAGGAAGAAAAAAGCAGGAGTTGCAGTACTTGCATCAGACAGAATAGACTTCAAAACAAAGAAAGGCACAAGAGACAAAGAAAGACATTACAAAATGATAAAGGGGTCAGTCCAACAAGACGATATAACCATTATAAATATCTATGCACCCAACACAGGATCACCTACATATGTGAAACAAACACTAACAGAATTAAAAGGGGAAATAGAATGCAATGCATTCATTTTAGAAGACTTCAACACACCACTCACTCCAAAGGACAGATCAACCAGACAGAAAATGAGTAAAGACACAGAGGCACTGAACAACGTATTAGAACAGATGGACCTAATAGACATCTACAGAACACGCCACCCAAAAGCAACAGGATACACATTCTTCTCAAGTGACATTGGAACATTTTTAAGAATAGATTATATACTAGGTCATAAAAAGAGATTCAGTAAATTCAAAATGACTGAAATTGTACAAAACAGTTTCGAAGATCACAAAGGTATGAAATTAGAAATAAATTATACAAAGAAAAGGAAAAGCCCACAAACACATGGAGGCTTAATAACATGCTCCTAAATAATCAATGGATCAATGACCAAATAAAAACAGAGATCAAGCAATATATGGGGACAAATGACAACAATAATTCAACACCGCAAAATCTATGGGATACAGCGAAGGCCATGCTATGAGCAAACTATACTGCAATACAGGCCTATCTCAGGAAAGAAGAAAAATCCCATATGAACAGTCCAAACTCACAATTAATGAAACTAGAAAAAGAAGAACAAATGAGGCCCGAAGTCAGTAGAAGGAGGGACATAACAAAGATTAGAGCAGAAATAAATAAAATTGAGAAGAATAAACAATAGAAAGAATCAATGAAAGCACGAACTGGTTCTTAGAGAAAATAAACAAAATAGATAAACCCTTAGAAAGACTTAGCAAGAAAAAAAGAGAGTTTATACATATAAACAGAATCAGAAATGAGAAAGGAAAAATCACTATGGACACCACAGAAATACAAAGAATTATGAGAGGCTACTATGAAAAATTATATGCTAACAAACTGGATAACCTAGAAGAAATGGACAACTTTCTAGAAAAATACAACCTTTCAAGGCTGACCCAGAAAGAAACAGAAAATCTGAACAGACCAAATACCAGCAATGAAACTGAACTGGTAATCAAAAAACTACCTAAGAAAAAAACTCATGGACCAGATGGCTTTACCACTGAATTTTATCAAATATTTGGTGAAGACCTAATGCCCATCCTCCTTAAAGTTTTCCAGAGTAGAAGAGGGAATACTTCCAAACTCATTCTATGAGTCCAGCATCACTCTAATACGAAAACCAGGCAAAGATACCACAAAAAAGATAATTACAGACCAATATCCCTGATGAACACAGATGCAAAAATACTCAACAAAATATTAGCAAACCGAATTCAAAGATACATCAAAAAGATCATTCATCATGATCAAGTGGGAGTCATCCCAGGGATGCAAGGATGGTACAACATTCGAAAATCCATCAACATCATCCACTACATCAACAAAAAGGACAAAAACCACATGGTCATCTCCATAGATGCTGAAAAAGCATTTGACAAAATTCAACATACATTCATGATAAAAACTCCCAACAAAATCGGTATAGAGGGCAAGTACCTCAACAAAATAAAGGCCATATATGAAAAACCCACAGCCAACATTATACTTACCAGTGAGAAGTTGAAAGCTTTTCCTTTAAGATTGGGAACAAGACAAGGATGCTCTCTCTCCCCACTTCTACTAAACATAGTACTGGAGGTGCTAGCCACAGCAATCAGACAACACAAAGAAATAAAAGGCATCCAGATTGTCAAGGAAGAAGTTAAACTGTGCCTGTTTGCAGATGACATGACATTGTACATAAAAAACCCTAGAGAATCCACTCTACAACTACTAGATCTATTACCTGAATTCAGCAAAGTTGCAGGATACAAAATTAATACGCCGAAATCTGTGGCATTCCCATATACTAACAGTGAACTGGCAGAAAGAGAAATCAGGAAAACAATTCCATTCACAATTGCATCCAAAAGAATAAAATACCTAGGAATAAACCTAACCAATGAACTGAAAGATCTATACTCTGAAAACTACAAGACAGTCTTAAAAGAAATTAAAGAGGACACTAACAAATGGAAACTAATCCCATGCTCTTGCTTAGGAAGAATTAATATTGTCAAAATGGCCATCCTGCCTAAAGCAACCTACAGATTCAATGCAATCCCCATCAAAATACCTATAGCATTCTTCAATGAACTAGAGGAAATAGTTCTAAAATTCATATGGAACCACAAAAGACCCCGTATAGCAAAAGCAATCCTGTGAAGGAAGAATAAAGTGGGGGGAATTACACTCCCTGACTTCAAGCTCTATTACAAAGCAACAGTAATCAAGACAATTTGGTACTGTCATAAGAACAGACCCATAGACCAGTGGAACAGACTAGAGAGCCCTGCTATAAACCCAACCATATATGGTCAATTAATATATGATAAAAGAGCCATGGACATACAATGGGGAAATGACAGCCTCTTCAACAGCTGGTGTTGGCAAAACTGGACAGCTACACGTAAGAGAATGAAACTGGATTATTGTGTAACCTATACACAAAACTAAACTTGAAATAGATCAAAGACCTGAATACAAGTCATGAAACCATAAAACTCTTAGAAGACAACATAGGCAAAAATCTCCTGGATATAAGCATAAGCAACTTTTTCCTGAATGCATCTCCTTGATCAAGGAAAACAAAAGCAAAAAATGAACACATGGGACTACATGAAACTTAAAAGCTTCTGTATGGCAAAGGACACCATCAACAGAACAATAAGGCATCATACAGGATGGGAGAATGTATTTGTAAATGACATATCCGACAACAGGTTAACATCCAAAATATGTAAAGAACGCACACACCTCAATACCCAAAAAGCAAATAACTCGATTAAAAAATGGGCAGAGGACATGAAGAGACAATTCTCCAAAGGAGAAATTCAGATGGCCAACAGATACATGAAAAGATACTCCATATCACTAATCATCAGGGAAATGCAAGTTAGAACTATAATGAGATATCACCTCACACCAGTAAGGATGGCCACCATCCAAAAACTAAGAACAACAAATGCTGGCGAGGATGCAGAGAAAGGGGAACCCTCCTACACTCCTGGTGGGGATGTAAGCTAGTTCAACCATTGTGGAAAGCAATATGGAGGTTATGCAAAAAACTAAAAATAGAAATACCATTTGATCCGGGAATCCCGCTCCTTAGAATTTGCCCAAAGAGTACAACATCTCAGATTCAAAAAGACATATGCACCCCTATGTTTATCGCAGCACTATTTACAATAGCCAAGATATGGAAGCAACCTAAGTGTCCATAAGTAGATGAATGTACAAAGAAGAGGTGGTACATACACACAATGGAATATTATTCAGCCATAAGAAAGAAACAAATCCTACCATTTGCAACAACATGGATGGAGCTGCAGGATATTATGTTCAGTGAAATAAGCCAGGCGGAGAAAGACAAGTGCCAAATGATTTCCATCATTTGTGGAGTATAACAACGCAGCAAAATTGAAGGAACAAAATATCAGCAGACTCACAGACTCCAAGAAGGGACTACTCGTTACCAAAGGGGAGGGGTGTGGGAAGGCAGTTGGGGAGGGAGGGAGAAGGGGATTGATGGGTATTATGTTTAGTAAACACTGTGTGGGGGGTCACGGGGAAAAGGGTGTAGCACAGAGAAGGCAAACAGTGAATCTGTGGCACCTTATTACACCGATGGACAGTGACTGCATTGGGGTATGGGTGTGGACTTAATAATATGGCGAAAAGTAATCAACACATTGTTGTTGTTTTTTTAATTTAATTTTTATTTTTTAATACTGATGTATATACAACAAAATGCACAAATCTTATTGTATAGTTTGATGAATTTTGACATGTATATACACTCATGCAACCATCATCCAGATGGTTACATGATAAATATCTTAAATATCCAAGACATTAAACATTCTAATTTTTTTCCCCTTCACATCCCGTCCACCTCTCCTATGGAAACACCTGTCTATTTTCTGTGTCTATTTCTGTTTTTCTTGCCATTATTAATATTCAATTACATGAGCAACATTATGGTTACTAGACTCCCCCTATTATCAAGTCCCCACAAGATACCCCATTGCAGTCACTGTCCATCAGCGTACAAGAATGTTAGAGAATCGCTACTTCTCCATGTTATACTTCCTTCCCTGTATCCCCCCACCTCACCCCACCCCCGCTACATTATGTGTGCTAATTTCAATAGCCCCTTTTCCTTCTTATCCCTTCCTTCCGACACATCTTCCGTAGTCCCTTTCCCTTTGGTAACTGTTAGTCCATTCTTGGGTTCTGTGAGTCGGCTGCTGCTTTTTTCCTTCAGTTTTTTCTTTGTACTTATACTCTACAGATGAGTGAAATCATTTTATACTTGTCTTTCTCTGCCTGACTTATTTCACTGAGCATAATACCCTCTACCTCCATCCACGTTGTTGCACATGGTAGGATTTGTTTTCTTCTTCCAGCAGAATAATATTCCATTGTGTATATGTACCACATCTTCTTTATCCATTCATTTACTGATGGACACTTAGGTTGCTTCCATTTCTTGGCTATTGTAAATAGTGCTGCAATAAACATAGGGATGCATACGTCTTTTGGAAACTGGGCTGCTGCATTCTTAGGGTAAATTCCTAGAAGTGGAATTCCTGGGTCAAATGGTATTTCTATTTTGAATTTTTTGAGGAACCTCCATACTGCTTTCCACAATGGTTGAACTAGTTTACATTCCCACATCCTTGCCAACATTTCTTATTGTTTGTCTTTTGGATGGCGGCCATCCTAACTAGTGTGAGATGATATCTCATTGTAGTTTTAATTTGCATTTCTCTGATGACTAGTGATGTGGAGCATCTTTTCATGTGCCTGCTGGTCCATCCGAATTTCTTCTTTGGAGAAGTGTCTGTTCACCTCCTCTGCCCATTTTTAATTGGCTTATTTGCTTTTTGTTTGTTGAGGTGCATTAGCTCTTTATATAATTTGGATGTCAACCCCTTATCGGATATGTCATTTATGAATATATTCTCCCATACTGTAGGATGCCTTTTTGTTCTACTGACGGTGTCTTTGCTGTACAGAAGCTTTTTATTTGATATAGTCCCATTCGTTCATATTTGCTTTTGTTTCCCTTGCCCAGGGAGATATGTTCATCAGGAAGTTGTTCATGTTTATGTCCAAGAGATTTTTGCCTATATTTTTTTCTAAGAGTTTTATGGTTTCGTGACTTACATACAGGTCTTTGATCCATTTTGAGTTTACTTTTGAGTATGGGGCTAGGCAGTAATTCAATTTCATTCTCTTACATGTAGCTGTCCAGTTTTGCCAGCACCAGCTGTTGAAGAGGCTGTAATTTCCGCATTGTATATCCATGGCTCTTTTATCGTATATTAATTGACAATATATGCTTGGGTTTATATCTGGGCTCTCTAGTCTGTTCCACTGGTCTATGGGTCTGTTCTTGTGCCAGTACCAAATTGTCTTGATTACTGTTGCTTTGTAGTAGAGCTTGAAATCAGGGAGCATAATCCTCCCTGCTTTATTCTTCCTTCTCACGATTACTTTGGCTATTCGGGGTCTTTTGTGGTTCCATATGAATTTTAGAACTATTTGCTCTAGTTCACTGAAGAATCCCAATTTTGATAGGGATTGCATTGAATCTGTAGATTGCTTTAGGCAGGATGGCCATTTTGACAATATTAATTCTTCCTAGCCAAGAGCATGGGATGAATTTCCATTTATTAGTGTCCTCTTTAATTTCTCTTAATAGTGTCTTGTAGTTTTCAGAGTATAGGCTGTTCACTTCCTTGGTTAGGTTTATTCCTAGGTATATTATTCTTTTTGATGCGATTTACCATTGTTTTTTATGTGAAAACTTCATAAGAGTGTATATCAATAATACCTTAATAGAAAATTTTTTTTAAAGCTTCTATACAGCAAAGGACATCATCAGCAGAACAAAAATTTATCCTACAGTGTGGGAGAATATATTCATAAATGACTTACATAATAAGGGGTTAACATACAAATTCATAAACAGCTCACATGCTTCAACACACAAAAAACAACCTGATTAAAAAATGGGTAGAGGATCTGAACAGAAACTTCTCCAAAGAATACATTTGAATGACCAAAAGGTACATGAAAAGATGCTCCACATCACAAATTATCTGGGAAATGAAAATTAAAACCACAATGAAATAAGACCTCACACCAGTTAGGATGGCCAACATCCAAAAAACAAGAAACAACCAATGCTGAAAAGCATGCAGAGAAAGGCAAACCCTCCTACACTGGTGGTGGGAGTGTAAATTGGTTCAACCATTGTGGAAAGTAATGCAGCTTTCTCAAAAAACTAGAAATAGAATGACCATTTGACCTAGGAATTCCACTCCTAGGAAATTACCCAAATAAAACAAGTTCTCAGATTCAAAAAGACATATGCACCCGTATGTTTATCACAGCACTTTTTACAGTAGCCAAGATATGGAAGCAACCTAAGTGTCCATCAGTAAATGAATGGATAAAGAATATGTGGTAAATATACACAGTAGAATATGATTCAGCCATAAAAAGAATAGAAATCCTCCCATTTGCTACAATATGGATGGAGCTATAGTGTATTATGCTCAATGAAATAATTCAGGTGGAGAAAGACAAGTACCAAATGACTTCACTCACTTGTGGAATGTTAAAACAAAGCAAAACTGAATTAGCAGCAGACTCACAGCCTCTGAGGACTGATTAGTGGTTACCAAAGGTGGGAGTTGAGGAGGGTAGGTGGGGAGGAAGAAGGGGATTAAGGGGCTCTGTAAATAGCACACACAATATAGGGACATCATGGGGAAGACAGTACAGCATGGAGAAGACTAGTAATGACTCTATAGCATCTACTATGCTGATAGTGACTGTAATGGGGGAGTGAGGACTTTATAATATGGGTGAATGTTGAAAGCATAATGTTATTCATCTGAAACCTTCATAAGATTGTATATCAGTGATACTTTAATGAAAAAAGAATTTGAAATATGTCTACATAAAATCTTATACATGAGATTTCATAACAGCATTATTCATAATAGTCCTCCAAAAAGCAAAACCCAAATATCCATCAACTGAGGAATGATTAAATAAAATATTGGATATGCATACAATGGAAAATTATTCATCAGTAAAAAGGAATGAAGTACTGAGAGACTCTACAGCACATGGATGGACCATTATTGGCTCATAAAACATTATAAAACATTATTCTAAGTGAAGGAATTCAGGCAAAATGTGCCACTCATTATATGGTTTCAAGTGTCCAAAATAAACAAGTCTATAGACAGGAAGTAGGTGAATGGTTGCCTAGGGGGGAAATGGGAGGATTAGTGGGTATGGATAAAAGGTATGGGTTTTAAACTGTACACTATACATTTTTTAAAAGAATTGTATGGCAGGTCAATTATGTCTCAATAATGTATTATGGAAAAGAAAAAGAAAAATCAACAGAATCAAGTTAAGCTATTCTAAATATCTACATAAAGTTATAGGTGTACTGAGCCATGCCATGGCCAATATCAGATCTCAGCAAATTCAACTGCAGTGTATTGGCTGGGACTCTTGTTGTAACTAAGCAAAATCCAAATCCAGTTGCCTTAGCCAAGTGTTATGGAGAGTTCATTATAACTCTATAGGGACATTTAACATAACCCAGGGACATACAGAAATAAGCCACAGTTCTGATCATTTCTGGAAGGCTTATTCTGAATTTTCTCTCTGAGTTTTCTCAAAGAGGCCATCTTTTATCTTGCAAGTTAGATGTGATCTTTGGAAATGACCAAAACACCTCAGTGTCCAGTCTGAGGCAAGGTGAATGATTCATGTAGGAGTTAACTTTTTGTTCAAAAGAAGGTGAAGAAATGACATGAGTTGATTTCTAGAGAGGAGTAAGAGAATTCTCTCAGTCATGATGCCTTGGGAGTGGAGGTGGTATTCTAACTTGGGCCTGGCCCATTTAAAGTGTAACAGGAAAGACTGGGTAGTACAGGGCATACTTGCTTGTCTAAAAAGTGTTTTTTTCTTTCTTTTAGTGTTATATATTCAGTGCATTCCAACATGATATTTTTGACATCTTTAAAAGTCAAAATTCGTCTTCTTATACCATCAGTCCTTCTAATATTTTTCCAAAAAATTGAAGAGGTAGAAACACTTCCAAACTCATTTTAGAAGGCCAGCATCACCCTGATACCAAAGCTAGACAAACAACCTACAAGAAAAGAAAACTACAGACCAATATCCCTTTTTGAGCACTGATGCAAAAATCCTCAATAAAATACTAGCAAACTGAACTGAGAAGCATATTAAAAGGATTTTACCCCATGACCAAGTAGGATTTATTTTTGGAATGTAAGGATGGCTCAATATGTGAAATTGATCAATGTAATACAACACATTAACAGAATGAAAGAAAAAACCCATATGATCATCTCAACTGATGCAGAAAAAGCATGTGACAAAATTCAACACAATTGCATGATAAAAACACTCAATTAACTAAGACTAGAAGGAAATTAACATAATAAAATCAACATAATAAAAGCCGTATATGAAAAACCCAAGAAAACATCATACTGAGTGGAAAGCTGATAGCAAAATTGTTGTTGTTTTACACCACTAAATTACAGAATGATTTGTTATGCAGTAATAGATAACTTTAAAACAGAGTAAATAAATTGAAGATTCACCTGGAGCTTATTATAATGTGTGATGTGAGGTAGAAAACTGAGCTCTTTTGTACACAGCGACTTCAGTGTCTCAATACTTGTAAATTTCTAAAGTTAGAAGATTATGTCTTATTCATATTTTGTTCAAGCATCAAAAATAATGATTAATACATAATAAGTACTAAAAAATGCTTATTGAGTTAAATCTATATATTCACTTTGAAAATGTGGCTTCTTTACCATATTGATCCTTCTCAAGCAACATGTGTTTCTTCTACATTCATAACTTCATTTATCCCATTAGTTCTGTTGTTTCCTTTCAATAAATCACTAAGTTAAATCAATAAAAATTATATTATTATTGTAAATAGATGCTATTTAAACTTCATTTCTAGCTGTATGAACATAGAACAAAAAATTAAATGAATTTATATCTTATGCTGTGAAATTTTGCTTCAATTTAAAATTTAAGTACCTCTAGTAATTTAGGTTGACTTCTGTAGTATCAAAAGATACCATTAAGAAAATGAAAAAACCATGAGAGAAAATATTTATAAATCATATATTTTATAAATGATTTGTATCCAGATTATAATAAGAACTTCCTACATTTCAATAATAAAAGGACACTCAGTTTGAAAAGTGAACAATGGATCTGAATAAATATTTCACCAAAAAAAGATAGGCAAATGGCAACAAGCACATGAAAATATGCTCAACACCATTTGTCATTAAGGAAATGCAAATTATAACCATGATGAGATACCACTTGATACTCGCTAGAATGAGTATAATTATAAAGACAGACAATAACGTGTTGATGAGGAAGTAGAAAAACTGAAACCCTCCTCATACATTGCTGGTAAGAATGTAAAATGCGACAGCCACTTTGGAAAATAGTTTTAAAGTTTCCTAAAAAAATTAACTTTTCATACAACCCAGTCATTTAACTCTTAAGAATCTACCCAAGAGTTCCGGGAAGATGGTGGCACTCCTTCATGGCAGGGCAGCGGAAATCTCCTCCCAAAACCATATACATTTATGAAAATACAACAAATACAACTATTCCTAAAAGAGAGACCAGAAGATACAGGATGACACCCAGCCTGCAACGACACCTGAGAGGACTCGGCACCTCACGAAGCAAGTAAAATATGGAGCAGTGACCTGGCAGGACCCGAGCACTCACCGACCCCAGCGCACCGGCGGGAGGAGAGGATTCACAGCAGGGAGGGAGTGGAAGTACAGCCCCACCAAATAATCAGCCCTGGTGACCTGCACCAGGAACACTGACAAACTTTGCGCGGTGTATCGGAGATTGGAGAGACAGAGGTGGAGGATTCAAGATGGCAGGTCCACTCAGCTGGTTCCCCAAGACAAAAGAAAAGCGCACACTTTTTGGGGGGTCTTAAAGAGACAGGCCCAATGGAGGAGCAGGTTCATCACAGCGCACTCAGCCAAGCAGGCTGGGAGTCCTGGGGAATTTCGGACCCCTTGGACTGTGGCAGGGAAAAGAAGTTGCAACAAGACTTCCCACAGAAATCAGCAGTCTCCCATTCATTCCCTCCCCAGCCAGAGTCACAAAGCGCCTGGAGGAGCGGTGTGGCCTGGTGGAGCGACCGCGGCTGCCAAATAGTGGAGCAGCAGCGCCACATACAGCATCCTCACAGAAACTACACCCAGCGGGAGTTTTTTTTTTCTCTTTTTTCCCCTTTCTTCTTTTTTTCTTTTTTGACCACTTCTATCGCCATGAAAAGACAGAGTAATATGGTACAAACAAAGCTTGCCCAGACAACCCCAGAGAGGGAGCCTGATGGGATGGACAGGCACAATCTTCCTGAAAAAGAATTCAGAATAAAAGTCATAAGCATACTGATGGATCTACAGAGAAATATGCAAGAACTAAGGGAGGAACTGAGGGAAGTGAGGAAAGACAATGCAGAGATGAGACAAGTGATCAACGGGATTGGCAGCAGACTGGACGAGATGAAAGAGTCTGTTAATGGAATAGAAATCAGAGAACAGGAATACAAAGAAGCTGAGGTAGACAGAGATAAAAGGATCTCTAGGAATGAAAGAACATTAAGAGAACTGTGTGACCAATCCAAATGGAACAATATCGCATTACAGGAATACCAGACAAAGAAGAGAGAGAAAAAGGGATAGAAAATGTCGTTGAAGAAATAATTGCTGAAAACTTGAAGGAAATAGTCTCTTAAACCATGGAAGCCTACAGATCTCCCAACGCAAGGGACCCAACGAAGACAACACCAAGACACATAATAATTAAAATGGAAAAGATCAAAGGTAAGGACAGAGTGTTAAAGGCAGCTAAAGAGAGAAAAAACATCACCTACAAAGGAAAATTCATCAGACTATCATCAGACTTCTCCAAAAAACCTTACAGGCCAGAAGAGAATGGCATGATATATTTAAGGTAATGAAACAGAAGGGCCTCGAACCAAGAATATTGTATCCAGCACAATTACCATTTAAATTTGAGGGAGGGATAAAACAATTTCCACACAAGAGAAAGCTGAGGGAATTGGTCTCCCAAAAACGACCACTTCAGGATATCTTAAAGAGACTGCTCTAGTGGAAGCACTCCTAAGGCTAACCAGAGGATACCAGAGAAAATAAAATCATAGCAAAGAAAGCAGACCATCCAAATACTAACTAAAGGTAAAGAATAAAACACCTCATATATAAAGAATGGAGGAGGAAGAATAAGAAGGGAGAGAAATAAAGAATCATCAGACTGTGTTTACAATAACTTAACAAGAAAGTTAAGACTGTTAGATAGTAGAGAAGCGACACTTGAACCTTTGGAAACCACAAATCTAAAGCCAGCAATGGCAATAAGTACATATCTATCGATAATCAGCCTAAATGTAAATGGACTGAATGCACCAATCAAAAGACACAGAGTTACTGAATGGATAAAAAAGCAAGACCCATCTATATGCTGATTACAGGAGACTCACCTCAAAGCCAAAGATATACACAGACTAAAGGTGCAGGGATGGAAAAAGATATTTCATGCAGACAACCAGGAGAATAAAGCAGGTGTTGCAGTACTTGTATCAGACAAAATAGACTATGAAACGAAGAAAGTAGCAAGAGATAAAGAAGGACATTACATAATGATAAAGAGGTCAGTCCAACAAGAGGATATAACCATTTTAAATATATAATGACCCAACACAGGAGCACCGGCATACGTGAAACAAATACTAACAGAATTAAAGGAGGAAATACAAAGCAATGTAGTCATTTTAGGAGACTTTAACACACCACTCACTGCAAAGGACAGATCAACCAGACAGAAAATAAGTAAGGACCAGAAGCACTGAACAACATACTAGAACAGATGGACCAAACAGACATCTACAGAACTCTACACCCCAAAGCAACAGGATACACATTCTTCTCAAGTGCACATGGAACATTTTCCAGAATAGACCACATACTAGGCCACAAAAAGAACCTCAGTAAATTCAAAAATATTGAAATTCAACCAACCAACCTTCTCAGACCACAAAGGTATAAAACTAGAAATAAATTGTAGAAAGAAAAAAAAAAGGCTCACAAATACATGCAGACATAACAACATTCTCCTAATTAATCAATGGGTCAATGACCAAATCAAAACAGAAATCAAATAATATATGGACACTAATGACAACAACACAAAGCCACAACTTCTGTGGGACGCAGCAAAGGCAGTTCTAAGAGGAAATTATATTGCAATCCAGGCCTACTTAAAGAAGGAAGAACAACCCCAAATGAATAGTCTAAAGACCCAATTACTGGAATTGGAAAAAGAAGAACAAATGAGGCCCAAAGTCACCAGAAGGAGGGACATAATAAAGATCAGAAAGAATAAATAAAATTGAGAAGAATAAAACAATAGAAAAAATCAATGAAACCAAGAGTTGGTTCTTTGAAAAAATAAACAGAATAGATAACCCCCTAGCCAGACTTATTAAGAAAAAAGAGAATTTACACACATAAACAGAATAAGAAATGAGAAAGGAAAAATCACGACGGACCCCACAGAAATACAAAGAATGATAAGAGAATATTATGAGAATCTATATGCTAACAAACTGGAA
>JAVSCE010007957.1:0-53742 GCA_032199065.1 Smutsia gigantea | reverse complement strand
ACCCTGTTAATATTGAATGACCTAGAAACAAACACCACATAAATTCTTTCTTGTTTTAATTCTAAAAACATACTAAAATAAAAAAGGAATAATCTACTTAGTATACAAAGAACTCTTAAAATCATCAGGGAAAAAACAACCAAAAGACAATGGTCACCTAAAAAGTGGACAAAGTACATGAACAAACAGTTCACAGGCCTATATGAAAAACTGTTCAATCTTACTTATACTTAAAGAAATGCAAATTAAAACAACATTTTTCTCAGATTTGTAAGAATTAAAAACTGATAAATAATATATATTGACATGAATACAGGAAAAGAAATAATCTCATATGAAAATAATTGCTAAAAACTTCCCCAATCTGGGGAAGGAAATAGTTTCTCAGACCATGGAAGTCCACAGATCTCCCAACACTAGGGACCCAAGGAGTACAACACCAAGACATATAATAATTAAAATGACAAAGATCAAACACAAGGACAGAGTTTTAAAGCAGCCAGAGAGAGAAAAAAAGATCACCTACAAAAGAAAACCCATCAGGCTATCATCAGACACCTTATAGGCCAGAAGGAAATGGCATGATATATTCAATGCAATGAAACAGAAGGGACTCGAATGAAGAATACTCAATCCAGCAAGATTATCATTTAAATTTAAAGGTGGGATTAAACAATTCCCAGGTAAGCAAAAGTTGAGGGAATTTACCTCACATAAACCATCTCTACAATGTATTTTAAAGGAACTGCTCTAGATGGAACTATGCCTAAGGCTAAATAGATGTCACCAGAAAAAATAAAACCACAGCAAAGAAAGTAGACAAACCAAATACTAACTAAATGCAAAATAAAATCAGCTATTCACAAAATCAGTCAAGGGAAACCCAAAGAGTATAGAATAAAACACCTAAAATATAAAGAGTGGAGGGGAAAGAAAAAGAAGGGAGAGAAATACAGAATCATCACGTGTTTATAATAAGCGAGTTAAGTAAGACAGTTAGATAGTAAAGAAGCTGCCCTTGAACCTTTGGTAACCATGAATCCAAAGCCTGAAATGGCAATAAGTACATACCTATCGATAATCACCCTAAATGTAAATGGTCTGAATGCACCAATCAAAAGATATAGAGTCACTGAATGGATAAAAAAGCAAGACCAATCTATATGCTGCCTACAAGAGACTCACTTCAAACCCAAAGACATACACAGACTAAAAGTGAAGGGATGGAAAAAGATATTTCATGCAAACAACAAGGAGAAAAAAGCAAATGTTGCAGTACTTGTATCAGACAAAATAGACTTCAAAACAAAGAAAGTCACAAGAGACAAGAAGGACATTGCATAATGATAAAGGGGTCAGTCCAACAAGAGGATATAAGCATTATAAAGATCTATTCACCCAACACAGGAGCACCTACATATGTGAAAGAAATACTAACAGAACGAAAGGAGGAAATAGAATGCAATGCATTCATTTTAGCAGACTTCAAGACACCACTCACTCCAAAGGACAGATCAACCAGACAGAAAATAAATAAGAACACAGAGGCACTGAACAACACATTAGAACAGATGTACCTAACAGACATATATAGAACATTCCACCCAAAACAAGCAGGATACACATTCATCTAAAGTGCACGTGGAACATTTTTCAGAATAGGCCACATACTAGGCCACAAAAAGAGCCTCAGTAAATTCAAAAAGATTGAAACTGTACCAACCAACTTCTCAAATCACAAAGATATAAAACTAGAAATACATTGTACAAAGAAAACAAAAAGGCTCACAAACACGTGGAGGCTTAACAACATGCTCATAAATAATCAATGGATCAATGACCAAATTAAAACAGAGATCAAGCAATATATGGAAAAAATGAAAACAACACCACAATGCCCATACTTCTGTGGGATGCAGCAAAGGCAGTTCTAAGATGAAGGTATATAGCAATCCAGGCCGGTTTAAAGAAGGCAGAACAATCCCAATGAATAGTCGCACATCACAATTATAGAAACTGGAAAAAGAAGAAAAAACGAGGCCCAAAGTCAACAGAAGGAGGGACATAATAAAAATCAGAGAAGAAATAAATAAAATTGAGAAGAATAAAACAATAGAAAAAATTAATGAAACCAATAGCTGATTCTTTGAGAAAATAAACAAAATACATAAACCTCTAGCCAGACTTATTAAAACAAAAAGAGAATCTGCACACATAATCAGAATCAAAAATGAGAAAGGAAAAATCTCTATGGACACCACAGAAATACAAAGAATTATTAGGGAAATACTATGAAAATCTATATGCTAACAAACTGGATAACCTAGAAGACATGGACAACTTTCTAGAAAAATACAACCTTCCAAGATTGACCCAGGAAGAAACAGAAAATATAAACAGACCAATTACCAGCAATGAAATTGAATCAGTAATCAAAAAAAAATAACAAAGAACAAAATGCCTGGACCCTATGCTTTCAATTCTGAATTTTATCAGACATTTAGAGAAGACATAATAACCATTCTCCTTAAAGTTTTCCAAAAAATAGAAGAGGAGGGAATACTTCCAAACTCATTCTATGAAGCTAGCATCACTCTAATACTAAAACCAGGCAAAGACCCCACAAAAAAAGAAAATTACAGAACAATATCCCTGATGAACATAGATGCAAAAATACTCAACAAAATATTAGCAAACCGAATTCATAAATACATCAAGAGGATCATACACCATGATCAAGTGGGACTCATCCCAGGGATGCAAAGATGGTACAATATTTGAAAATACATCATCATCATCCACCACATCAACGAAAAGAAGGATAAAAACCACATGATCATCTCCATAGATGCTGAAAAATCATTCGACAAAATTCAACATTCATTCATGATAAAAACTCTCAACATAATAAAGGCCGTATATGAAAAACCCACAGCTAATCATACTTTTCCGTGATGAGCTGAAAGCTTTTCATCTAATATCAGGAACAAGTCAAGGATGCCCACTCTCACCGCTTTTATTCAACATAGTACTGGAGGTCCTAGCCATGGCCATCAGACAACACAAAGAAATAAAATTCATACAGATTGGTAAGGAAGAAGTCAAGCTGTTACTGTTTGCAGATGATATAATATTGTACATAAAAAACCCTAAAGAATCAACTCCAAAACTACTAGAAGTAATATCTGAATTCAGCAAAATTGCAGGATATGAAATAACCACACAGAAATCTGTTACTTTCCTATACACTATCGATGAACTAGTAGAGAGAGAAATTAACAAAACAATGTCATTCACAATTGCATCAAAAAGAATAAAATATCTACGAATAAACCTAACCAAGGATGTGAAAGACCTATACCCTGAAAACTACAAGATCCTCTTAAGAGAAATTAAAGAGGACACTAATAAATTGAAATTTATCCCATGATTTTGGGTAGGAAGAATTAATATTGTCAAAATGGCCATCCTGCCAGAAGCAATCTACAAATTCAATGCAATCCCTATCACAATATTGGCAGCATTGTTCAACGAACTGGAACAAATAGTTCTAAAATTCATATGGAACCACAAAAGACCTCAAATAGCCAAAGCAATCCTGAGAAGGAAAAATAAAGCAGGGGGATCTCGCTTTCCAACTTCAAGCTCTACCACAAAGCCACAGTAATCAAGACTTTTGTACTGGCACAAGAACACACCAATAGACCAGTGGAACAAAATAGAGATTCCAGATATTAACGCAAGTATATACGGTCAATTAATATACAATAAAGAAGCCATAGATATACAATGGGGAAATGACAGCCTCTCCAACAGCTGGTGTTGTCAAAACTGGACGGCTACATGTAAGAGAATGAAACTGGATTACTGTCTAACTCCATACACAAAAGTAAATTAGAAATGGATCAAAGACCTGAATGTAAGTCATGAAACCATTAAACTCTTAGAAGAAAACATAGGCAAAACTCTCTTGAATATAAACATGAACAACTTCATGAGCATATTTTCATGGACAAGAGAAACAAAAGCAAAAATGAACAAGTGGGACTATATCAAGCTGAAAAGCTTCTGTACAGCAAAGGACACCAACAATAGAACAAAAAGACATCCTACAGTATGGGAGAATATATTCATAAATGACATGTCTGATAAGGGGTTGACATCCAAATTATATAAAGAGCTTATGCACCTCAACAAACAAAAAGCAAATAAGCCAATTAAAAAATGGACAGAGGAGCTGAACAGACACTTCTCCAAAGAAGAAATTCAGATGGCCAACAGGCACATGAAAAGATCCTCCACATCGCTAATCATCAGAGAAATGCAAATTAAAACCACAATGAGATATCACCTTATACCGGTTAGGATGGCCAACATCCAAAAGACAATCAACAACAAATGTTGGCATGGATGTGGAGAAAGGGGAACCCTCCTACACTGCTGGTGGGAATGTAAATTAGTTCAACCATCGTGGAAAGCAGTATGAAGCTTCCTCAAAAACTCAAAATAGAAATACCATTTGACCCAGAAATTCCACTCATAGGAATTTACCCTAAGAATGCAGCAGCCCAGTTTGAAAAAGACATATGCACCCCTATGTTTATCACAGCCCTATTTACAATAGCCAGGAAATGGAAGCAACCTAAGTGTCCATCAGTAGATGAATGGATAAAGAAGAGGTGGTACATATACACAATGGAATATTCAGCATAAGAAGAAAACAAATCCTACCATTTGCAACAGCATGGATGGAGCTAGAGGGTAATATGCTTAGTGAAATAAGCCAGTCTGAAAAAGACAAGTAACAAATGATTTCACTCATCTGTGGAGTAAAAGAACAAAGCAAGAACTGAAGGAACAAAACAGCAGCAGACTCACAGAACCCAAGAATGGACTAACAATTACTAACGGGAAAAGGGACTGGGGAGGATGGGTGGAAGGGAGGGATAAGAGGAATATGGAATGTTATGATTAGTCCACATAATGTAGAGGGGGTCATGGGGAAGGCAGTATAGCACAGAGAAGACATGTAGTGACTTCACAGCATCTTATTATGCTGATGGACAGTGACTGTAGTGGGGTATGTGGTTGGGACTTGATAATGGGGGGAATATAGTAACCATAATGTTGCTCATGTAATTGTATATTAATAATACCAAAATAAAAAAACAAAATAAAACAAGAAAACACTTCACCAGTGTTACAATGGTATCTTGTAGATACTTAGTGACTAATAATATCAGCTATAGCTTCTCAAGATCACACAATATTAATATCATTAAATTCACAATTCTTCATTCCAGCAGTGCAATTCCTTTCTTCCATTCACCCCTAACTTATTTATTTTCCTCCCTCTTCTCTTCCTTCTTCCTTCTTTCCTCAGTTACTGAGCACCAATGACAGGCTTACACAAAATTAGATTTTAGAAAAATCAAGATGAAGGAAGTGCACTTTGCTTTTGAAGAGTATGAGTCATGCAAAATAATTACAATTTCATTAGTTCAATGCTATAAAGATATCTAGTGCAAAGAACAGCTACTCCTGTGGGTAGGGATAGGGCATAAAAGAACCCTCCAAAGAAATGGTGTTTAATATGAACCTTTAAGTGTAAGAACCAGTAAGATGTTTGCTGAGCTGAAAGGGGATATGAGGGAGAGAGTAGTCCAGACAGAAGGAAAAAAAGAATAACATACACAGAAGAACCAACAGTAAAAGAAATTGTGATTTATTTTGGGAGGGTGATTGATTAGCTATGATTTTATAGTGGCATACTTTTTCCCCAGAATAGCACTGACTATGATCTCTCTAAGACACATACATTTAAAAACAAAAGAAAATCTTCAGTATGTCTTAGTTCGCTTTGGCTGCTATAACAAATTGTTGTAAACTGGATGTCTTAAACACCAGAAATTTGTTTCTCACAGTTCTGACCGCTGGGAAGTCTGAAATCTGGGCAGCAGCGTGGGTGGGATCAGTGGGAGCACTCTTCTGCCTCTGTACGTGTCTCTCTTCCTACGTGTCCTCACATGGCTGGGACCAAACTGACCGTCTGTCTGGTGTCTCTTCTTGTGAGGGCACTAATCCCATTATGAGTGCCCTACCCTCATCACCTCATCACTTCCTGGAAGCTCCCCTGCCAGATACCATCACACTGAGGATTAGAGCTTCCCCATATGAATTTGGGGGTGGGGGGTACAAACATTCAGTCCATAGCAGTAGAGTGCCTCCAGATTATTACAGTAGGGTGTCTGGATCACATTGCATATGCTCATGAACTATTTATTTTATTGGGTTTTAAATAATGTCTGGAAATGCCTATTTGTTCAGCACAAAAATGATGCAAAGATAAAATTAGGCAAAATAATTTTTATTTTAAATCTGCTCTCTCCTACCGCAGTAAACAGATAAGGGGGATTATTTACCTCCTAGAGCAGGGGTCATTAAACTAAGGCTCCTGGGCTGAACATGGACTGCAAGTCTTATTGGATCATAGTCACGCCCATTTAAGTATGTATGCATGTATTTATTGTCTATGGCTACTTTTATGCTACAAAAACAGAGGTGATTTGTAGAGACAGAGATTATCTGGCCCATGAAACCTAAAATATGTACTTTTATGGGAAAAACTCTGCACTAGATAATATGAAGCAATAATTCCATATCAGAGTTTCTGATAATGCCTCACTTCCTTCTGTTAGGAAATCAAACAATGAGAAGTAAAAAATATATATGATGAAAATACTTAATTATAAAAAATATACTTTGTATATATAGGTCTCTCTATTCCTGTGTATATCTACCCATCTATTTACACACACACACACCCATACACACATAGCATTAAGACTAAGTACTTCTAAGTTACTAGCTTTTAATTATCTTGTACAGTTTCCTTTTGATATAAGAACTTTTATGTAAAATAAGTTTCAATTAATTTGTAATAGAAAATGTAGTATAAATCATCTTCCTTTCCTATTTCCTATACTGAACTTATTTTTATTAGATGTTATCCTTCCTCTTTTCCTCTTGCTCATTCTGTTCCTTAGTATTATGCTGCATTTTCAACAGCACTGAAAAGGCAGGCGTGGCGAAGTTAGCTTCTCACATATGTTATCTCATACTGCTGACTATACATCACTCGTCTCTAGCCCAGGCTTCCTCTACTTGCGATAATTCAACGGATTTGTACCAGTTAACATGCATTTGTAAAATATATAATTGTCGATTGTAGCCCAATCAACTTAAGAAGGTTAAGAAGTCCTTCCTTCCTTTTTTTTTTTCTTTCTTTCACTAAGTTTTATTTTCATAGATTTAATTGTAATTCAATTTGTCCTTAAAAATATTCTTGTCATCTATCAGGGCAAAAGGAAATAGAAATATGTAGTGCATGTTTTCTGAGTGATCCAAAAATTGCTTTCCAGGACTCTGTGTCTATGGAATTAATACTCACTGAAACCAAATTTAGTTCAAGGGATTTGGGATTGTTGCATTTATTATGAAGTCAAGAAGAAAAGTGGTAGAGGCCTCTGCTGGCATCTCCATGGAAGGAAAACAGATGGGGGATAAACACTGTGGGATCTAAGCTAGAGAAATTGGCTTGGACATTCAAAGGTATAGGGTAGATTCTGCTTTACTTCCATAACAAGTGTTATGGAAAAGAAAGAACACAGTTGTGTAGTATTAAGTGCAACTGTAAATATATAATGTGAAGCACTAGTATGTATTATGTAAGGAATTACAAAGTTCCCTGATATTGGACCCGAAATTTCTGTTTCACCTTTTGAAATGAGAGATGACTATTTAATGCTTAATAACTTTACTTTTAAAGTCTAAAAAGCTGCTGAGCCATACTACTAAGGGAATGTGCCTTTAAATCTGTAGGTAGAGTGTCTTAGATATGTATTAGGGTGGGAGCAGTTTCTTTGTGGGTAATAAGGAATAACAGTGATCCTAAGTTCTCTTTGCTCAAAAGGGATCAGTGCACACAGGTGGGGACCCATCATTGCCACAGCTTCTGAGACTTCCTAATTCAGGCCTTCATGGGATCCTCTCTCAGCTCCCTGGGGTCAGAGACCAAAGCCTGGGGCCTTTTAGGCTACATGCTTTTACACAATACTAATGTCAGTTTTAATGTTCAATGATCAGTCAGGCCTTTCCTACTATTATAGTACTGAAAGTCATCAGTACTATAGTTCAAGTTCAAATAATGTGAAGAGGAATCATTGCAGGAAGATTTTAGAAAGATTTCAAATTATACAATATGCTGAACCAAACTTGAAACTGAACCTGTGAACAGTTCCAAGATCCCTTAACTGAATGCAGCAATGGGTTAAATATATAACCCAAAATAATTACAATGATTTTCTCAGTTGCTTCAGATTTAAGTTATATGTTACACCCATTTATATTGTTAGCCCACATGTGGAAATTGAAACTGAGACCATGCTATCAAGAGCCATCACTAACTAGAAAGGTTCTTCTTATTTTTGTCTTATGTTTGATCTTCCAACTTCATGAGGAAGTGTTATAGACACTTTCCAGGCCATATAGTCATGTCTAAAAGTACAGTCATGTCTAAAAGTACAGAATTCTCTGGTCAGGATGCAGCCCTAGTCCTAAGGGTAGAATGACAAACCCGACTCTGTTTATCTTCTTTACAATAATAAATTAAACTACTGGCACTGATAAGCTTTTACAAAGCAGTTCACTCCAGTTATTAAAACGTTGTGTATTTTGGACCACCTTTAATTCAGCTTTGCTCTCCATATTTGCAGTTATTTTCTCAGCCACAAACATGAATGCAAAGATTAATTCCCTACCAATGTTTTTGTTTCATGTCATCTAGCAAGCTATGCTTATGTTTAGTTTATAACTTACAAAGAGAGGCTATTTTTCTTCATCATTTTCATTTGCATTATCATTATATCATCATCACTGAAAAAATAAGAGTTCTAGCCCTTACTTGGGGGGTGGGGGCCACTAGCAACTATAAGAAATGCTCATATATGGTCATATACTTCTTTCCCTTGCAAATATACCAAGCCTTACATCCTCTAACAAGAATTTTTTTTTTTTTTCCCCACAAGCTGCGACTAAGCACCTATTCCAAGGAGACTATTGCTGCTTTGGAACTCTCCTTTGATAGTTGTCCTCAATAAATTATTTTTAGTATCTTTAAAGAGGGTGAATTTTTGTCTTTAATTTGTATTTCATTATGGATCCTTTGAGGCAATATAGAAATGAGATAAGAGCCAGCGCCTTGTCTTCAAATTCCTGGAATCCAGTCCCAGTTGCTGTGTGTACTGGCTGAGTGTCCTTGACACTCCCCAGCTTCAATTTTGTCACCTGCAAAATGAGAACGTTAAGAATAGTTAGCCCACAAGAACTGTATAGAGTAATAAAAGAGGGGGAAATGTGGAAAGCACTTAAGAGTGACTGATGCCTAACCAAGTAAATACAAGTTAGCTGCTTATCATTTTTAGTCAAGTTAGGTAATACATGATAGGTTCGGTAATACCAAGGTTAAATAGACTATATTTTTATTTCTTGAATTATAAATTAAAGGAATCTCTTAAGACTAATCCCAAAAATGAGTTATATAATTGTAACAAGTATACAGATTTCCAAGTTTATTATCTTAAAAAAGATAGCATGCATTATAATTATCCTGTATGTATTCTAGATAATGAAGTATGCTCTTTCACCTTTTAGTTATAACTTCCATTTGTTGCTTGAGAGGCTGCCCTGCCCTCTTGTAGTTGCCAGTCTATAAAGGATTTAAACAGATTTGAAATGTCTAATGAAGTAGTTAAATGTCTGCATGTGGTGTGTGATAAGGGATAAGCCAGAGAGGAGGAATCCTTATTAGAAAACATTTGACTCTTGACACGAGGACATCGTAAATTTCCTTAACATCAGTTGCCCATTCCATTTTATCATACATTTTACTGTAGCATGTTCTCTCTGAGCACCTTGAAAGCCAAATGGAAAATTCTCCCCGCCCCCCAACAAGTATCCACAGGATAGTTTTCTTTCACATACTCTGGTTTTAACACCGTTGTCATCATTTCCTGCTATTTTGAAATTGTTTTGTCCAAAAGGGCAGCTAATTATTCAGTTAATTCCCTGGGGGCTGTGCACGTAAACCATAAAATCTCTTTCTTCTAAACACAACTTCACACCACTACCTTTGCCAAAGTGGTGCGCCATCATGCATTATGTATTATCATGGTGCTGCATCATGCATTTGAATAGGAACTGACATAGATATATAATATGGTTTATTTGAAGTTAGTTGATGTTGTCTGAATGATAACTCCTGACCTGAGAAGCTCTGAAGTAATGAAAGAGGGATATATTTGCATGATTTGTGCCATAAGCAATATTTATAATGTAAGAGGACTTTAAAGATTAATATGTTCCCAGAGCAATACATGAAAGAGACAGGAAAGGTTATTCCATGATGATCCAAATGCGCTATTTATTTGCAATGCTTTCATCTGAAATATTTTCTTAGTTTTTTTCTTTCTCCCCATTAATTTAGTATACAAAGAGAACATTGGTATCACCCTAATTTCAAAATATTTTCTGCAAGTTTAACTCTTTTAATCAAGGAGAAGAGGCATATTACCTGCTTGAAACAACTGATTGACTGCCTCTCATTAGTTAAATAGCCTAGAGTGCTTTGTAAGTCCTTATATCATTAACTCATTTTGAGAATCAAAGAGCTTGAAGTATTTCTCACAAAATTTTATCTAATTTTCAATTGGTAGAAGGAGAAATTGATTTATAAAGCCCTTGAGAAAGTACATAGTTAACAAAGTTGGAGTATTAAAGTCTGAGGTTGACAACACTTTTAAAGATAGTCTTCAGAATAATTTCTTCAAAATTACTTGTCATGCACTTTTAACTGTCTAAAAATATGAAGGTTTTCACAATGGTTTCATACTTGTTCCTTACTTTTCCCATCTTAAAAAAATCAAATGATTCTAGGTGCAGGGCTAAAATGAAAAAAACTTATGGGGAGAAGCATTAGAGTGTTCAAGAGACATTAAAGTATAAAGTCAGTGTCGATATCTATATACATTGTGATTTTAATTCCTTCAGCAAACAGTATTTGTGATAGTACAGTGTGGATGCACTTTCAAACAATAAAAGTTGATTGAAAAGCGAAGAATTCAGTCAAACATCAGATTTTCTTCCTAGTGCCAAATTGCCTCCACTGAAGATACGGAATGCAATGTTTATTCTAGACATGTGGACAGAGACTGAGCCGCCAGTCAGCATCAATGCCTGTCCCACAGGCTCATACTTGTTGTTTCCCCATCACAAATCTCAAATAGTTATCATTCTCTTTTTGCCAGATTGGATCTCAATCAGAAAAGAAGTGTGAATATTATGACTTATTTTAAAATATTCCCATGAGGGAGGGGTAAAGAAATTCATCTTTCTTTATATCAGGAAGCATGATCTAATAGTACCTACATTTTACAAATGAGGGAAATTGTTTAGAAATTTAGAAATGGTAATACAAGAAATGTGCAGGACTAGAATTACAGATCTCCTCGTTCCGCAATTTTTCTTACATATTTAATAGTAATTTTTCTCTAGAATCAGTTGGAGAATTTTGAAGACAAATTTAGGGAAAATATTAACCTAAATGTAATGGGCAAATTCACATTCCCTCTACTCCATTTCCCTTACACCTAATGGTGTGTACAGTAGCTAAAATCCCAAGCTATGGAGTCCATCAGGGCTCAGTTCCTGTTCTAAAGCTTTACATTTTAGTTGTGTGTTGAAAATGCTGCTACCCCCTTGAAGCATAAACAGGCATCTCTTTGTAAAACAAAGATAATGTTGTACTTGTGTTACGGAGTTGTCATTAGAATTTGTTTATCATAATGCATCCTTGGTACATAGTAAGTGGTCAGAATGTTTGATATCATATCATTACTTTCTCAACATCTCCCTGTGTCTTGCAAACAAGGGGAGAGTAGCTTATATTGCAAGGTGGGGGCGGAAAATGCATCCAAATAATAGCCTCTATGAAGTTTTATCTCACTTCAGGCATGACATCTCTTCCTTTTCAGAGAAACCATGACTACTATTAGTCTGTTAAGCTCATTAATTTACTATCGACATAGGTTGCTTGTAATTACAATTGTGTTTATGTCCAAATACTGTAACTTTGTAGTGTCTTGAGGAAAGGTGTCTGGACTTGTAATTCTATGTAAATATGGATTCTATGCAATAACACATAATACACAAAATATGTTTTGAATCCCGTATACCCCAAGAAAGCATTTCTTTGAAAGAATAGGCCACGCACAGAAAATCAGAAGACCTATTTCCAGTCATGGTTCTTATCTTCTGTTAAGTTTCTTAGGCAAGTCACTTGATCACAAAGAGCAATATTTCCCTCATTTGTAATACTGTGGTAACACTGTCTCCCTACCACTTAGAATGATGTGAATTCATCCAAGATAATGCAGATGAAATTACTTTAAACTTTAAGCATGTGCCAAGTTAAAAAGTTAAAGTTCTTTCTTGAAAATAAGAATGAGAGCTGGCTCTTATGATGTTTCAATGCATAATAATATAACATTTAGTTGCATTTATGTACTTGAAATGACAATGTGAGTTTTAAAATACACTCAAATACAGTAATTTGCAGGTAGATGTGATCTGCTTATGAACAAGGGCTACTCTGGGTAGTGTTCTATGTCTCCTGAAACGTGTCATTGCATGTCACACAGACTTATGTATGCATAAATGTAAAGAAAATAATCCTGGGAAGATAAAATCACTTGCACAAATGTCATCCCCATTAGAAATAAGGAGACCAGCTTGAAGAACTAAAATGGGGCAAAAATAATTTTTATTATTTCTTTTTCACTCCGAGACTGACCTTTCACTCTTCTAGAAGAGCAGTCTTGAAATTCAACCTCCCTTCTAGGGCTTCAGTAAACAGAGACAAGGTTTGTTTGCATTTCTTTCAGAGGCTAGAGTGAGAAATGTTGAAATACCTCATGAAAGACCTTCCTTATAGGGTTTCCAGCTGAGCCTGGAGGCTAAAGTGCTGAAAAATTCTCACAGGGGATCTGGGTTTCATGACATTTGCAGACAAATCCTGTAGTCCTCAGAGACAGAGGTGAACTTAAGGTGAGCATCCGGGGGCCTGGTACTCTCAGTTCCCCTCAAAGTTGTCCCACACAAAGGGTATTAATGGAGAGCTTTAGACAAGTTTTCCTGATGACATTTTGCATTTGCTACATTATGTACATTATTTGCAATGCTTTGAATAGGAAAAGAATGAGTATTTCTTACTTAATGTTAAATGTTGACTACATGATGGAAAAGGCGGCTTCTCCTCCCCCCCTCCACCCCCCAAATGACCTGTCTTCAACAAGAGGCTGGTGAAAAATCAGGTGTTACCTGTCTTAATAGGTTTCAATCTCCTGCACAGGATGTTTCAATGATATTTTGGAATCTATTAAAAGGGACTCAAAATTGCCCAGCAGGAAGGCACCACCAAATATTTCCTCGAAGCTTTTTTTCTAGTATCAAAAAGAAAAATAGGAATATGTATTATTAGTTTCTTTTGGTTTCGCTCTGTTAATATAAAAGATACTCTTCCCTACTAACAAGTTATTAGGGTTACCAACAACATCTCCAAGTAAATGGTCTTAAATGATTAAGAAATAAGACAAATAAAGTAATGATTACTGAAATAAGAGGGCAAGTAAAAGTAGTCTTTAGTTTGTAAAGGAAGACAATATATTATAACAATCTTGCGAGATATTTTAGTTACTTCTTTCTTCACAATTGCAACTTTATTTTTATTGAGGTACATACAATAAAGTGCATAAACAGCTTGATGAATATTGACATGTGTATACATACACTCATGTAACCATCACCCAGATCAAGGTATCAAACATTGTCACTAATTTTCCTAAATAGTACCTTCTTTAATATAGAAGATCACTACTCACTTTAAATGATTGATATAATTTTCAAAATAACATGGTATGGAAAACATGAGCACATGATTTCTTTCATAGTCAAACCTCTTTTGGGATATATGTATCCTTGAATCATGAATATTTTTACTGATACATGATGGAGAGAGCTTGTGTATAAAAATGATTTTATTGGTCACTATTTGTCTTTGAGTTGTAAAAATGCAAAACTGGTATAGAAGCATGCACATGCTGATTTCCATATGGATACTTATTATATAATATGTAATTAATCTTGTCTTTTGAAAGATTACTTACTTCCTATGTATGTGTTGAGTTTATTTTACTTTAAAACAGAGTTCTGATTTTTCTTTTCTGGCACCAAATTAAGCAGAATAAATGTTACACTGTTACTTTGGGCAAAAATATGAGTAAACAGTCACAGAATAGTGTCACAGTCATTTATATATATAATCTTCATGATGATACAAAAATTTCTTCTTTTAATCTTTCTTTATACTACTCCCAGCATTGTGATAACTGAGCGAATTTCGGCAAACAGATATACAAGACAAGTAGAAGTGGTTTTTTGAATGAGCTGGTCCAGGCAGAAAGCAAATTCATTTTTCTTATGATATCATCCTTAATCTCATCTTCTTTATTTATTCTTTGATCTCATACATCCTCCCCATTCTCACCTGATCGGTTGAAATACCAATTCTCATAGCTTTTCCTATTTATTTCATTGAACAAAGTGTCAATACAGCTAGAATGGCCAATATTCCAGGTTTGCCCAGGACTGAGGGGGTTCCTGAGATGTGGAACTCTCAGTGCTAAAACTTGGAATGCCCCAGGAAAACTAGGATGTATTGTAACTGAAAATGAATATTCTAGAAATCACGTGGCTCCAGATTGTGTCAGATCTAACTCTGACTTAGAACGCTTCAGTGTAAGAGGCTCTTATGGGCAGATTTTCTACTATTTCTCACCTGCTCTTCTATTCCTCCTTTCCCACCCACAAAACTGCATTTGGCTGCTCCAGGTTTGATCTGGGAGGGGATAGAAAGCTTGGTCTTGATTAGCACAGGTGAAGTACATCTCAGTAACCTCTGAGAGGATTCCCACCTTTACTTACATCTTTGAGATCTATTACACCAAATGCAAAGGAAAGATCTTTCTCATACATTCTTTCTACTACTTCCCTGAAGCACATCAAAGATTTGGAAAGAAATTACTTCATTTTTTCTTGCAATAACTAATTCTTATTATTAGGAAATGCAGTGCAAATGAACTTCATGTTAGCCACCAGCTATGTAGCTGTAATGTGGGCCTTCTCAAAGACCTCAAAATAGAGGATGGCAAGTGAGATATATTATTGAAACCATTAGAATTATCCTCAAGACAAGTTTTAATGAGTAATTTGAAAACCTCATATTTACTGGGGAAGAAGAGGGAGAGGAGGAGGACTGTGGGGGGAAAATTGTGGGCTCTCAGGAACAGTTCTTCCATTACCAAACAAGGATAAATCCTAGGCAATGGCTGTACCACCTTTCATTGGTTGAGAAAGAAATGCCAGTAACTAATAAGCAAAAGTAAGATTTTCTTTCTGGACCCATTATAAATGGCCTGTGGGATTTTTCAGTTTTCTTTGTTTGCAGACAATTTATGAAAATCACTGACCAGGGAAAGATTCATATTTTAAAATATAATCAAAGGCAATCCCTGCTTAACTCTTAGGATAAACAGTCCATGGAAGGGCAAAATATCAAGTCCCAGATTTCTAGGATCTCTGTTTTTTTTTCCCACATTTATTCACTTCTCTTCTGAACTGTTTCGGCATTTTACATTTCCTATTAATTGCTTAAATCACTATGCCTTTACAAATCCACAATACTTCCCCAAACAGTCTGTATGCACACTTGAATGTGAATCTCCTTGAGAAATCCAGACAATTCCTATAAGGAGTGAACAAAATCTAAAACTAATATTTGCCTCTATCCAGACACAGGATAAAGAAAACAAGACTAACTCAGCTTATTATATTGGTTATATTTATATCTAAATTGATTTCAACCCATGTTTTGACTAGTTTCTAAATTTATACAAATAATTTTAAATCATTGTGAAATTTTTTCTGCTCTAGGAACTTGTTACATTTTATAAAAGTAGACAATATTGGGAAATAAGAGTGTATATAGTTTTAATTTGATACCATTCACTTCTTAGCATTCAATTCTTATTCAATGTAGAGGTGTTTATCTCTGGTCAGCAGGACTGGTCTACACTTTCACCTGTGTAATGTGTCTAAAATAACTAGGGGATCCTTTACTTTTTTCTCTAAACCAAGGCAGTTTTAAAATGAAAGGGATCACAAGAAAATCAAAAATAAAATAATTTTGAACATTGAGACCAAAAAAAAATGTTTTTAATGTATTGATAGATGTATCAAAAAGCACTAATAAACTAATAATTTCAGAAATAAACATACCAATAATAACATATATATGCATTTTAAAGAAAAATAAGAAAGTTCATATTTATAATATGCTATATAATATATAATTACATTACATTCTATACATTATAATTGTATTATGCATTTATATGACATATTGATTTTCTCAACATTAAAAAATAAGCAGATTACTTTTATTTCTATAATTTAGACAGTATCTTATCCATATCTTAGTTTCTTATCCAAATATATTAATGGCATTTTTTTCTAATTAATATGTTTTTATATGAATTTATTATTTTAATATTTTTGTAAAATTGTTTGAAATTTTCTTTAAAGTTGCATTTTATGTCTCATAATAAATATGTACCTACATATATATGTATGAGTAAATGAACAATGAATAAATCTTCAACTGTTTTTTTCTGTAGGCCATAGTATTTTTAATTCCTAAAATATTTACTTTATATGTGTTAAGATACAAAGCAAATTTTGCTTAGTGGAAGATATTCTCCATTTTAAATTTTTATTGAAATACAAACAATATTTCAATCAAAATGTTTTTACTCTTTTGTCTAAATTTTGAGATTATTAATTCAACAATTATTTTTACAAGCAAAATTTGCTAAATTAGTTGTTGCTACTTATTCTCTTGGATGTTTTGCCAAATATAGATAGTGAAATCTCAAAGGCCTTCTTAATTTGAATCTGAAGACAGGCAAAAGAATGAGAAATTATGACCAGAGGAGTTTTTGGCATTCAATGTCAGCTTCATCACAAAGACTTTATAGTTCAGTTATCCTAAGTTCTTGTATATAAAATATTTGTGAATGTGGAAAACTATCATTTTAATTGTTAAAACATTATGGCTCCTCTGGTCATGATTATAAGTCATGTCTGCACAAAAATCAATTCTAAAGTACATTTCTGCTCCAAAATTTCTTAATTTTCATACATTCAATCATCATTATTCAGTTCAATCATGAACTTTAAACTTTAAACTGAATTCAATGCAGATTATTATCTCAAAACCAAATCATGTAATCATCCATTGAGCTTTTTAACTGAACTACAACAACACTAACAATAATTTAAGATGTTTTATCTTTAACAAAATGCATTTCAAAGAATTTAGTTCCACTTATGGAATTTAAAAATTTAACCATTATAAAAATTAACCAACTTTCTCTTTAAATCATTTCATAGAGTGGCTTAGAACTGGCATATCTAACTGTTTGCTCAGTTCTTCTCCCAGTGATCTAAGACATTAACAAATACTGCTTCATTTTCTTGTGCAGTCACAGGAAAACTTGAAGTGGAAAATAAGAGAAGTTTAGAACAGTCACTAGACTCAGATGAAATGTCAAGCTTTACAGGATGGTATGTAAATATATTTTCTGTCACTATACATGTTAAATAATTATGCTTATTATAGCCTCCTTCAGTATATTAGTTGTTTACTGCTGCATAATAAATTGTCTCAAAATTTAAGTCAAAACAATTGGATTTCTGAGGGTCAGAAATGCGGCAACAGGTAGACTGGGTGGTTCTGGCTCAGGGTCTCTCGCAAAACTGCAATCAAGCTGTTAGCAGGAGCTGCAATTATTTCAAGATTCACCCAGGAATGTAGAATTTGCTCACTTAGAGGGTGGCTGGAAGATCAAATCATAGTTCCTGTCCAGATGTGGCCAGAGACTTCTGTTTCTTTCCATGTAGGCCTCTTCATAGAAGCTGTTTTCATTACAGCAAGAACAGAGACAGAGAAAAGGCAAAGTGAGTAGATGCTCAGGATGAAAATGACAGTCTTTTCTAACCAAACATTGAATATGATGTGCCATCACTTCTGCTATTTATCAGACAAATGTATCAACCCTTGTGTGGAGACGAGTGTACAAAGATAGGATGAATGCCAGGAATGAGAGACCACTGGGGGTCTTTCTGGAGGCTGGACCAACTTGGACAAACAGCTGCTGATTTTTAATAGGTATCACCATGTCCCCCATGCCATTTGGAGAAAGGTTGGCTGACATTTGCACAAAAACACAATCATTAACTTTCTAGAGAAACAGAAATTCAGTGCCTATTTTCTCCTCAAATATTCGTTTTCTTGAATTCATTGCTATCAAAAAGTTTCTCTAAATATAAAATGTGTTAGCACACAATGAAATAAATAGATACAGATTGGTGCCCTGTAAGAAATGATTTAAAAAAGCACTATTATAATAGCATTTAGACAGCTCTCCTTGTTCTACAGCTGAACAGCTAGCTAAGCTTGTATTTCCACACACATCTCAAAGAAACCAAACCAACACATAATTGTCCATACTTACCACTAACTCATCAAATGGTCACCAGGTAAACTTGTGTATATTGAAGGCTGTAGCATGGACTGGTACAAGTGGCCAGGGACTGATTTCATAGCCCCCTGTCTCCTAAGAGACCAGAAGGGTTAAGTCTCTTTAGCTACTGGTTTCTGAAAATACTACTTTTTTTTCTTTAACTGTTACATATCCTGTCCTTAAAAAGGAGTTTAAGTATTTTGCATGGAGAAAGTTTGGAGAAAAAAAAAAAGATGGATTATCACTAATCAGTTTTTAGATTTAAATACCTGTTATGCTGAGAATTCTGTTTTGTGCATTTTATTCTCATAAATTGTTAATGGAGACCATGTTAGAAACTAGGAGTACTAGCAAATTTATCTTAAGTTATTGTAGTGCAATAATAACAAAAGTGCAAAATGTGATACACGTTTTATTTTAAAAATAATAAAACTACTGAACAAATGCTGAACTGAATGACACCCCAGGCCAACAGAAATAAACCAAGGTTGTCTTACAAACTCAATGGAGCATCACTGGTAACCTTAGTAACCTTATATTTAGGCTAAGGAGTGAAGAGGAATATTGGTTACTACTCTTAGTATCAGGATAACATTTCTAAACATTTCACGGTAGTAAGAAAGAAATCTGTCACCAGTATTTTTCCTAGTAAATGTACTGTCACAAATTGGAAGTTATGGGAAAACTGGTAAAGACATAGGGCTGTCAAAGTATTATTTTAAACATCAGTTTCTTTAGAAACTACAAAGAAATCATTCCTGTGTTTGCCTCAGAAATACTTTCATAACATGAGAGGATACTGTTAGTAAAGGTATAAATAATACATAAGTAGAAAAATGATAAACCATTTGAACAAACATCAAGTAATAATGGCTATTTTGGAAAATGTTAATTACATACCGATTTCTAACACTTTAAAGAGTGTATAATAAAGTTGTTGTCGTTTTGGGTTATTTCCAAGAACATCCTGGTGTTTCCTCAAAGAATAATTAAGATTCGGGGAGTAAGATTCCTGGTGGATGGGGTCTCAAGTCAGGAGAGCTGAGAAACACCTTCCCCCTGTGTTACACCTTATTCAGTCAAGAGACTGCTGTATTTCCTTAATTTGATGGCTTGTGAGATGTAAAAGTTGGCTTTTTAATTAGTATCACTATGAAAAATTTCAAGCACAGAGAAAACCTGTGCACCTATTACTCATATTTAACAATGTAGAAATATGATCCCCACCCCCAAATTTTGTATTAATTTGAATTTGTCTGATATTAGAGAAATGGAACATATCTTCATTCAGCCAAGGAACTACAGGGTTTTCATTCCTATGTCTTGGATGTTCACATCCTTTACACGTTTTCATCAACTTCATGTATCTTTTTCTTTATGTGTAGAGATTCCTTGTGTGTGTTGTATAGTAATTCTTTCACCCTTTAACATTACAAATATCTTTTCCAAGCCTATGGCTTGTTTTCTGACATTGAATATACTGTCTTTTGTCATAAAAATATTCTGTTATGTTAATATGGTCCAATATAGCAATCCTTTCTTACATGATTTGTGCTCTGTTTTCTATTTTTGAAATCCTTCCCTTTACTTTGAAGTCATAAAAATATTTTCTTACATTTTCTAATACAAATTTGAAAATTCTAATTTTTACATTTATATCTTTAATTAATTTGATATTCATTTTATTGTAAAAGTTTTACCATGTGGATAAATAATTTCTTGCACATCACATTTTATTTTCCCAGATTTACTGAGATAATACTGACATACAACATTGTGTATGTTTAAGGTATAAAACATGATGATTTGCCCTATGTACTTATTATGAAATGATTACCACCATATAGATAGTTAACACACCCATCCCCTCTCATAATTACCATTTTGTTAGTGTGTGTGTGGAGAGAACATTGAAGATCTACTTTATCTGCAACTTTCAAGTATACAGTACATTGTGAATGTAGTCACCATGCTGCCCCTCCCTGAGATCCCCCGTCTTCTGGGATCTCAGGCATGCTGGGCTGGAGCCAGGGTATTAGGCTAGGTCTGTAGTGGGGTCTGCAGTTGGTAACCTTGTTACTAGGGCCTGGGCAGGTGGTATCCTGTCTGGTCCCTGGGAGGATGGGACTGCCTCCATGACTTTTTTAGTACAATGTCACTGTAACAAGGGTCCCCATCAATAGTTGCCCTTTTAAAATCTCTGGGGATGCAGATGGGATTGGGATTGTCTCATATACTGCTGCTGGGAGGGGCTGGAGCCATTTCAGAATCTTCAGTGGGACCAAGTTTAGTGTTCTTACTTCCAGTGGCTTCTAGATCATGATCCCAAGAGGGAGGGGAGCTGGGTCACAGGCAATGTCAGCGTCCACAGCCAGGAATGAGGTCTACATGCCTGTTATCTGAGGCATGGATGGCTGTGACTCCTCCCAGGTCCCTCTGTGTATGGTGCTGGTGACAAGACCAAGGCCAAGTGGGACTGTACTGAGCCCTACCTGAAATATAAATCTCCTACCTGGATCTCAAGGCTGCCACAAAGGTACTGTGTCTATGGAGGGCTGCCAAATTATTGTTGCTGAGGTGGGGTATGAATGGGAGACCTCTTACTCTGCCATCTAACTGAAGTCACTTCCTAAACATCACTTACTAGTCATCCATCCCCTTAGCTTTTTGTGTAGGTAGTAGTGTACGAGCACTGGCTCATACACTAATATCTGATATATGTTGGATTTTATTTGTGGATTCTCTGTTATGTTTCAATATCTGTCTATACTGAATAATACCACACTGTTTTACATATCATACATCATAATAAACCTTGCAATCTGAAAGACTGTCGCATACTTATTCTCTTAAATGGTCTTTAGTAGCCTTAGCCCTTTATTTTTCTACTTGAAGTTTATTTATTTTAAAGAATAATTGACATTCAATATTGTATTCTTTTCTGATGTACAACATAGTAATTTGAATCTGATAAATGCATTATGAAATGGCTACAATAAGTCTAATTACCACCTGTCCCCATAAGAGGTGTTACAATACTATTGATTATACTTCCTATGCAGTATATTGTGTCTCTATGTCTTATTTACTTTATATCTGGATATTGAACTTGGATTTTAGAATCATTTCATGTGCCATAACAAGCCCCTGTTGGAATATTAATCGGAATCACATTAAATTTATATGTTGGTTTGAAGAAAACTGTTACCTTCATGATGCTAATTATTTTCATCCATAAACATGATGATTTTCATTGATTGCCTTATATGAAACCATCATTTTTCAGAGAAGACTTGCAATTTTTTTGTTAGATTTATTAGTGTTTAACTTACAGATATATTCTCATTATGAAAAAAGCCTACTTTAAATCACATATTCTAATTTGTTTTAATTCAAATTGTACTCATATATTGATCTTGTATTTATTAGTATTTATTAGTCATATTTTGTCTGTGAATGCTCATGGATGTTCAATGCTAATAATATTGTCCTCTATAAATACTAGCAAGACTGTTTCTTCCTGTCCAATCTTAATATTGCTTAATTATTTTTTTCCTTTCCTACTTCATTGGCTAAAATTTCAAACCTAGTGTTTATGCAGTGAAAAACTGGCTTTTTCCTGACTTCAACAAAATTCCTTCTAATATTTTATCAATAATATAATGTTTGCTATATTGTTTTGGTAGATACTCTTTATCATGTTAAATGTTTCCTTATACTACAATTTTAAAAATTATAAATGATGACTGAATTTTATTGTATGCTTTTCTGCGTTGGTAGCAATGATTTTTGAATCTTTCAGTGTTTTGTTACCGTTACTGAATTTTGTTTACTATCATTTAGCATTTTAGGATTTTATATTGCACTTGTGAAATACTGATTTCAAGATAATCCTAACCGCATGGAAATTTGAGACTTACCTCTCTTTAATTCTGTAAGGGAATTTAATTTTCTGGAGGGTTTAGCTAATCCTTAAAAAATCCCTTAAATTATGGTTGCCTTATTAGCTCTCTGATGTATTCATCCACATCTATATATGTGCCCAAGTTTATTACAGACTGTCCCCAACTTACAATGGTTAAACTTTTTTTATTATGATGGTGCAAAAGTATATACATTTAGTAGAAACCCTGCCTCAAATTTTGAAGTTTGATTTTTTTCTTGGGCTGGTGATACACAGTATGATTCTCATGTTGCCAGCAGTGACAGTGAGCTAATTTCAAGTCTTTTGAATATGTACCCACAAATGAGATTACTATAACATGTATTACTTGTATTTTTAATTTTTTTGAGGACCCTTGATACTTTTTCTATAGGTGCTGCATCATTTTATATTTTCACCAGTAGTGTACAAGGGTGCCAATTTCTCCACAAGTTTTTGCCAAGACTCATTGTCAGTTTTTTAAATAATAGCTGTCCTAAGTGGTATGAAGTGATATCTCATTGTAATTTTGATTTGCATTTCCCTAGGAATTTATGATGCCGACCATCATTTCTTATACCTATGGCCTATTTGTGTGCCTTTGGAGAAATGTCTATTCTGGTCCTTTGCCCAGTTTTTAATTGGGTTACTTGGATTTTTGCTTTTGTTTTTGTTTTTTGGCTATTGAGTTGTAGGAGTTCCTGCTATATTTTGTAAAGTAACCCCTTCTCAGATTATGGCTTGGAAATATTTTCTCCTATTTAGTAGATTTCCTTTTCATTCTTTTAGTTCTTTCCTCTGCTGCAAAAACACTTTTTAGTGTGAAGTAGTCCCACTTGTCAATTTTCGCTTTTGTTCCATGTGCTCTTAGTGTCATATCCAAGAAATCATTGCCAAGACCAATGTCAAGAAACTTTTTCCCTAAGTTTTCTTCTAGGAGTTTTATAGTTTCAGATCTTACATTCAAGTCTTTGAGTTGAGTTTTGTACATAGCCAAAGGAAGGCATCCAGTTTCATTGTTTTGTTTTGTTTTTTGCATGTGGATATCCAGTTTTCCCAATACCATTTGTTAAAGAGATTATCCATTCCTCATTGTGTGTTCTTAGCACCCTTGTCAAATCAAAGATAAGTTGACCATACATGCTCAGGTTCATTTTGGGCTCTCTCTTTGGTTTCATTATGACTGCCAACATTACCAACTATACTTGCTGTTAGACAAGTATATATTTATTTGAAGTCTTTTAATCACGATCATAGTAAATTTGCTGCCACTATCAATATGAAATCTTACATTTTTGTGATTCTTGCCCTTTCTTTTTCTTTGGATACAGATGTGTGGTAATGTCTATATCCATTCCCATCCCCTACCTCCCTCAATATATTAGGCATTACCTGCTTGGAAGATGATAAGCAAAGAAACACATAACTATTAAACATATCTTTTTCCCCAGTCCTCACCAGCCTTCCATTCTGTTGCTAGATCTTTCTGTCAATGCCTGTCTTATTTTAGTTTGGTCTCATGTTGGCTTATAGGTTCTTAGAGTCATTCAATTTGTTCTCTCTAATGGCTATGCTTTCCCTGGGGGTTCTACTTTTGCTGTTCTGCTCTCAGCCTTGATGATGTGAGCTTGCCTTTTGGCCACGTTTATTCCTCTCTCTGTCACCATTATTGGCTTGTCAATACTTTGTTTCATGTATACCTGTCCCTTTTAGTTTCTCATCATCTTATAGTATTCTACTGCTATTGTGACAATTTTGAGGTGACAAAAAAATCATACAGTGTCTCTACTACTACAAAGCTTTACTTAGATGTATATTTTCACAGTTTCACAGATAATCTCCCACTCCTACCTTCCTATCCTTTGAAACTTGTCTCCAAGACCAGCTACAGAAAAAAGGAAAGAATTAGTACAAGGATAAAAGAAATTTGCTTAGTTCTGTGGCAACTGGGCACTATCCAGCCTTTATAGCAAGAAAACTGCCATAAAATCTGTTTTCACAAAATACTTTTAGTGATAGTGGGGAGAATAAATTGTAGTTTAGAGAAACTCAGGTATGAAACTTGAGGTGGTTGTTGAAGAACACTAAAAGTCAGATAATAATGACCAACTAGATCAGTGTTTGGAGAAGAAAGAATCAACCTGATAAATGTATAGCAGATAATATCATAGTTTAGTGAACAGTTTCATGGAGAAGAGTAAAGGGAAGGAGAAATCAAGCTCTCTGTTATGTATCCAAGTTTCAACTGTGAGTAACATGGGAAAAGAGTAAGCAGAAGGAACAGCTTTAGTTTGGAAATTACATTTTTATTAATTTATTCTTAAATATTTCAGTTTTTAATTGAATTATCCATACAAGCTTCAGTTGGCGATGACCAGTAGATCATTACAGTTGTAAGCCTACAGTTTAGTAGGATAATTACAGAATGAAGTCATGAATTTTTAAGTCATCCTTCCATACATGGAAGAAAAGGTTATTTACTTCAAAGCTTATATACACAGAGCCACAAATATAAGTCTCAGGGATTTTTTAATGTTCTCTATAAAGAATGGTTTTACAATACGTTGTTTTACTACCACTACTAAGTATTTTAGCTATTTTATTCCATACCAGACATTTTAGGTTAGTTTTCTAAAACTGTAAGTCAAATTCTATACGCTTTCTGGAATTTCAAAATAATTTTCTATATGTCAACATTTAAAGAAAAGCAAGGGCAGGTCATGAAATGATATATCAAAGCCAAGCGCCACAGTTACAAATAAAAACAAAAGCACCATGCACCATGCTTTTTTTAAAATTCTTCAATTTTTCTCACCTTAGTTTCATAATCAGCACCAAAAGCAGCCAACTAAAGAGAAAGAAGAAACATGTCTACTAAAGAATTCAACTCAACAATGTTTTGTGATTTTTTTTCATTTTTAGATTTTTATTTTATATATTTTTATATTTCCAATTTATCTTTCATATATTTACATTTTAAATGTTTTTAATAGATCACAATCTGACAAAATATTTGTAAATATTTTTTATTTATATTTTTGTTTTTGTATTTAAAGTTAATTTTTATATTGCTTTTTAAATGTTGGTATTCATTTTTTTTTCAATGAAAATTTTCCTTTATAGTTTATTTTGGTATCATTAATCTACAATTACATGTGCAATATTATGGTGATTAAACTACCCCCTTCATCAGGTCCCCCCATGAACTCCGATACAGTCACTGTCCATCAGCATAGTGAGATGTTATAGAGTCACTACTTGCCTTCTCTGAGTTGTACAGCCCTCCCCATGCCCGCCCAACAGTACATCTGTTAATTGTAATGCCCCTTTTTCCCCTTTGGTCCTCCCTTCCCACCCATCCTCCCCAGTCCCTTTCCCTTTAGTAACTATTAGTCTGTTCTTGGGTTCTGAGAGTCGGCTGCTGTTTTGTTCCTTCAGTTTTTTTTCTTTGTTCTTATACTCCACATATGAGTGAAATCATTTGGTACTTGCCTTTCTCAGGTTGGCTTATTTCACTGAGCTTAATACTCTCTAGCTACATCCATGTTGTTGCGAATGGTAGGATTTGTTTTCTTCTTATGGCTGTATAGTATTCCATTGTGTATATGTACCACTTCTTCTTTATCCATTCATCTACTGATGGACACTTAGGCTGCTTCCATTTCTTGGCTATTGTAAATAGTGCTGCGATAAACATAGGGGTGCATATGTCTTTTTCAAACTGGGCTGCTGCATTCTTAGGGTAAATTCCTAGGAGTGGAATTCCTGGGAAAAATGGTACTTCTATTTTGAGTTTTTTGAGGAACCTCCATACTGCTTTGCACAATGGTTGAACTAATTTGCATTCCCAACAGCAATGTAGGAGAGTTCCCTTTTCTCCACATCCTTGCCAACATTTGTTGTTGTTTGTGTTTTGGATGTTGGCCATCCTCACTGGTGTGAGGTGATATCTCATTGTGGTTTTAATCTGCATTTCTCTGATGATTAGCGATGTGGAGCATCTTTTCATGTGCCTGTTGGCCATCTGAATTTGTTCTTTGGAGAAGTGTCTATTCATGTCCTCTGCCCATTTCTTAATTGGACTATTTACTTTATGTTTGTTGAGGTGCGTGAGTTCTTTATATATTTTGGATGTCAACCCCTTATCAGATACATCATTTATGAATATATTCTCCCATACTGTAGGATGTCTTTTCATTCTACTGATGGCGTCCTTTGTTGTCCAGAAGCTTTTCAGCTTGATATACTCCCACTTATTCATTTTTGCTTCTGTTTCCCTTGCTCAGGGAGATATGTTCATAAAGAAGTTGCTCATGTTTATGTCCAAGAAATTTTTGCCTATGTTTTTTTCTAAGAGTTTTATGGTTTCATGACGTACATTCAGGTCTTTGATCCATTTTCTGTTTATTGCTTTGTCAGTCCTGGAAGGTTGTGTTTTTCTAAGAAGTTGTGCATTTCTTCTAGGTTTTCCAGCTTGTTAGCATATTGATTCTCACAATATTCTCTTATAATTCTTTGTATTTCTGTGGGGTCCATCGTTATTTTTCCTTTCTCATTTCTGATTCTGTTTATGTGTGTAGATACTCTTTTTCTCTTAATAAGTCTGGCTAGGGGTTTATCTATTTTGTTTATTTTTCAAAGAACCAGCTCTTGGTTTCATTGATTTTTTTCTCTTGTTTTATTCTTCTCAATTTTATTTATTTCTTCTCTGGTCTTTATCATGTCCCTCCTTCTGGTGACTTTGGGCCTCATTTGTTCTTCTTTTTCCAGTTTCAGTAATTGTGTCTTTACACTATTCATTTGGGAATGTTCTTCCTTTTTTAAATAGGCCTGGATTGCAATATACTTTCCTCTTAGAACTGCCTTTGCTGCGTCCCACAGAAGTTGTGGCTTTGTGTTGTTTTTGTCATTAGTCTCCATATATTTTTTGATTTCTGTTTTGATTTGGTCGTTAACCCATTGATTAATTAGGAGAATGTTGTTAAGTCTCCATGTATATGTGAGCCTTTTTGTTTTCTCTCTAAAATTTTTTTCTAGTTTTATACCTTTGTGATCTGAGAAGTCGGTTGGTAGAATTTCAATATTTTTGAAATTACTGAGGTTCTTTTTGTGGCCTAGTATGTGGTCTATTCTGGAAAATGTTCATGTGCACTTGAGAAGAATGTGTATCCTGTTGCTTTTGGGTGTAGAGTTCTGTAGATGTCTGTTAGGTCCATCTGTTCTAGTGTGTTGTTCAATGCCTCTGTGTTTTTACTTATTTCTGTCTGGTTGATCTGTCCTTTGGAGTGAGTGGTATGTTGAAGTCACTTAAAATGAATGCATTGCTGTCTATTTCCTCCTTTAATTCTGTTAGTATTTGTTTCACATATGCCGGCGCTCCCATATTGGGTGCATATATATTTATAATGGTTATATCCTCTTGTTGGACTGACCCCTTTATCATTATGTAATGTCCTTCTTTATCTCTTGCTACTTTCTTCATTCTGAAGTCTATTTTGTCTGATACAAGTATTGCAACACCTGCTTTTTTCTCCTTGTTGTTTGCATGAAATATCTTTTTCCATCCCTTCACTTTTAGTCTGTGTATATCTTTGGGTTTGAGGTGAGTTTCTTGTAGGCAGCATATAGATGGGTCTTGCATTTTTATCCATTCTGTTACTTTGTGTCTTTTGATTGGTGCATTCAGTCCATTTACATTTAGGGTGATTATTGATAGATATGTACTTATTGCCGTTGTTGGCTTTAGATTCGTGGTTACCAAAGGTTCAAGGGTTGCTTCTTTACTATCTAACAATCTAACTTAACTTTCTTGTTAAGTTATTGTAAACACAGTCTGATGATTCTTTATTTCTCTCCCTTCTTATTCTTCCTCCTCCATTCTTTATATACTAGGTGTTTTATTCTTTGTCTTTAGTTAGTATTTGGATGGTCTGCTTTCTTAGCTATGATTTCATTTTCTCTGGTGACATCTTTTTATCCTTAGGAGTGCTTCCCTCTAGAGCAGTTACTTTAAGATGTCCTGTAGAGGTGGTTTATGGAAGGCAAATTCTCTCAGCTTTCGCTTGTCTTGAAATTGTTTAATCCCTCCATCATATTTAAATGATAATCGTGCTGGATACAATATTCTTGGTTCGAGGCCCTTTTGTTTCATTACATTAAATATATCATGCCATTCTCTTCTGGCCTTTTCTTGGTGTTGTCTTCCTTGGGTCCCTTGTGTTGGGAGATCTGTGGGCTTCCGTGTACTGTGAGAGTATTTCCTTCCCCAATATGGGGAAGTTTTCAGCAATTATTTCTTCAAAGACACTTTCTATCCCTTTTTCTCTCTCTTCTTCCTCTGGTACTCCTATAATGCGAATATTGCTCCGTTTGGATTAGTCCCACAGTTCTCTCAATATTTTTTCATTCCTAGAGATCTGTTTATCTCTCTCTGCCTCAGCTTCTCTGTATTCCTGTTCTCTAATTTCTATTGCATTAACAGTGTCTTGCATCTCGTCCAGTCTGCTGCTAAGCCTGTCGATGGCTTGTCTCATTTCTGCATTGTCTTTCCTCACTTCCCTCACTTCCTCCCTCAGCTCTTGCATATTTCTCTGTAGATCCATCAGCATGGTTATGACTTTTATTCTGAAATATTTTTCAGGAAGATTGTGCATTTCCATCCTTTCAGAGTCCCTCTCAGGTGTTGTCTGGGTCTGGATGATCTTTGTCGGTACCATATTCCTTTGTCTTATCATGGGGATAAAAGTGGTCGCTGGTAGGTGCCACTTATGTCAGCTAGGCTCTTTAAGACTTAAAATAAAAAAAAAACACAGGACAAAAGAAAAAACAAAAAGAAAAACAAACAAAAGAAATGAAGGAAGAGAAAGAAAAGAGAAAAAAATAAAGAAAGAAAAGAAAGAAAAAAAAAATGCCCACCGGGTGTAGCTTCTGTAAGGATGCTGTAGGTTGCGCTCTTGCTCCACTATTCCGCAGCCGCAGCTGTGCAGCTCTGCTGCGCCGTTTGTAGCTATGGCCGGCGCGGGAACGAATGGGAGGCTGCTGTTCTCCATGTGAAGTCTCAGCGTGGCCACTTCTTCCCAGTCACCAGCAAAGATGTCCAAAATTCCTCAGGACTCCCAGCCTGCTGGGCTGAGCATGCCGGGATGATTGTGTTCCTCTGTTGGGCCCCCCTTGTCTCTCTAAGACCGCCAAAAAAAGTGCGTGCTTTTCTTTTATCCCGGGAGCATGCTGCAAGGATCCAGGCGCGTTCCCAGCTCAAAACCTGAACCCTCTGCCTCTCCAATATCCGATACACCACGCGATGTGTGTCAGCGCTCCCAGCGCAGATCGCCAGGGCTGGTTATTTCACGGGCCTGTACTTCCACTCCGTCCCGGCTCTGAATCCTCTCCTCCTGCCAGTGTGCTGTGGTGGGGGAGTGCTAGGGTCCTGCTGGGTCACAGCTCCGTATGTTACCCGCCTCGCAGGGTGCTGCGTCCTCTCATGTGCAGATGTAGGCTATGCGCTGTCCTGTATATTCTCATCTCTCTTTTAGGAATAGTTGTATTTGCTGTATTTTCAGAGATATATATGGTTTTGGGAGGAGATTTCCGCTGCCCTGCTCACGCCGCCATCTTTCTGGAACTCGTTTTGTGATTATTTCTAAGCAAGATAACTAGAAAAGACTTAATCACTTGATCATTTGTTGAAATAAGTAACAAACACCTTCTTTACATTTTTAAACAACCTGTTTGTTACCTATAAGTTCTATAGCCAAGTTCCTTGAGGGAGTCAGACTTTGATCCAGCGGTGGAAGAACTACTTAAGTAGCAAGGGTAAGTGGTCTATTTTTATATTCACCAAAGGGCCTTGTGCTGGAGAGTATGAACAAGCAGGGTACTGCAGAGTTCACCCTCAGAACTTTGAACCTCAGACCACACTAAGATGCATGGGCCACCTGCTGTCCTCCTTAACACAACTCATTTTTGTATTTCAGGTCTTTTGTGCAGTTCTTATGTTCTTTGAACATAAACGTTCAAAATATGTTTTCTGAATGAATGAATAAGTTTTACTCTACTAGCAATGACCTCTTTGCCAATATGGAAAGAATTTAATCATTTCCAAAGTCTGAAATGTCAGTTTTCTCTAAAGCTGTTTTCTTCTCTCTGCTTTCCTTAGTCTCCCCCATTCTCATGTGGCGTAATTCTTTAATATTCTTCTCTAAGGAGTTCCAGAATAGTGGCTGGAGTTTTGTGGACTCTAAATAACCTTTTGTTAATTAATTAATTAATTAATTAATGGATGTAATCTACCATTTGTAATGGGGCCACTGAACATCTACTTTTTAAATATGGAAGTCATTTTTGTTCTTATTATTTTGATCCCATGAATATTAGTATTATTACCAACTTTTGAAGGTATATTTAATAGATTATTCTATATCTGTTCAACATATAGTTACTTGAATTGTATTCTCTAAGCCAACATTTTAAATACTGAATGATAATCTAAATGCAATCATTATATTCTGTGTTTAGATTAACTCTGTTAATCCCCCTAGGACTTTATGAAGTGGGTATTCTGTATCCTCACTTTATGAATAAGGAAACTAAGGCTCAGATAAATTAAGTACCATAGCTAGTATAAGAGACAAGTTTTAAACTCAGATCTAATAACTGGTCTTTAATATTGTCAAATTCTAAAGAAACCCACCCTATGAGAATAATCCACTCAACAATCTAATCTAACAATTCCACTCCAGAACTGAGCATTATTTCTTAGAAATGTTTCACATAAGAAATCCAATACTGCACCCCTATCATGGTCTTATCATTCCAACATTATCACACTCTTATTCCCACCCTACCTGCTCTGGACTTTCATAGACATTCTCCATCCCTTGATTCCTTTTTCTTCTAATGTGTCATCCTCTTCCTTTTCTAATGCATTTTCCTACTCAGCCTCAAGAACAAGTAGTGATAGTTTTTGTTTGTAAGAACAGAAACCTAACTCAAAGTATTCAGTCAAAAAATAATTTATTGATCTCAGACTGTAAAGTATACAAATTTATTGACTCTGAAGGACATTATCTAGGTGCTCAGTTGAGTTTGAACTTGGCCCAATTCAGCCCTAAATGATCTCATCAGAACATTGTCTCTAATTTTCATTCCTGTATTCTACCTTTTCTAGGTTAAAAAAACAAAATGTATTCTCTAATCTCTATAGTTGCCTCAGCACCATTTAAGATATCTGTCCCTTGGACAAGGACTACTCCCCCTTTTTTTTTATTTCCAACACAAAGAATTAATAGTCTCTTTTATTCCCTACCCAGTTTTCACCTTCCTCATTCCCAGAAAATGTATTCAACTATTAATTTAAGACCTTGTAAAGTATGAATTTCCTTCATTTCTGGCCATCCTCAAGTTTGAAGTTTTATAAATGCATTCATCCTTCCTTTCCTCCAGTCTAAGGGATTGATATGTATTTTTGGTCATTACTCCATTTCCCACAGGAGTGACCCATCACATCATGTTACTCTGCTATGTTTTCTGTTTTAGGTTTGTTGATGTCTCCTGTCCTTCACCTCACATATGTTCTCCAACTTAAAAAACAGTCACTACAAATCCCCCCTTTACTATGCTACTGCTCCATCACCCTCTTTCCCTGATCAGAAGGGCTTTAGAAAGTTAAGTCTTCATTAACACACTCTGATTATTTGCTTCTCATCACCTCTCTATCTTGTTGCATTTTAGCTTCTGCTTCTACTCTATTGAAATAGTTTTGGCAAATATTATTAAATAATCCTTATTACCAAATTCAACTGATAAATTTAGTCCTCATCTTATTGGACACATGAGCTGGTTCTGTAATGCTTCTTTTTGATTATGTGGCTGTCATTAAAGCTGTCTTACTTTCTTCCTATTTTTCTAGCTGTCCCTTTCAGTCCTTCTTTATTAAATTCCTAAAGGTAAGTCTTGCCTATGGTTCCCTCACTGATCCACTATGTGTCAATCTAAATATGCTGCTTGCGAGAGCTTATCTATAGACTGTGCCTGATGGTCCCCTTGAAATCTGACTTTGTCATCCAGTCACTTCTTTGCCTTCTTCCATTATGTATGTCCCAAATCATTCAAATTCAGCATATTCAAACTCACCATTTCTCAAACTGGCCTGAATGGTGTTGCTATGCTCCTTCCCTTAAAGGTGTTTATAATGTTACTGTCATCATCATTATCACTTAATATTACTATATTTATATTTATGGAATCCCTTTTAATACTAGGCACTTTGCAGTAACTTTTAAAGCAATAAACTGTATTAATGTATGTCTATCTTTTAAACAAAACTTCATACAATTCTCTAAGGGCATCCTCATCAATATCACCATCCTTATTTTAGTCCCCTGCCCAAGCTCGACTGAAACGCTTTGGGAAAACTGGGACTGACTTGTTATATCGCCAGTTTCTTCACCATGCTTCCACTTGGCTTAGTACACGTTACAAAAGAGTAAATGAAGATTTTCTGCTAATAAGCCTTAGATTTTAGCCTAATTGAAATAGATCTTTCTTCTTTTACTTCTTTCCTATTTGTTTTTCCTCTGTTATTATTCACTGTATCAGTTTTAGAGTTGCCATAATAAAATATCACAGACTCGGTGGCTTAAACAACAGAAATTTATTTTCTCACACTTCTGAAGGCTGTAAATTCAAGATCAATGTGCCAGCAAGACTGGCTTTCTGACACTGTCCTTGAACTACAGATGACCACCATCTCGCCGCTTCTCTGCATGGTCTGTGCATGTATTCATATGGTTTCTCTCTCTGTTTATTAATCTCTTCTTATAAAGGAGCCAGTCATATTGGGCTAGAACATACCCTAAAGGCCTCATTTTAAATCAATCACCACTTTAAAGGCCCTGTGTCCAAATACAATCCCCTTCTGAGGTACTGGAGGTTAGGGCTTCAGAATATGAACTTGGGGGGAACGCAGTTCAGTCTATAACACTCATCTGGTTGTTTCATCCTTTCTCTTGAGTTTAAATACCTTCTATCACTGACTACCAAAGTTTTATTTCTAGTCTGGACCAGTCCTCTAAAATATAATCCTGGCAACCCCATCCTTCCCGTGCTTAGGATAAATGTTTCTCAGTTCATCAGTTTCTTTCTCACCCTCTATCTAATCCATGAGAAAACTCTTGGCTCTTCCTGCAGAGTAGGTCCAGCTTCTGACCAGCACTTACTACTTCCCGTACAGCCCTGCACTGCAACCCACCAACTTCCATTCGCTGTGTTACTGTAAATGCCTTCTCCCTCCCCACCGCTTGAACCTCCACCTATGTTCTATCTTTGACTCCTTATAGTCTTTCCACACACAATGATCTCTTTAAAAATGAAATCTAATCATGTGACTTTTGAACTCAAAGTTATTTCGAATAGTTTTCTATCTCACTCAGGGCAAAAGCCAACAATAGAATGGCCTACAGTCCCCACATGATTGCCCTGTCCCTTGCCATCACCTCTTTGATTTACTCTTCTATGAACACACTGTTCATTCACCCTCCTTCTGCCACATGGGCCTCATCACTTTTCTTCCACTATGTCAGGTGCGTTTCCCACTCATGGACAATTCCTTGTGTCCTAGTATGCCCCTTCCTCAGGTGTCCTTATGGTTTATTCCCTAACCTTCTTCTGGCCTTTACTCAAACATCCCCTTCTCTATGAGGCTTATCTATGACCTCCATACATAAAATAACAGCCTGACCCTTACCTCACACCATCTACTCCCTTTCTTATTTCTACTTTCTCTCAAAGTACTGGAGAGAAATACTATACATTTTAATGATTCATTTAACTTATACGTCACCTGCACCCATCTCAACCACACATTTTTATGTATCTGTGAAATAAGGTTTTAAAAGATATGCTGATCATTTGAAGAGAAATTCAGTTGAAGAAAGAAATGAGTCTTCTGTTGAGAAATACTCAAAAACTGTATTTTAGTAATCTTTTTTCTGCTCCTCCAGAATTTTGGTTTATTTTATATGTTTGTGTATGTGTGTTTTCTTTGCTTGTCTCTCTGTTCTTTTTTTAGGAATTATAAGTAGTGTTCCCTGTAATGAACATCCCTGATTGGTCAGAGAAAAACATATCCATATCCTCAAATTATCTCTGGACATATTAAAGCTGAGAGGTAAACAAATGCTTGTCAGCACAGCTCTCATAAAAGACTGCTTTCCTGAAAACCAGCAAATACCGAAAAGTCAATAGAAAGTAAATTAGTAAACTATTTTTTTTCATAATCTAAAAGAAAAAGAAAGATTGTATTCATAGCCAGTAGTGATAGTAATATGTGAATTTCTGGGATTTGAGGCCTTGTTACAGATATTTTTGAGATTAGTATTGTTTTCGATAAGCTAGGTTTTTCTTTTTATTAATGCTGAAGACATTGTCTCTGAGGTCTTCCTCTAAAACTTACTTTAAGTCTTCTCTAAATATTACATGTAAATGATGGTAATAGTAATAACTGATGTCAGATACTGTTATACTTCTTAGTTTTCAGCAAGACTGAAATGGTATTTATTATTAAAGGAAAAGTGAACTTTAACTAGCTTCTACATGGACTGCCCATCTTAAAGCCCAGTTGCAAGCATTTATATGTTATCACCAGCCTTTTGGACCCAACCAGTAAATCTAGCTTATCTATCCAGTGATCTTTGATATCTCTGTCATGTTTGTACTCATTTAAAGTATTCTCAAAAGAACTAAGTGCAATGTTTTTGAAAGACCAAGGTACATGTTATTCTCAGTCCATCTTTCTGTGGAAAATAGCCTAGGCTGAAAACCGGAATGCCAGGCCACCTAAACCCAGAGTTCAGAGTATCCTACATTATTTAGCTTAACTTCTGGCTCAGAGTTCCCAAACTGCCTCGTAGCTGTGACAAGTAAATAATTTTCTTAGAAGGTCCTTTGCACGCTAGGAGAGTGCAGCTCTTCAGAGGCCTGGCATTGTGTCGAAGCACCCAGGAATTCACTTCAATCCCTTGTTATTTTTCTGACTCCATTACTGCAGAGACCTTACTGACTCAGTGTCCCCAGGCCTGCCTGCTTTACTGCTTCTGTGCCTCACATGGAGCCCAGGAATCAATGAAAGGCTGAATCCAAGTAAATGTACCTCTTGATCTTCTCAGGGCAAAGTCACAAAGGTAGGACAAGGTGTAACCAGACATTTCTTGGTTAGGAAACTTCTTCCTTCCTTCTCTACAAAATTTTTCTACTTCTTAGCTCCTTACAGGACATTCAGCCTAATCTCAATGCCTTGAAGTTTTGAGCAAAACAGGTGACTTAAAGGGAATTGCCTGTGGACAGCATCTGCTATCTGCATTGTTACAAACCTTCCCTGGGGAAAGAACAGGTAAAATACTGCCCCCTGCTTGAATGAAAAGCAAAATGGGAAAATGGGAAGGGAAAAAATATGTATAAACATAGTTAAAATGTTACTGCTGCAGATATAATTATATCTGGAGTTACATTACATAAAAATAAAACAAAGCCACTAATAAATGACTGAAGTAAAGATGAAGTAAAGATTTTGAATTTCATCAGACATAGTTGAAAGAACTAGGGGTAGTTTGTCTTAAGCAAAGGAAAATATTATGTAGTCATCTTGTTTGTTTTTCTGGAGGGAACAAATGAAGAGAGGTATGTTATGGTTTAGAGTGAAAAAAGGAGCATCAAAGTCTGATGAATATGGAGTCAGAACAACCTGGATATGCTCCCAGTTTCTCAACCTTTGGGCAAGTCAGATAGATAGTGTACAAATGTTAATTTTTCAGTTTCTATCTTTTTCATAATTCTCTCTCTCTTCTTCCTTACCATATTCAATAAATACTTTCATAGTTCCTCCTGTGTTTCGTTAGTCAAAACCCTATGTTCAGTTTTTTGTGTCAATGAGCAGCACAATCTAAAGGTTTCATTCATATGGCACTTTCCATTAGTGAGATGCATATAAATTAGCCAAATAGCAGTTTTAATTCCAGGCAAAATAACAGTGACAGAGCGGTAAGGAAAATGAGCGTTGCTAGGACATGGGGTTGTGATGGAGGACTAGGACTTAACGCTGAGAAGGCTGGACTACGCAGGGAGCCCTGGGTAGGTTTTCAGTGGCTGGTGTCAGGCTGAAGGGAGGGGACAGGGAAGGCCTTGAGCTTGAGAGGGATCCTGCCGCCTTCAGGGAAGTGAAAGAAGGCCTGGAAAAAGAAGACAGATCTCCAACTACAGAGAGGAAGAATTAAAAACACAACAATTTACCCTACTACTAATGATAAGCCAGTGTGGTGTGGGGGCCAAAAGATGGGGGCCTCATCAGGCTTGGCAAGTGTCTAGGAAGAATGGCATGGAATAGTTTCAGCATTGAAATAATATTTGGAAGTAATCCAAAGGGCCATACCAATGGCAGCTGTTTCTGTAATATAAACTATTGCATTTTGAGATAGTTAATTCCTTTATGTGTACATATTTAAGCAGAAATTAAATGACCATCCATTTAGAATGCCGTTTGAATCAGTTTTGCTGCGGGAAAGAGTTTGAAATTCTAGAGACATCTCTTTTTAGACTTCGTGACTCTCCTCTAAGACATCCAATGGAGAATCTTGCCAACAATGAACTTGGCATTGGAAACAAGTGTTTGTGTTTTCACAATAATGCAAGAAACCTTCACTGTTTCATTTCTCTTTATCTGATGGGGTTGCTTGGGAGGAACACACAATCCTACATTAGTGGAAAAAAATAATGGGTAGAAAAAATGTATGGGGCCTCTTTATGCATTGAAAGTCTAAAAGAATAATTTTTTTCTAGGCCTATTGTTCCTCAAAATGGTGGGTTAATACCTATTTATTTGACATCTGCTTCCATAAATAATGATGGAAAAAAGAGTGGAGAGAATGTGGCCAGAAACTGTGATAGAGCTTTATAAGACCCATAATAACCTAGATTGAGATTTCATACACAAATGATCTAGCAAAAATAGTTTTCTTACCCCTTAAATTTAGTTTAGCTAGGGAGGGATTGTGTTAATGTAAGACAGGCTCATGGTTGTCAGATATTATTTTGTCTTGGCAGATGTTGTTGATGTCTACCCAGACTCTCCTGGGTTCCCTTTTACTGGTTAGTTGTTGTTCCTGTCCCTGTTTATACATAGTTGCTATGGTTGCCTAGCAACTATAGGTGCTTTGACTCATGGCTTATGGATTGACTTCTACAACCTTCAAACTGGGAAACTTAAAAAACAGAAGTGTATTGTCTCAATGTTCTGGAGGCATAAAGTCCCAAATTAAGGTGTCAGCAGGCAGTGTTGGTTCCTTCTGAGAGCTGTGAGGGGAGAAACTGTTCCAGACATTTCTCCTTAGCTTGTACATAGCCATCTTCTCCCTGTGTTCCTTCGTATTAGCTTCCCTCTATGCATGTGTGTGACCAAATTTCCCTTTTTTCATAAGGACAGCAGTCATATTCACTTAGGGCTCACAACAGTGGTCCTATTTTAACTTAATTACCTCTGCAAAGACCCTGTCTCCAAATAAGGTTGCATTTTGAAGTACTCTAGGTTATAATGCCAACATATCTTTTGGCAGCAATAAAAATCACTTTACATAGTGATTTTTTTTTAGTGATCACTCTGGGTATTATATATACATCACTCGTAACAGTCTACGGGTATCATAGTTTTAGCATTTCAAGTAAAGAATAAATAGCTTATCTCATTTTACATCCCCTTATCTTCCCTCATTAGTAATATAATTGTCTTAACTATTTTCTCTATATACATTTAGAATGTTATCAGTGTCCTGCTTTTTGCCTCAACCTTCAATTATAATACAGAAAAATGAGGTAGAGAAGGAAAGCCCATTTTATTTAGCCATATTTTGGGTTACTATGTTCATCCTTCATTTCTGCATTCCAAGACTCTCATTTATCATTTACTTTTTGTTTAGAGAATTTTCTTTTGCCATTTTTTCATAGATACATATGTTTGTGACAAATCTCTTATATTTTTATTTTAAGAATATTGTGGTTTCCCCTCCATTCCTGAAGGATTTTTTTGTGGGATAGAGGATTATAGGTTGATAGGTTTTTCTTTCAGCAGTTGGTAGAAGTTATGCCATTTTTCTCTGGCCTCCATGATTTCTGATGAAAAATCTACTGTAATTCTGAATTGATTTTTTTCCTTATAGGTAAAATGTCTTTCTTACTGCCTTTAAGGTTTTTCTTTAGTTTCACGAATTTGACTATAATGTGTCTTAATGTGGATTTTTAGTGGTTCATCCTGTTTGTAGTCACTTAACTTCTTGAACCTGTATGTTTATGTTTTTTTGGCAAATTTGGGGAATTTTTAATCACCATTTCTTCTCTTCTGGCTCTCTTATGACATGTGTTCGATCTTTTGTTATGGTCTGACAAGAATCTGAGGCTCTGTTAAATTTTTTTTTTCAGGCTATTTTCTCTCTGTTGTTCAGACTGAGTAATTTCTGTTGTTTCAAACTCACTGATTTTTTTTCTCCTGTTGTCTCGATACTGCCAATAAGCTATTTATTGTTTTTTCTTTATATTTTTTAGTTCTAACATTTTCACTTGGTACTTTTATATCTTCTGTTTCTTAGCTGAGACTTTCTATTTATAGATGGTGTTTTCTACTTCTTAATTTTTCAGTGTGTTTATAATTTCCCATTAACACATTTTTATGGTGGCTGCTTTAAAATCTTTTTCAGATAGTTCAGATATCTTTGTCATCTCGGTGTTAATATATACTAATTGCCTTTATTCTTTCAGTTTGAGATCTTCCTGGTTCTTAGTAGTAAAATCTGAACATTTTGGATATTATATTATGAGACTCTATATCTTATTACACCTTCTATGCTAACTGGACTTTTCTGGCACTACTCTAGCACCACAAGAGAGGAACACCACCTTGTTACTGCCAAGTTGGGGAGAAGTCTAGCATCCCCGCTTAGCCTCCACTGACCCCTAAGAGGAATGGCTCCTTGTTATGCTGGTTGGGGATGGAAGTTATGGCTTTCCACTTGACCTTCACTGATATTCCCTTGCTGATGTGGGTGGGAGTGACTTGACATTGCTTTCACCACTCAACTTCTGCTGGTAAGGATGGAGGTGGGGCAACAGGATTTTTTTTCCTATGCTGTTTTTCTAGAGTGACTATTAGCTGAAAGTTTTATGTTTTCTTAGCTTGTCCCTTTCCTGGTCTTTTGTCTAGAAAGAAGACTTTTGGAGGTTTTTTTTTTAAATGCATTTGGTAGCATTTCCCATTTGCCATTGTCATCGTGCAGAAGAAAAATCTAGAGGTAGAGACGTTCTCTTGACTAAGATTATGAGTTTTTTTTAAATTTGTTTGTGTTATTGCTATTTTAACATAGTACCTTCTTGATAGAATTCACTAGCAAAAGTATCATAATTTCATACAATTTCATGCCAGGGGTCAAAGAACTATGTTCTTTAGAACTTTAATGATCTTCTGGTAAAGTGTCCTGCATATTGTGGACATTTAGTGACCAGAGAGAGCGTAAAATACTTTAATGATTAATTTTGATTCATTTTAAATAAGAGACCAGTATAATCTTTAGTCATAGAATGTTAATAGGATTCATTAGCACTTCAAAAACTCCCCAATGCTGTCATTGAAAACCCCATTAATAGCACGGAGAGTATCAGTGTGACATGGTAAGCCAGGTGACATTTTGGAGTTGCTTTTTCCTTCTGTGGAAGAGGATTCAGGACCAGTGCTCAGGGAGTATAGTATGGTTTGAATTAAGAAATCTAAATGCTGGGAAGAGAATCCAAATCTGAAATTTCCAAATGACAGCTTAGGTACAGAGTGCCAAATTTTATCCCTCTCATGCTGTGTCCCTGAAAGCCAAGAAAAACTAAAGCTCCACAAAGGGACTTTTCATGCTATTTGTAGTGATCCAAGTCAAGAACTCTATTCAGGCTGGGGGCCATTAAACTAAGAACTGCATGCTATGCCATGAATTGGCTAATGCCAGGCTAAATCATACCACACTCATACATGTTAGATCAACCAGTGTGCTTCCCTGCTCTTGGTTTGAAAAAAAAAGGAAGGTGGTAGCTTGACTTGCTATATTTATGGGATCACAATATTTTCATTAACTATGTGTGTGTAATTCAGTGAATATGTTAACACTTTGGAAACATCTGAACCACATTAAGGGATGAAGTGCAGGCTCAGTGTTGACTAAGATTGCCCATATTGCCAACATATCCAGATTATTTTGTTAAAAAAAATCAATAACGGGCCTGAGTAACTCTGAACATCTGGATATTTGTAAATAGATGTAGGAACAACCTCACGTTTTGGCATCAAGTACAATTGGTGACTCTGATGGATGAATCGATCATTATTCCTTGGGAACATTGACCAAGAAATCATAACATACAACTTCATCATAATAACTTGAAGTTTTATTGTGCCTTATATTTTTCAGAATATATTTCCATCCGCTGTTTTATTTGCCCTATATGAAACCCCTGTCAATTCAACAGAGCTTGTTTTTTTTGCTTGTTTTAGGAAGCGAGGGATGAAACGTGGTTAAATGCCCCCATCTTGGTCATAGTCGGTTGTGTACAGATGAGGACCCATTTTCATTAAAATCTATTCACTTCTCTTTCCCACAACATAATGAACATAATATATGGTTATGAAATGCACACATCTATTAGAATAAAATACACAATAATACGTTCTCAACTGCATTATTACTATGACATTCCTCCTGAGATGAACACTTCAAGGACTGTTCCATACCTACAACTAGATAACTTTTCTGTAGGCTTAGAATACAGGAATTTTTGAGCAGAAGGAAGCCTACTAGTCACTTCTTGAAAAATGAGAGACAAACTCAAAATAAATTTTGTAAACGATTTAAAGCCACATGGTAAATCAGAGCTGGTACTAAAACTTGTTCAGTGATGGGCTAGTTAACTTTTCAGGACACTACACATTACCTTCTTCAGGAAAACAAAAGAAAAACATTCTAGATAAACAGAATGAGGTTCTTAGAAAATATTACTGACAATATTCAAGTTCACATTTTCCCTAAGATTACGACAATTTTAGTCACATTTTGGAAAAGTTTTGATATTTTCTGTTTCAATCCAACTGGACAGCAGCCTGGCAGTAGTAAGACTATTTTACTTTTTCAGATAGGAGGCAGGACAGAAGGCAATTTATTCTAGAAACAGCATTTGTTGTAATAATTTGGGAATATAATTTGTTTTTTCTCTATGAATCTTACTTGAATTGCTTCTGCCTCAATCGCCTTCCACAATGCTTGTTTTACACACTTTGTACCTTTTTGGTATATATAAACATTTTCACTCAGTAGGAAATACCTCCATGAGATATGGATTTGATTTTAGTGCATAAATGAAAAATATGTAAAGAAATATTTAAGCTTCAGGGGCAAGTTAATGTGAAGGGAAAAATTATAAGAAGTGAAAACTGTTCCTGATTGCAAAGTAAAACTATATGTTATAGTGCTTTATCAGAACTCTACTTGTTGTTAATCAATGCTGTATTTTTCTGTACATATTTTATTACTATATATATATTCATGTATATATCTTAAATTCACTACTTCTCTACTCAGTTTAATTAGTTGCTTTGATATTTATGGGTGAACATTATCAATCCAATACTAGTAATTGCATAATCTATAAAATAATATGACATGTTTTCAAGGCCGTAAAACGAATTGATGTAAAACGAAAACATTTGTGTGGTTTAGCATGTGTTTGTTAATCTAAGTCAAGCCAACCAACTTCAGCTTCTTCTCACCTTCCAAAATACACTGCTTTATTCTTCCATGTGAAGATTGGCATAGGACAAGCCACACCCTTATTCCTCCTTTAGTAAGCACAATAAAATGACTTTTTCTATAGACTATCCATAGACTACTAGTTCACATGGAAGAAAAAACACTGGATTATTATAAGGTGATATTTTTTCACTTTCCCAAACATGCTCACTTAAATACAAATGAATAATGCATGCTTATTTTAACAATGTGCTAATATTTTAATTTATGTAAAAGTGAAAGTCCTTTTTAAAGCTTGTTTTGAAATATTTGGTTGTAGGTCTTAAAATTTAATTTCATAACTGAAATAACTTTTTGGAGATGGAAAATCTCAATATTTGTTGATTTTTGTCTTCATACTTATATATGCCTATGAGTATATATGTACACTTTTATTACATTTGTTTTAATGCACAAGTGTTGCTGCCAACATGTAGGTGCAAGTATATCAACTAATAATATTTTCCATGTTACTCTACTTGATGGTACTAATATACTTGTCTAATTCCCATCAACAGCTTTAATTTCTTGTTATAGATTTTTTTTAATTTTTTTTATTACGGTATTATTTATACACACTCTTATGAAGGTTTCACATGAAAAAACAATGTGGTTACTACATCATATTATCAAGTCCCCACCCATACCCCAATGCAGTCACTGTCCATCAGTGTAGTAAGATGCCACAGATTCACTATTTACCTTCTCTGTGCTACACTGTTTTCCCCTGATCCCCCACACCATGTGTACTAAACATAAAACCCCTCAATCCGCTTCTCCCACCCTCCCCACCCGCCCTCCCACACCACTCCCCTTTGGTAACCACTAGTTCCTTCTTGGAGTCTCTGAGTCGGCTGTTATTTTGTTCCTTCAGTTTTGCTTCGTTGTTATACTCCACAAATGAGGGAAATCATTTGGCACTTGTCTTTCTCCCACCCGGCTTATTTCACTGGGCATAATATCCCCCAGCTCCATCCATGTTGTTGCAAATGGTAGGATTTGTTTCCTTCTTATGGCTGAAAAGTATTCCATTGTGTATATGTACCACCTCTTCTTTATCCATTCATCTACTGATGGACATTTAGGTTGCTTCCATATCTTGGCTATTGTAAAAAGTGCTGCAATAAACATAGGGGTGCATATGTCTTTTTGAATCTGAGAAGTTGTATTCTTTGGGTAAATTCCAAGAAGTGGGATTCCCGTGTCAAATGGTATTTCTATTTTTAGTTTTTTGAAGAACCTCCATATTGCTTTCCACAATGGTTGAAGTAGCTTACATTCCCACAGGCAGTGAAGGAGGGTTCCCCTTTCTCCGCATCCTCACCAGCATTTGTTGTTCTTAGTCTTTTGGATGCTGGCCATCCTTACTGGTGTGAGGTGATATCTCATTGTGGTTTTAATTTGCATTTCCCTGATGATTAGTGATGTGGAGCATCTTTTCATGTCTGTTGGCCATCTGAATTTCTTCTTTGGAGAATTGTCTCTTCATATCCTCTGCCTATTTTTTAATCGGGTTACTTGCTTTTTGGGTGATGAGGCATGTAAGTTCTTTATACATTTTGAATGTTAACTGCTTGTTGGGTATGTCATTTACAAATATATTCTCCCAGACTGTAGGATGCCTTTTTGTTATGTTGATGGTGTCCTTTGCTGTACAGAAACTTTTTAGTTTGAGGTAGTCCCATAAGATCATTTTAGCTTTTGTTTCCCTTGCTCGAGGAGATGCTTTCAAGAGGAAGTTGCTCATGCTTATATTCAGGATATTTTTGCCTATGTTGTCTTCCAAGACTTTTATGGTTTCATGACTTACATTCAAGTCCTTGATCCATTTTGAGTGTACTTTTGTATATGGAGTTAAACAATAATCCAGTTTCATTCTCTTGCATGTAGCTGTCCAGTTTTGCCAACACCAGCTGTTTAAGAGGCTGTCATTTCTCCATTGTATGTCCATGGCTCCTCTTTCATATATTAATTGACTATATGTGGTTGGGTTTATATCAGGGATCTCTAGTCTGTTCCATTGGTCTATGGGTCTGTTCTTGTGCCAGTACCAAATTTACTTGATTACTGTGGCTTTGTAGTAGAGCTTGAAGTTGGGGAGCATAATCCCCCGAGCTTTATTCTTCCTTCTCATGATTGCTTTGACTATTCGGGGTTTTTGTAGTTCCATATGAATTTTAGAGCGATTTTGTCTAGCTCATTGAAGAATGCTGTTGGTATTTTGATAGGAATTGCAGTAAATCTATATATTGCTTTAGGCAGGATCGCCATTTTGACAATATTAATTGTTCCTATCCATGAGCATGAAATGTGTTTCCATTTATTGGTTTCTTCTTTAATTTCTCTCATGAGTGTCTTGTAGTTTTGAGAGTATAGGTCTTTCACTTCCTTAGTTAGGTTTATTCCTAAGTATTTTATTCTTTTTGATGCAACTGTGAATGGAATTGTTTTCCTGATTTTTCTTTCTCTGCTAGTTCATTGTTAGTGTATAGGAATGCCACAGATTTCTGCATATTAATTTTGTGTCCCTCAACTTTGCTGAATTTAGATATTAGATCTAGTAGTTTTGGAGTGGATTCTTTAGGGTTTTTTATGTACACTATCATGTCATCTGCAAACAGGGACAGTTTAACTTATTCCTTGCCAATCTGGATGCCTTTTATTTCTTTGTATTGTCTGATCGCCATGGCTAGGACCTCCAGTACCATGTTGAATAGAAGTGGGGAGAGTGGGCATCCTTGTCTTGTTCCCGAACTTAAAGGAAAAGCTTTCAGTTTCTCGCTGTTAAGTATAATGTTGGCTGTGGGTTTTTCATATATAGCCTTTATTATGTTGAGATACACATTTTGTTGAGAGTTTTTATCATGAATGAATGTTGAATTTTGTCAAATGCTTTTTCAGCATCTATGCAGATGATCATGTGGTTTATGTCCTTCTTTTTTATTGATGTGGTGGATGATGTTGATGGATTTTTGAATGTTGTACCATCTTTGCATCCCTGTAATAAATCCTACTTGATCATGATAAAAGATCTTTTTGATGTATTTTTTGAATTCGGTTTGCTAATATTTTGTTAAGTATTTTTGCATCTATGTTCATCAGGGAAATTGGCCTGTAATAATCTTTTTTTGTGGTGTCTTTGCCTGGATTTGGTATTAGAGTGATGCTGGACTCGTAGAATGAGTTTGGGAGTATTCCCTCCTCTTCTACTCTTTGGAAAACTTTAAGGAGGATGGGTATTAAGTCTTCACTAAATGTTTGATAAAACTCAGCGGTGAAGCCATCTTGGCCAGAAGTTTTGTTCTTAGGTAGGTTTTTGATTACCAGTTCAATTTCGTTGCTGGTAATTAATTGGTCTGTTCAGATTTTCTGTTTCGTTCTGGGTCAGCCCTGGAAGGTTGTATTTTTCTAGAAAGTTGTCCATTTCTTCCAGGTTATCCAGTTTGTTAGCATATAATTTTTCATGGTGTTCTCTAATAATTTTTGTATTTCTGTGGTGTCCATAGTGATTTTTCCATTCTCATTTCTGATTCTGTTTATGTGAGTAGACTCTCTTTTTTTCTGGATAAGTCTGGCTAGGGGTTTATCTAATTTGTTTATTTTCTTAAAGAACCAGCTCTTGCTTTCACTGATTCTTTCTATTGTTTTAATGATCTCAATTTTATTTATTTCTGCTCTAATCTTTATTATGTCCCTCCTTCTACTGACTTTGGGCCTCATTTGTTGTTCTTTTTCTAGTTTCATTAATTGTGAGTTTAGAATGCTTATATGGGATTGTTATTCTTTCCTGTGATAGGCCTCTATTTCAATATACTTCCCTCTTAGCACGACCTTCACTGCGTCCCACAAATTATGCGGTGTTAAATTATTGTTGTCATTTGTCTCCATATATTGCTTGATCTCTGTTTTTATTTGGTCATTGATCCATTGGTTATTTAGGAGCATGTTGTGAAGCCTCCATTTGTTTGTGGGATTTTTCAGGTTCTTTGCATAATTTATTTCTAGTTTCATACCTTTGTGGTCTGAGAAACTGGTTGGGAGAATTTCAATCTTTCTGAATTTACTGAGGCTCTTTTTGTGATCTAGTATATGACCTATTCTTGAAAGTTTTCCATGTTCACTTGAGAAGAATTTGTATTCTGCTGCTTTTGGGTGTAGAGTTCTGTACGTGTTTGTTAGGTCCATCTGTTCTATTGTATTGTTCAGTGCCTCTGTCTCCTTACTTATTTTCTGTCTGGTTTATCTTTCCTTCAGAGTGAGTGGTGTGTTGAAGTCTCCTAGAAATTCATTGCATTCTATTTCTCCTTTTAATTCTGTTGGTATTTGCTTCACATATGTAGGTGGTCCTGGGTTGGGCACATAGATATTTATAATGGTTGTATCTTCTAGTTGGATTTACCCTTTTATCATTATGTAATGTCCTTCTTTGTCTCTTGTGACTCTCTTTGTTTTGAAGTCTATTTTTTCTCCCTATTAGTTGCATGAAATATCTTTTTCTATCCTTTCACGTTTAGTCTGTGTATGTCTTTGGGTTTAAAGTGAGTCTCTTGAAGGCAGCATATATATGGGTCTTTTTTTTTTTTCTATGTGACTCTATGTGTTTTGATTGGTGCTTTCAATCCATTTACATTTAGGGTGATTATCGATAGGTATGTGCTTATTGGCATTTCAGGCTTTAGATTTGTGGTTACCAAAAGTTCAAGGTTAATTTCCTTACTATCTAAGAGTCTAACTTAACTCACTTAATATGCTATTACAAGCACAATCTAAAGGTTCTCTTTTTTTATTCCTCCTTTTTCTTCCTCCTCCATTCTTTGTATATTAGGTATCATATTTTGTACTCTTTGTCTATCCCTTGATTGACTTTGTGGATACTTAATTTTGTATTTGCTTACTAATAGTGTTCTACTTTCCTTACTGTGTTTTTATTACCTCTGGTGACAGTTATTAAACCTTAGGAACACTTCCATCTCTAGCAATCCCTCCAAAATACACTGTAGAGATGGTTTGTGGGGGGTAAAATCTCTCAGCTTTTGCTTATCTGGAAATTGTTTAATCCATCCTTCAAATTTAAATGATACTCTTGCTGGATAAAGTATTCATCATTCAAGGCCCTTGACTTCATTGCATTAAATACATCATGCCACTCCCTTCTTGCCTGTAAGATTTCTCTTAAGAAGTCTGATGATAGCCTGATGGGCTTTCTTTGTATATGATCTTATTTCTCTCTCTGGCTGCTCTTAACAGTCTGTCCTTATCCTTGATCTTTGCCCTTTTAATTACTATTCTTCCTAGGTCCTTGTTTTGGGAGATCTGTGCATCTCCATGTCCTGAGAGACTATCTCCTTCCTCAGATTGGAGAAGTTTCTGCAATTACCTCCTCAAAAACATTTTCTATCCCCTTTTCTCTCTCTTCTTCTTCTGGTACCTCTATAATGTGAATATTGTTCCGTTTGGATTGGTCACACAGTTCTCTCAATATTCTTTCATTGTTAGAGATCCTTTTTCCTCTCTGTGCCTCAGCTTCTTTGTATTCCTCTTCTCTAGTTTCTATTTCATTTATCGTCTCCCCCACCATATCCAATCTTCTTTTAATACCCTCCATTGTGCTCTTCAACGATTGGATCTCCGACAGGAATTCATTCCTGAGTCCTTGAATATCTTTCCATATCTCCCTGAGCATGTTAATGAATTTTATTTTGAACTCCCTTTCAGGAAGATTTGTGAGGTTAATGTCCTTTAAATCTTTCTCAGGAGTTGTATTAATAATTTTACTCCAAACCAGGTTCCTTTGGTATTTCATATTTATATATGGTCCCCTCTAGTGCCCAGAAGCTCTATTCCCTGGAGCTACTCAGCCCCTGAAGCAATGTCCGGGGTCACATGGGAGTGGTATTGGTGCCTGAGGGGAGGAAAGAGCTGTTTCCTGCTTCCTGGCTGCTGTGCCTGTCTCCACTGCCTGAATTAGTGGGCCGAGCACACAGGTATAAGCCTCTATGCTTTGCGTTTGTAGTCACTGTTGATAGATCCTCCCTCTGGCTGGCCTAATGTCAGGGTAGGTTTGCTGGTTTGCCAGCCAGTGGGGCTGGCCAGGGGAAAGGTGCAGTAGGCTGCATATCGTGGAGGGGGTCCTTGGAGCTGTGTAGCTGCCAGGGAGCTGGAGCACCTGAAGATCATCTAAGGAGGAAGATTTCTTTTTCCTCCTTAAATATGAGAATCTGTATGGCTAAGCTCCCAACCTGCTGGGCAGAGTGCACCCAGACAATTTTGTCTACCTGTCCTCTCTCCTAAGCAGTAAGCTCTGTACAATCCTTGCCCCTTTTGCAGCCCTCTTGCTAAGGGTTTCCTTGTTAGGAAGTCTCTGAGACTGCCCGCCTTTCTTTTGTCACAGAGAAGCTGGATATAAATCCCTGCTTTCCACAAGTGGCTGGAATCTCAGTCTCTCCAGGAATTCTGCCTGTCTTAGCTTTCAAACACCGTAATCATGAAAGTATCATGCAAGCACCATGCAGTGTAGGTTTGTGCTCCCAGAGCAGATCTCCGGAGTTCGGTATTCAGCAGTCCCAGGCCTCCACTCCCTCCCTGCTCCATTTCTTTTCCTCCTGCTGGTTAGCTGGGGTGAGGCAAGGGCTTGGGTCCTGCTGGGCCACAGCTTTGGTATGTTACCTTGTTCTGTGAGGTCTATTCTTTTCTCCAGGTGTATGCAGTCTGGCACAGTCCTCTTTCATGTGGCTCTTTCAGGATTAGTTGTATTAATTATATTTTCATATTACATGTGGTTTTAGGAGGAAGCCTGTGTCTCATCTCTTACGCCACCATATTTAATTCCTTTGCTATAGGTTTTCATTTCGTTAAACCTACTAGGTTTCTTTTTCTAGATTGTGATCTTGGCTCCACTTTTTTTAAACTTGTATTTATTAGTAATTTCTCCAAGAGCTCAAAGGAGATTTATCAAGTTCATATTTTATTATTTAAAAAAACAAATTCTTGGACTTCCGGGAAGATGGCGGTGTGAGCAGGGCGGCAGAAATCTCCTCCCAACACTATATTTATCTACGAAAACACAGAAAATACATCTATTCCTAAAAGAGAGACGAGAATACACAGGAAAGCGCACATCGTGCAGCTACACCCGAGAGGACTCGGCACCCCAAGAGGCGGGTAAGATACGGAGCCGCGACCCGGCGGGACCCGAGCAATCCCCCACCCCAGCACACCGGCGGGAGGAGAGGATTCAGAGCCAGGAGGGAGTGGAAGTACATCCCGCGAAGTAGCCAGCCCCGGGGATCTGTGTGGGGATCGCTGACTCACATTACGCAGTGCAGCGGAGATTGGAGAGACAGAGGGGCAGAATCTGAGCGGGGAACGCGCCAGGGTGCTTGCAGCCAGCTCCCGGGAAGGAAAAAAAAAATAAAGCACGTGCTTTCTTCAGCGGTCTTAAAGAGACAGGAGCCCAGCGGAGGAGCCGGATCGCCCCAGCACACTCAGCCCAGCAGGCTAGGAGTCCTGGGGAGTTTCAGACGCCTTAGCTGGCGACTGAGGAAGCGTAGCCATACTTAACGCTTCTCACTGAGATCAACAGCCTCCTACTCGTTCCCACCCCTGACAGAGCGATAAAGGGCCCTACGGAGTGGCACAGTCACAGCTGTGGAATAGTGGGGCAATAGCGCCACCTAGAACATTCCCACAGAATCTACGTCCGGTGGGCATTTTTTTTTGTTTTTTTTGTTTTGTTTTGTTTTTTGTTTTGTTTTTGCTTTTTCTTTTCTTTCTTTCTTTTTTTTTCTTTTTTTTTCTCTTTTTTTTTTCTTCTCTTTTTAAAGTCTTAAAGAGCCCAGCTGACATACGTGGCAACTATCAGTGACCAAATTATACAGCCATGAAAAGACAGAGAATATGGTTCAGACCAAAATCAACCAGACAACCCCAGAGAGGGAGTCTGAAGGGATGGAAATGCACAGCCTCCCTGAAAAAGAATTCAGAATAAAAGTCACAACCATGCTGATGGACCTACAGAGAAATGTGCAAGAGCTGAGGGAGGAAGTGAGGGAACTGAGGAAAGACAATGCAGAAATCAGACAAGCGATCGACGGGCTTAACAGCAGAATGGATGAGATGCAAGACACTGTTAATGGAATAGAAAACAGAACAGGAGTACAGAGCAGCTGAGGCAGAGAGAGATAAAAGGATTTCTAGGAATGAAAGAATATTAAGAGAACTGTGTGACCAATCCAAACGGAACAATATTCGCATTATAGGAGTACCAGAGCAAGAAGAGAGAGAAAAAGGGATACAAAGTGTCTTTGAAGAAATAATTGCTGAAAACTTTCCCTCGCTGGGGAAGGAAGTAGTCTCGCAGTCCACCGAAGCTCATAGATCTCCCAACACAACGGACCCAAGGAAGACAACACCAAGACACATAATTAAGATGGCAAAGATCAAAGATAAAGACAGGGTATTAAAGGCAGCTAGAGAGAGAAAAAAGATCACCTACAAAGGAAAACCCATCAGACTATCATCAGACTTCTCAACAGAAACCTTACAGGCCAGAAGAGAATGGCATGATATATTTAATGTTATGAAACAGAAGGGCCTCGAACCAAGAATATTGTATCCAGCACGATTATCATTTAAATATGATGGAGGGATTAAACAATTTCCAGATAAACGAAAGTTAAGAGAGTTTGCCTCTCATAAACCACCACTACAGGATATTTTAAATGGACTGCTCTAGAGGGAAGCACACCTAAGGCTAAAAAGATGTCACCAGAGAAAATGAAATCATAGCTAAGAAAGCAGACCATCCAAATACTAACTAAAGACAAAGAATAAAACACCTATTATAGAAAGAATGGAGGATGAGGAATAAGAAGGGAGAGAAAGAAAGAAACATCAGACTGTGTTTACAATAACTTAACAAGAAAGTTAAGTTACATTGTTAGATAGTAAAGAAGCAACCCTTGAACCCTTGGTAACCACGAATCTAAAGCCAGCAATGGCAATAAGTACATACCTATCGATAATTACCCTAAATGTAAATGGACTGAATGCACCAATCAAAAGACACAGAGTAACAGAATGGATAAAAAAGCAAGATCCATCTATATGCTGCCTACAAGAAACTCACCTCAAATCCAAAGATATACACAGACTAAAAGAGAAGGGATGGAAAAAGATATTTCATGCAAACAACAAAGACAAAAAAGCAGGTGTTGCAGTACTTGTATCAGACAAAATAGACTTCAAAACGAAGAAAGTAGCAAAAGATAAAGAAGGACATTACATAATGATAAAGGGGTCACTCCAACAAGAAGATATAACCATTATAAATATATATGCACCCAACAGAGTAGCGCCAGCATATGTGAGACAAATACTAACAGAATTAAAGGAGGAAATAGACAGCAATGCATTCATCTTAGGAGACTTCAACACACCACTAACTCCAGAGGACAGATCAACCAGACAGAAAATAAGTAAAGACACAGAGGCACTGAACAACACACTGGACCAGATGGACCTAACAGACATCTACAGAACTCTACACCCAAAAGCAACAGGATACACATTCTTCTCAAGTGCACATGGAACATTTTCCAGAATAGACCACACACTAGGCCACAAAAAGAACCTCAGTAACTTCAAAAATATTGAAATCCTACCAACCAACTTCTCAGATCACCAAGGTATAAAACTAGAAATAAATTTTAGAAAGAAATCAAAAAGGCTCACAAATACATGGAGACTTAACAACACTCTCCTAATTAATCAGTGGGTTAACGACCAAATCAAAACAGAAATCAAACAATATATGGAGACTAATGACAACAACAACACAAAGCCACAACCTCTCTGGGACGCAGCAAAGGCAGTTCTAAGAGGAAAGTATATTGCAATTCAGGCCTATTTAAAGAAGGAAGAACATTCCCAAATGAATAGTCTAAAGACACAAGTACTGAAATTGGAAAAAGAAGAACAAATGAGGCCCAAAGTCACCAGAAGGAGGGACATAATAAAGACTAGAGAAGAAATAAATAAAATTTAGAAGAATAAAACAATTGAAAAAATCAATAAAACCAAGAGCTGGTTCTTTGAAAAAATAAACAAAATAGATAAACCCCTAGCCAGACTCATTAAGAGAAAAAGAGAATCTACACACATAAACACAATCAGAAATGAGAAAGGAAAAATCACGACGGACCCCACAGTAATACAAAGAACCATAAGAGAACATTATGAGAATCTATATGCTAACAAGCTGGAAAACATAGAAGAAATGGACAACTTCTTAGAAAAATACAACCTTCCAAGACTGACCAAGCAAGAAACAGAAAAACTAAACAGACCAATCACCAGTGACGAAATCGAATTGGTAATCAAAACCTACCCAAGAACAAAACCCTGGGTCTGATGGATTTACCTCTGAATTCTACCAGACATATAGAAAAGAAATAACACCGATTCTCCTTAAAGTTTTCCAAAAAATAGAAGAGGAGGGAATACTTCCAAACTCATTCTATGAAGCCAGCATCACTCTAATACCAAAACCGGGCAAAGACCTCACCAAAAAGAAAATTACAGACCAATATCCCTGATGAACGTAGATGCAAAAACACTCAACAAAATATTAGCAAACCGAATTCAAAAATACATCAAGAGGATCATACACCATGATCAAGTGGGATTCATCCCAGGGATGCAAGGATGGTACAACATTCGAAAATCCATCAACATCATCCACCACATCAACAAAAAGAAGAACAAAAACCACATGATCATCTCCATAGATGCTGAAAAAGCATTTGACAAAATTCAGCATCCATTCCTGATTAAAACTCTCAACAAAATGGGTATAGAGGGCAAGTACCTCAACATCATAAAGGCTATATATGACAAACCCACAGCTAACATCATACTTAACGGCGAGACGCTGAAAGCTTTTCATCTAAGATCGGGAACAAGACAAGGATGCCCACTCTCTCCACTATTATTCAACATAGTACTGGAGGTCCTAGCCACAGCAATCAGACAAAACAAAGACATACAAGGCATCCATTTTGGTAAAGAAGAAGTCAAATTGTCACTATTTGCAGATGACATGATACTGTACATAAAAAACCCTAAAGATTCCATTCCAAAACTACTAGAACTAATATCTGAATTCAGCAAAGTTGCAGGATACAAAATTAACACACAGAAATCTGTTGCT
>JAVSCE010007955.1:0-25565 GCA_032199065.1 Smutsia gigantea | reverse complement strand
ACCCTCCTACACTGATGGTGGGAATGCAAATTAGTTCAACCATTGTGGAAAGCAGTATGGAGGTTCCTCAAAATACTCAAAATAGAAATACCATTTGACCCAGGAATTCCACTCCTAGCTATTTACCCTAAGAATGCAGCAGCCCACTTTGAAAACGACAGATGCACCCCTATATTTATCACAGCAATATTTACAATAGCCAGGAAATGGAAGCAACCTAAGTGTCCATCAGTAGATGAATGTATAAAGAAGATTTGGTACATATTCACAATGGAATATTATACAGCCTTAAGAAGAAAACAAATCCTACCATTTGCAACAACATGGATGGAGCTAGAGGGTATTATGCTCAGTGAAATTACCTAAGCCGAAAAAGACAAGTATCAAATGATTTCACTCATAAGTGGAGTATAAGAACAAAGAAAAAAAACTGAAGGAAGAAAACAGCCTCAGATTCACAGAACCCAAGAACGGACTAATAGTTACGAAACGGAAAGGGACTGGGGAAGATGGGTGGGAAGGGAGGGATAAGAGGTGAAAATGGGGCATTACAATTACCAGACGTAACGCTGGGGGGGCACAGGGAGGGCTGTACAACTCAGAGAAGACAAGTAGTGATTCTATAGCATCTCACTATGCTGACGTACAGTTACTGTAACGGGGTGGGTGGGGGGGACCTGATGAAGGGGGTAGTTTAATAACCATAATATTGCACATGTAATTGTAGATTAATGATACCAAAATAAATTATATTAAAATAAATGGGTATAGAGGGTAAGTACCTCAACATCATAAAGGCCATATATGACAAACCCACAGCTAACATCATACTTAACAGCGAGAAGCTGAAAGCTTTTCATCTAAGATCGGAAACAAGACAGGGATGCCCACTCTCTCCACTGTTATTCAACAAAATACTGAAGGTCCTACCCACAGCAATCAGACAAAACAAAGAAATACAAGGCATCCAGATTTGTAAAGAAGTCAAGTTGTCACTATTTGCAGATTACATGATATTGTACATAAAAAACCCTAAAGACTCCACTCCAAAACTTCTAGAACTAATCTGTGAATTCAGCAAAGTTGCAGGAAACAAAATTAACACACAGAAATCTCTTGCTTTCCTATACACTAACGATGAACTAACAGAAAGAGAAATCAAAAAAACAATTCCATTCACAATTGCATCAAAAAGAATAAAATACCTAGGAATAAACCTAACGAAGGAAGTGGAAGAACTATACCCTGAAAACTACAAGACACTGCTAAGAGAAATTAAAGAGGACACTAACAAATGGAAATTCATCCCATGCTCTTGGCTATGAAGAAAAAATATTGTCAAAATGGCTATACTACCTAAAGCAATCTATAGACTGAATGCAATCCCTATCAAACTACCACCAGCTTTCTTCAATGAACTGGAACAAATAATTCTAAAATTCATATGGAACCACAAAAGACCCCAAATAGCCAAAGCAATCCTGAGAAGGAGGAATAAAACAGGGGGAATTACGCTCCCTGACTTCAAGCTCTACTACAAAGCCACAGTAATCAAGACAATTTTGTATTGGCACAAAAACAGACCCACAGACCAGTGGAACAGAATAGAAAATCCATACATTTACCCAAACATATACAGTCAATTAATATTTGATAAAGGAGCCTTGGATATACAATGTGGAGATGACAGCCTCTTCTGCAGCTGGTGTTGGCAAAACTGGACAGCAACATGTAAGAGAATGAAACTGGACTACTGTCTAGCCCCATACACAAAGGTAAACTCAAGGTGGATCAAAGACCTGAATGTAAGTCATGAAACCATAAAACTCTTAGAAAAATACATAGGCAAATATCTCTTGGACATAAACATGAGTGACTTCTTCATGAACATATCTCCCTGGGCAAGGGAAACAAAAGCAAAAATGAACAAGTGGGACTATATCAAGCTGAGAAGCTTCTGTACAGCAAAGTACACCATCAGTAGAACAAAAAGACATCCTACAGTATGGGAGAATATATTCATAAATGACATATCCGATAAGGGGTTGACATCCAAAATATATAAGGAACTCACGCACCTCAACAAACAAAAAGCAAATAATCCAATTAAGCAATGGGCAGAGGACATGAATAGACACTTCTCCAAAGAAGAAATTCAGATGGCCAACAGTCACATGAAAAGATGCTCCACATCGCTAATCATAAGAGAAATACAAATTAAAACCACAATGAGCTATCCCCTCACACCAGTGAGGATGGCCAACATCCAAAACCCAAACAACAACAAATGTTTGCAAGGATGTGGGGAAAGGGCAATCCTCCTACACTGCTGGTGGGAATGTAAATTAGTTCAACCATGTGGAAAGCACAATGGAGGTGCATCAAAAAACTCAAAATAGAAATACCATTTGACCCAGGAATCCCACTCCTAGGAATTTACCCTAAGACTACAGTAGCCCAGTTTGAAAAAGACATATGCACCCCTATGTTTATCACAGCACTATTTACAATAGCCATGAAATGGAAGCAACCTAAGTGTCCATCAGTAGATGAAATGGATAAAGAAGATGCGGTACATATACACAATGGAATATTATTCAGCCATAAGAAGAAAACAAATCCTACCATTTGCAACAACATGGATGGAGCTAGAGAGTATTATTCTCAGTGAAATAAGCCAAGCTGAAAAAGACAAGTATCAAATGATTTCACTCATATGTGGAGTATAAGAACAAAGAAAAAACTGAAGGAACAAAACAGCAGCAGACTCACAGAACCCAAGAACAGACTAATAGTTACCAAACGGAAAGGGACTGGGGAAGATGGGTGGGAAGAGAGGTATAAGAGGGAAAAAGGGGCATTACGATTAGCAGGCGTAATGTTGGGAGGGCGCGGGGAGGGCTGTACAACACAGAGAAGACAAGTAACGATTCTATAGCATCTCACTACGCTCATGGACAGTGACTGTAATGGGGTTGGTGGGGGGGACCTGATGAAGGGGGTAGTTTAATAACCTTAATATTGCACATATAATTGTAGATTAATGATACCAAAATAAATTATTTAAAAAAATGTATTCAGTATTAAATTCTTTGTGCCTATATGTCATTTTCACGTGTTAAGAATGCCATTCTTTGGCAATTTTCACAGAATGGCCTTTTCTTTTCTCACTCACACTTTAACAAAAATACAGACTACTGTAAATACTATCAGATGCCCATTGATCTTGCTGAAGCTTTTCTATTGGCATGAAACATTATTTATTAGTTTACTCTGTGTCAACCACTGTGCTATTAGGGTATTGTTTTGTATGCCAGTTGTTACAGACTTAATCTTTTTGTTTCCCCCAAAATTCATATGTTGAAGCTTTAATCCCCAATTAGTAATGGTATGTGGAGGTGGGGTCTTTGGAGGTAATCATAGGCTAGATTATGTCATGATATTGGGCCCTAATGAGAGTATTTATCCCTTATAAAAATAGGGAGACACATGAGAGCTCTCTCTTTCTCTGTCATGTGAAGATACTGCAAGAAGGTATGTACCTGCAAACTAGGAGAGGGATCTTCAACAGACACAATCTGCTGGCACCTGGCTCTTGGACTCCCCCATCTCCAGAACTGAGAGAAATAAATCTGTTGTTTAAGCCACCTGGTCTATGGAAATTCATTATAATCACCATAGCAACTAAGGCAGAAATTGGTACTAAGAAGTAGAGTGCTGTTGTAACAAATCCCCAAAAATGTAGAAAATCCTTTGGAACTGGGGAATTAACAAAGGCTGGAAATATTTCGAGGTGCAGTCTAGAAAAAGCCTTCATGGCTGTGAACAGAACTTTGAAGGCAATTCCCTTAAAGGCCCAGAAGGAAAAGAATTGTACAGAGAGCCTCAATCTTCTCAGAGAAAACCTAAGTGGATGTGAACACAATGTTGGTAAAAATACAGACAGAAAGGGCCACCTGATATGGTCTATGAAATGAAGAACATGTTATTTGACGATGGAGAAAAGGTCATCCTTGTTATAAAGTGGAAAAGAACTTTGCTGAATTGTGTTCATGTCCTAGTGTTTTTTGAAAGGTATAAGTTGTGAGCAATGAAATTGGATATTTGGCTGAGATTTCTAAGCGAAGTGTTGGAGAAGTGGCCAGGTTCTTTCTTCCTGCACCTGCAATAAGAGAGAAATAAATTTTGAAAAGGAATTCTTAAGAAAAAAGAAAGCAGAACTTAATGATTTGGAAAAGTCTCAGACTATCCATATTACAACAAAATGAGAAAGCATTATTCCGGAGACAACACTAAGGGTGTGTCAGAGAAACCATTTGGTAAGGAGATTAGTATGAGTGTGAACCAGGAAAGAACCCGACTTCAGATACCAGAGTAGGAAAACAACTAGTTTTAACTGAATTATATGGAGACAGGATGGAATGAATGAAGACTGTCAGACTTTTGTATTCAACAGGGCAGGACAATAAAGCTATCCAACTGCAAACTGTGCTGTTCCCCGAGATAAGAGTGGCTCCAAGATCAATTCAGAGATTATCAGGGCCATCTCCTCAGTTCTAAAAGACCCAATTGCCTCTAACCAAAGCCAAAGGGGTGGTTCCACCCAGATCCATGACAAAGACATTGCCACCCAGTGGGCCTTGGGACAGAACATCTAGCCAGAGGATTATTCTTAAAACTTAGAGATCTCATGGAATTTGCCATGCTAGGTTTTGGACTTGCTTAGGACACATCTCTATTACCTTTTTTCCTATTTCTCCCTTTTAGAATGAGGATGTCTATCCTATCTGTGTACTACCACTGTATTTTGGAAGCACATAACTTGTTTGATTTTACAGTTTTATAGTTAGAGGGAAATTTGTCTCAGGATGAATCATATCTTGAGTCTTACCCATATTTTATTTAAAAGATATTTGGACAAGACTTTGGACTTTAGAGTTGATGCTTGAGAGTTAAGGCTTTGGGGGATGTTGTGGTAGAATTAATGTATTTTACATGTGAGGACATGAATTAGGGGCAGGAAGGTAATGTGGAATGCTGTGGACTGAATATTTGTGTCTCCTTGACGTTCATATGTTGAAGTCCTAATTCCCAATGTGATGGTATTTGAAGGTGGGGCCTTTTGGAGTAATAAGGGTCAGATTTGGTCATGAAGTTGGGGCCTTCTTGATGGAATTAATGTCCCCATAAAAAGATGGAGGAACATGAGAGCTCTCTATTTCTCTGTGCCATGTGAGGATATTACAAGAAGGTTGCCATCCACAAACCAGGAAGAGAGCTCTCAACAGACAATGCATCCTCTGGTGCCTTGATCTTGGTCTTCCTAGCATCCAAAACTTTGAGAATAAGTATTTGTTACCTGAGCAGACTAAAACACCAGAAGCCATATTTCTGTATTAGTGTTTCAAAAATGACTTCTCAAGAGAATATAAGTTGGCCATAGGGAATTTGTAAAATAACAAAACTCCAAAACCAAATTTAAAAAATAACATAAATTATCTTTAAATGTTGGTTTATATAATTTCAAACTTTCCTTCTAAACATATCTATGCACATAATTCCATATGGGTATTCACCTAATTTCTTTATAAATTTAAAATCATGCTGCACATAGAGTGCTATTTTGAAATGCCCTCTGATATGCCTTAAAATATAAGTATACAGAAACTGGAGCTGGGCTACCAATATCCTCCACTTAATGGTTTTATGAACTTGGTTACTTCATATAATAATTCTCTCTGTGACTCAGTTGCCCCATCTGTATGATGGGATTAATAACAGCAATACCTATCTCAGACAGTGTTCATGAAAATTAAGTGAGTTTGCATCTGCAAACAGTTCTAACAGTTCCTGGCACATGCAAAGCTGTGTAGAAGTGTAAGCTGTAAGCATTAGCATGAGTACACTGTCATGTCAAACCTTCATTATACAATGTAATATTTTCAAAGTTATACAATATTATTATCAGCATAACCTCATGTATCTAACCAATCCCTTATTACTGGGCATTTCAGATACCTAAATTTTTTTACTTTTGTGTTACTCTGACGAACATCCTTACACCTAGATATATCCTCATACAACAAATGGCAGATAACAATATCTATGAATCTCACCAAAATATGGCCGGGTCTCCATCTAATTATTCCATATCAAGTCCTACAGAGTGAACATCACCTACTAAAAACAAGGATTACTCCTGAAAAAAACAACAGCGCTGAGGGGATTATGCTGCTTGACTTCAAGCTCTACTACAAAGTTAAAGTAATCAAAATAATTTGGAACTGGCACAAGAACACACCCCTAGAACAATAGAACAGAATAGAGAGCCCAGATATAAACTTATGCACATATGGCTAATTAATATACGATAAAAGATCCATGAATATACAATGGAGAAAAGACAGCCTCTTCAACAACTGGTGTTGGGAAAACTGCACAACTACATGAAAGAGAATGAAACTGGATTATTGTCTAGCTCCACACACAAAAGTAAACTGAAATGGATCAAAGACCTGATTGTAAGTCATGAAACCATAAAACTCTTAGAAGAAAACACAGGCAAAAATCTCTTGAATATAAACATGAACAACTTTTTCCTGGACACATCTCCTCAGGAAAGGAAAACAAAATAAAAAATGAACAAATGGGACTACATCAAACTAATAAGCTTCTGTACAGCGAAGGATTCTATCAGCAGAACAAAAGAAAACAGGCAAAAAATCTCTTGAATATAAACACGAACAACTTTTTCCTGGACACATCTCCTCAGGCAAGGGAAACAAAATAAAAAATGAACAAGTAGGACTACATCAAACTAATAAGCTTCTGTACAGCAAAGGACTTCATCAGCAGAACAAAAAGGCATCCTACAGTATGGGAGAATATATTCATAAATGACATATCCAATAAGGGGTTAGTATCCAAAATATATAAAGAACTCATGCCTCAATGCCCAAAAAGCAACCCGATTAAGAAATGGGTAGAGGATATGAACAGACACTTCTCCAAAGAAGAAATACAGATGGGCAACATGCACGTTAAACCATCGCTAATTATCCGGGAAATGCAAATTAAAACCACAATGAGATATCACTTCATGCCAGTTAGGATGTCCACTTTCCAAAAAACAAGAAACAAATGCTGGTGAGGATGAGAAGAAAGGGGAACCCTCCTACACTGCTGGTGAGAATGTAAACTAGTTCAACCACTGTGGAAAGCCATATGGAGGTTCCTCAAAAAACTAAAAATAGAAATACCATTTGACCCAGTAATTCCATTCCTAGGAATTTACCCAAAGAAAACAAGATCCCTGATTCAGAAAGACATATGCGTCCCTAGTTTATCCCTGCAGTATTTGTAATATCAAAATATGGAAGCAACCTAAGTGTCCACTGGTAGATGAATAGATACAGAAAATGTGGTACTATACACAATGGGGTATTATTCAGCCATAAAAAGAAAAGAAATCCTGCCATTTGCAACAACATGGATGGATCTAAGGGTATTTTGCTCAATGAAATAAGCCAGGTGGAAAAGACACATACCAAATGATTTCACTTACTTGTGGAGAATAAAACAAAGCAAAACAGAAGGAATGAAATAGCAGCATACTTCATAGACACCAAGCAGAGACTAATGGTTGCCAAGGAGGAGGGATTGGGAAGGGTGGTGGGAGAGGGGGGAGGGGATTAAGGGGCACAATAATTTGCAGTCATAGTATAGGTTGGCCACCAGGACAGTAGTACAGCACAGAGAACAGTTAATGGTTCTGTAACATATTACTATGTGATAGATAGTGACCACACTAGAGGGGGTGAGGATTTAATAGTATGGGTAACTGTTGAACCACTGTGGTGTATATTTGAAACCAACATAAGATTGTATATCAGTGATACTTTAATAAAAACAATAAATAAATAAAAACAGTGATTCCTGCCATCTCTGTGCTTTACTTATAAATATGGACAGCCAAAGGGTTAGATAGATTTTATTATTAAATTAGGGAGAGGTGGTATCATTAAACTATCAACTCTTCCTAGCCAAATACAAGTTGTATTTTTCTATATATTTAATTCTTCATGCATGCCATAAAGATTTTTCTTTATATTGGTCCTTCTCATTTCTTATTAAGGACATGCTTAGTACTTTTGGAAAAGCTGTTGTTTTTATATCATTTTTTTTGTTTCCCGTAGGAAATATATTCAAGCCTGGTGTGAATTTTCTTGTTTCTCAGACAGATTTTGCCCTGAACTTAAGGAGGTCAAGTGTAATTATACTGTTTCATATAATTTATATATCCTTACTGTAAGAAAAGTATCAGAGACTCTAAAATGCTTTAAAAATAGAGATGCATCTGCAGGTTTGCAACTATCATATATACAGAACTATGTATTTACTGTGATGTATTCAAATTGGTAATGCAGAAAAATATTGAAGCTTTTACAAATAATTAGATTTAATACATCATAATTTGCCAAAATTAAGATTAGACTGAATGCGAAAATTCTTTTATTTAACACATCACAATTTATGTAACTTCTGCTTTTTGTAATCTCTGCCTCAATTTTATAGTAGCAAATAAAAGTGCCTTAATTAGCCATTCCATTTAGAATCTCTTCTATAAGGAATTTTCACAGTAATTTTAAGACAACTGAGTTTTATATATAACTATATATATAATATATATATAAATGTATATATAAACATGTATATAAGTATATATATGTGTGTGTGTGTGTATATATATATATATATATATATATATACATACAAAGGCAGGGTACATTTGCCACAGGTATTCTGTAAATGTGATTAAATGTAAACCAAGAACATCTGAAACAAAGTGATGGATTTATGTATTTTTTATATTCACATTACACCATCTTATCCTCACTGCAATCCATTTTACAGGCAAGAAGATTTGATGTAGGTTAAGAAATTTGCCCAAGTTTACAAATACAGTTGACCCTTGAAGAAACTTATGGGTTTAAACTGCATGAGTCAACTTACATGCCAATTATTTTCAATATATTATTGGAAATATTTTTTAGAGATTTGTGACAATTTGAAAAATAATTTTCTTTTCTGTAGATCACTTTATTTTAATAATACAGTATATAATACATACAGTATACAAAATACACATTAATTGACCATTTTTGTTACCAGTAACTCTTTTCTGGTCAATAGTAGGCTATCAAAGTTTTTGAAGGGGTCAAAAGGTATACTTAGATTTTCAACTGTGTATGGGTGAGGGGGTGGGGATGTAGAGAGGTGTTGTAGCCCCAACCCACCTGTTGTTCAAGAGTCAACTGTACGGATGCCATCAGGGTTCATGCGCTCCTTGATTCTATAGCCACTGTACTTTTTCCACTGTCTCCCAAGAAACACACAGTTCATATATTTTCAAGTCTTATTACATTAATCTGAAAGCTATTCACAGTTGATTTTGCAAATGTCATATCAATCAAATCTTTATCACAACCATAAGCAAACCTTTTGAAAATTTTTGGATGCATAACTTGAGGAGAAATTTTAAAGAAACATGGAAGTATTTGACATTAAAAAAAACCTGTCCAGTGTTACCAAGATCTCAACACAATTTCTGAAGAGAATTTGAATTTTTTTTGTTCTATGAAGAACACGGGGAATGAGAAAGTCTTTACACTTAACACTTTCTACTGAGTTATTGTTATAGCCTGAATTTTCTAAATGATATGAATTACCTTGATTCCTATATAGGAGGTGTTCATTAATGAAATATTACAAATCCTCAAAAATTATATGCTACAACTACATAAAAATTGCTCCTAATGAGTTCAACATAATCAGTGATTGTGCCATAAATGCACTATAGTAGAAATCAAAAGTGATTGGCCACTTTAAGGAGATTTTATGTTGCAACTCTAAATGTGTTTTTTCAAAGAAAATCACATTTTCTTAAAATTCAAATAAGTAGAGAATTTTTCAATCACTTGATTAAAGGAAGAAAAAGACTCATACAACAAGCAGATACTGGCTGAAATAACAAAAAGCAAAATGGGCAGCTCAGGCAACCTAGGTCAGAAATTCCCTATGAGGCAACTGACACCTCAAAAAATCAGTTGAAATTAACCATCTGATACCTAGTACTTACTATGTGCAAGAGAAATAGATTAACATGTTTTTCTACTTAATACATGCCAACAGTGCTAGAAGCTGCAATATTAATATTAGTACTGAGTATTTATGAAATCTCACCACTCTGAGTAATAAATGATATTATCCTGATCACACTGTGAGAAAACTGAGGCTCAGAGAAGTGAAGTTTTGTTTTGTTTTTATTTTATTAAAGTATCATTGATATACAATCTTAAGGTTTCACATGAACAACACTGTGGTTTCAACACTCACCCATATTATCAAGTCCTCACAACCCCTATTGCAGTCACTATCAGCGTAATAAGATGCTACAGAGTCATTACTTGTGAGAAGCAAAGTCTTAATAAACTTCACCTCTTAGACACTCCATGTAATAAGTATTTTAATGCTCGGCTTATGAGTAATGAGCCTGAGGCCCACAGAGGTTTGGTAACCTGCAAAAACTCACACAGGTGATGGACAGTTTGCATTAAAGCTGGATTTCTTTTATCAATCAGTGATTCTCCAACTTCAGCATGCATCAGAATCGCCTTGTTAAAGCAGAGGTTATAAAAACAAGAGACTTCTGGACTCCATCCCCAGAGTTTCTGAATCAGAAATACTAGGGGTGGGACCCAATAGCTTGCTTTTCTAAAATGTTTCCATGTGCTGCTGGCAGTCCAGTAACTACACTTTAATAACTGCTCTGCAGAACAATGGAGTCAAGTACAGTTTTAAATGAACAAAGAAATTTAAAGGCTAAAAGGTATATTGTCAGAAACATACAGTCAATGACAAGTTCAATGTGAAAGGCAAGAGAGCCATAAAAGGGATTTTAAGATGTTGTCATAAGAATGACTTTAGTTGAGAGAAATAAGTAGGGTTACCTATTTCCTTTAACTTTTCCTTCACTTTATCAGGAACAGAATAATGTATTCAGAATGAAAATATTTATATGGCTTTTTAATTACTTTTTGTTTTGCATTTGATCTATTTTTAGCAATAGAAAGTAATGGCAGTGAACTCCTTAAGGAAACCTTTTTCCTTTCTCTTCTTTTTCTCTTTCATTTGTTTGTTGTTGCTTTTAACCAACCTCATTTTAAGTGATACACAGGGATTTTTCTCCCCCCTTAATGGCAGAAGGATGAAGTAAATTGGATTTGAGATGTTTAATTAAGTCAGCTCATAGACAAATGGACTTGATGAGTGGCAGGTTACTGTGGTGCAGCCCATGAGGAACAACGGCAATTAGAATAAATTGCAGACATAAGATTAAGATTTTTTCAATGTCAAGCTACAGAACTCGTTTGGAAAAGAATTAACAGGATGAAGAGAAAAAATCAATACTAAAACCCTCTACTGGACATATAAACAATACAAGAATACCTGTGTTGCAAATTGATCCTGGGGATAAATTGTGGCATGGAAATATTTAATAAATAAGCATATATCTATATCTCATTATTTTCTCTATATGCACTGAACAATAGATGGAAAATATTTGTCTCAATGCAGGGAGAGATGTACTTCTTCATTCAGTGTCCAGAATACTAGTAAATTGTTTTTTTTTTTAATTAGTGGAGTATATCCGATCAGTTGGAGACTAGAAAACATTTTTTACAAAGAATATACTAAATAGGAGGAAAACAACCAGCCAGAATCTAGGGCTAGGAGTTCTTATGTGCCATAGCAGTCTGGTAGTCTACCAACTCTTTCCCAGACTAATATTTTTAATGCATTAAACGAAATAGTTAAGATCCCAAAGAAATATTATAGTGAATTACCAAGTATTAAAAACTAAATTTATTATATAGTAATGTACATGTTTCTTTATCAATGCATTGGTAACAAAATAATATACTTTAGAAAAACAAATTATAATTAATTTGACATTCCAGTGGGAAGACAGTTGCTGTTTACTTTGAATAAGGCCATTAACCTGTGGGGCAACATGCATGTCATATTGGACACCGAATCCATTTTTATTTTTTGTTATTTTTACTTCCATGATTACAAGAGCAGAAAATATCTACTTGCAAAGATATATTATTGAAAATGGAATTAAAGTTTTCATAGCTCTCTTTAAAATGCAAGGATAGGTTTCTCAAAGTGAACACTAGGAGGTTTATGAGTAAAACTCCAATTGTAGTAATATTTTTCATTCTAACAATCAACAAGTTCATCTTTGGCTAGTTTAACATCTTTGATACAGTTTATATCAGAAGAAAGGATTGTGAATCCATGATTTAACTTTAATGTTATGAATGTAGAATACCTTTTGAGAAAGTTCTATATTTTCTTTCAGGTGTTTGCAGATATCTCTTCTCAAATAAACTGATGAAAAACACTGTATCCCCACTCCAGTTTGGTTAAGCATTTGCTCCAGCATTTAAAGTTTGTAAGAAGTCAATCTCTCCTTTTTTCTTCTTTACTGGGAGCTTAGCCAAGCAAGCTGGTTAAGAAGCATATGTAATGGAGAATTCAGGATTTCTTTTATTCATATGGTTAAAATATTTGTCAGGTAAATCATCCAACAGATAAAATCCTTTCTTTCAAAGTGATCCGAGACAGATTCTTTTTTTTTGAAAGGTGAAATTTCTGCCCCTGGTTTGAATCATTACTACAAGACTTGTCTCAGAAGCCATTGAACTTCAAGTGGTAGAACATAATATTTTCCTTCCATTTTTTTGAAAAAATTTTAAATGAAGAAATTCAGCTACATGCATCTACTTTTATTGATAACACTTTTAGCTCTTGACAACATTTGTTTCAGGCTTATTGCAAAAGTCCTTGCTGTGAGTGCATATCTCTGTAAAAAGTAGTGAGTGACAATGACATAAGGAGATTCCTTTTTTCACTAAAGTAGCAAAAACAGATGCATTATCAAGTATTATAGAATATCCATCTGTGCAAAGCATATGATGCTTTTTTTTTCAGTCAAATATTTGTTTGGCAAAACAACTTTTTACCATTTCCAAACATCAACAACTTTGGCAGTATCCAAAAGGGACTCACAAATTAAGATTTCTTTTTTTGAAAGTGTCAGTATGCACATCATGAACAAAAACAATCTGTTGGCTACATTAAAAGATGTCTATAGCTTCGTCTACTTACATAGTAAATGGGCATGTTGAAGCTGCCAATTCCTTGATGATCTGCTTCAAAAACATATCACAACATTTGAGTAGGGAACCACTTCTAATTTTTTCCTCTGTTCCCTCTACAAACTATTTTGTTCTCTTCCAGTGCATGTGAATCTACTAAAATATTTGTGATTTTAGAGACTCCAAAATACTAAGGAATTTCATGGCAGACCTAATAACCACCATAATTTTTAAGTAAAAATGAGCATACATGGTATTTCAAAATTGAAATATGTTAGGAAGATACATGTGAGTTTTATTGGTGACAAAATCACAAGTACTACCAATCATACTGTAGTTTGTTGCCTACATTCTTAAGGAAGGAAAGATAATAAAATACTTGAAATTTATACATGAGTTTCTTGTAGACCTATAGATCCCAGTTTAATAAGCCCTGATCAAGACAGTTAATATGGACAGAATTATTACTCATAATTATACCTCTTTTACACACAGTCTCCTTTCAATTTTCTACAGTTATTCTGTATACATTTGCAGTTATTCACATGGCTTATTCTACTTTTCCTAGTGAGTTTAAGCCTTTAGTGAACTATTTTTCTATTACCTTGTTTATTTATTTCTATTTCTCTCTTATCCTATTCTAAGACAGGAGGAAAAAGGGGTCATTTAAGATTCTCTCCCATATTCAAGCTCAGATTCTAGTCAAGGTACATTTGAATTAGGGAGTCACTGAGCTCACAGAACCATCAAGAAATGTATGTATTATACAAATAATGAGCTTGGGGTTGTGGGTGGAAGAGAAAAAGTCAGATGATAAGAATTGATGTGCCAAATACATATGGGGATGCAAAATGAAAACTATGGAAAATTATCTAAGTACGTTTGAAATTTTTTCCCAGTATAACTGTATTCTTGTCTTAACCATACTGAATTTTAAGAATATGAAAGTTACCTAAATTCAAATGTAAGTAGAATGTTTTCTAAACTTAAAAGTGCTTTGTTGCAAGCACTTTAACTTTGATAAATCCCTTTTCTTGTCTATAAAATGGGAGTAATAATGTCTATATCATATGATTATGATTATTAAATGACAGAATTAATATCATATAAAACTCTAACACTATGACTAGAACATAGTCAGTACTCAACCTTATCACTATCACTATTATAATTCTTAACATAGATATTATTTAAAGAGCAAAGGGGAGTCACTGAAATATTTTTAGCACTTAGTACATTGAGATTTGTATTTTAGAAAAATACAGGCAGTGATAAGGGTAATAGTAGCTTTGGTGATGTTTATTTATTATCTTATTTTTAACATCAATATTTTAGTGGTGGCCATCATTAAGATATTTTAATACTGCTTTAATTTTGTTTCACCACAGATAACAACAAGATGAATGAATTCATTGAAAAGAATTCTGATCCCAAGAATTTCATAGTTTTGGTCTATGAAAAAGTATATTGAGCCAACTACCTCAGAATTCATTTCCATTAACAGCCTGAATGAAGGTGAAAATGACATTGGAGTAACGAGAATTCTGGGAAGTATATCAGATACTTGTTCATCACAGAAAGGAATGCATACCATGCATACAAATATCTAGCTTTCAGGCACAAACAAGGAAATGTACTTATTTATCATATATTTGTTGGAACACTTATTACACGTTAAGCACACTTACAGGTGTTTGCAATACATCAGTGAAAAAAAGGAAAATAAAACAAAGCTGCCTGTACTCATCAAGATGATATACTAGTAGGGCAGAGGGAGATCATAATTAATAATAATGAATAAATTAATTATATGCTATGTTGAAAGGAGATAAGAGCTATGGGAAAAACAGTAAAGCAGAATAAAAAAATGAGAAGTTTGGAGGTTAGGAGTTATAACTCTAAATTGGGAGGTCATAGTAGATAGGCCTCATTTGTGGAGTAACATTTAAGCAAAGACTTGAGGATAGTAAGGAATTAATCATATTTGTAGAAAAGTATTCTAAGCTGAAGAAATAGCTAGTACAACGGTTCTACATTTTAATGTAGCTATTTTGCTGGAGACATTGTAAGGATTTCAGGGAGGCTGAAGCAGAGTAAATGAAGGAAGAACAGTAGAAAATTAGGTCAAAACAGTATCATGGAGTGAGAAGCAGAGCATATAAAGCTTTCAAGTCAGTAGAGTGATTTTAACTTTTCCTCTAAACTGGGAGACATGAAAAAGAATGAAACTGGATCACTGTCTTATACCATACACAAAAATAAACTCAAAATACATTAAACACCTAAATACAAGAACTGAAACCATAAAACTTCTAGAAGAAAACACAGGCAGTAAACTCTTAAACACTGGCATGTAAAATATTTTTCTAGGTATGTCTCTCCAGGCAAGGGAAACAAAAGCAAAAATACACAAATGGGACTACATCAAACTAAAATCATTAGGAAAATATAGTCATATTTTTCTTTATATGCCTGGCTTATTTCACCTAGCATAATATTCTCCAGGTTCATCCATATTGTATATAACACACAAATGGGCTATATCAAACTGAAAACAGGAAACCATCAACAAAATGTAAAGCCAACCTACTGAATGGCAGAATGTATTTGCAAATTATATAACTGATAAGGGGCCAATATCTAAAACATATAAAAAACTCAGACAGCTCAAAACCAAAAAAACAAAATTTTTTTTTTAATGAACAGAGGACCTGAACAGACATTTTTCCAAAGGAGACCTACAGATGGCCAAAAGGCACATGAAAAGATACTCCACATGACTAATCATCAGGGAAATGCAAATCAAAACCACAATGAGATATCACCTCACAAAAGTCAGAAAGGCTTGTATCAAAGAGACAAGGAGAAAAGGGAACCCTTGTACACTGTTGGGAATGTAAATTGGTGCAGCCACTATGGAAAATACTACAGTTCTCAAAAAAACAAAAATAGAAATACCATATGATCCAGTAATACCACTTCTGGGAACTTACCCAAAGAAAACAAAACCACTAATTTTAAAATATATATGCACTATGTTTACTGCAGCATTATTTGCAGTAGGCAAGCTAGGGAAGCAATCTAAGTGTCTATTGATAGGTGAATGTATAAAGAGGATGTGATACATACACACTGGAATATTACTCAGCCATAAAAAAGAATGAAATTGTACCACTGTGACAACGTGGATGGACTTAGAGAGTACTATGCTAAGTGAAACAAGCCATACATATGAAGACAAATATCATATTATTCCACTTACATGAGAAATCTGACAAACAAAATAAATAAATAAACAAATAAGATTCATAAACACAGAGAACAAACTGGTGGTTGCCATAAGGGAGAGGATTTTGGGATGTGGAAAAAATAGGTGAAGGGGATAAAAAGGTACACACTTACAATTATAAAATAAATTAATCATGGGGATAAAACTACAGCATAAGGAATATAGTTAACAATATTGTAAAATATTCGGTGATAGATGGTAACTACACTGATCATGGTCAGTATTTAGTAATTCATATAATTCTTGAATCACTGTGTTGCTCACCTGAAACCAATATAATATTATATAGCAACTATACTTCAATAAAATAAAAATAAACTGGAAGGACATGACAGAATTCTAACTTATACTTTAAAATAACACTTTTTACTTAAGTTTTGAGAGTATACTACAAGCAGGCAAAGACAGAGGTAGGAAAACCAATTCAGTGCAAGAGAATTAACAGACTGGATTAGGATGGTAGCAGCAGAAGTGGTAAGAAATGGTCAAATTCTAGATATGTTTCAAGGGTTGAATAAACAGGCCTTGTTAATGGATTGGACGCAGGTTGTATAAAAAAAGTAGTCTGGGATAGATCCAAGATTCTGAACTTGAGCAAAGTGGAAGTTTGGAGTTAACATGTACTAAGATGAAGAATGCCCCAAGATAATCAATTTTGTGGACTTCAGTTTTGGACATTGACTTCAAGGTGTCTGTTGGATTTCTAAGTGGAAACGTTTATTGAGTACTTGGAAACAGCAGTCTGGAGTTTAGGAGAGATGTCTTCTCTGTAAACGTAACCTAGAACTGAACCATGGATAGAAGAGAAATGAACAAGAGACAGAAAGAATAGCCATGTGATGCCCTGGAAGCTAAGTGGAAAAGTTTATTAGGAGTCAGAAGTGAACAAATAAGATGATGATTGAGAAATATCCACATAAGTAACAAAGAAAGGTCTGGTGGAATTAAGGGAGTGAAAGCTTAATGGAAGCTGACTTAAAATAAAAGAGTACCTTGAGGTACTATGTATGGCCAACTGTTTCAAAGAATTTTGCTGCAGATAGGAAGCAAAGAAATTAGTCAGTAGCCAGCAGGTAAGAGTAGCTTTTCATTTGTTATTAAAATGGGAAGAATAAAAAGATGCTTGCATTCTGATAAAAATAATTCAGTAGAAAGAAAATGATTGATGATAAGGAAAACAATGAGAATTATTGAAGCATTATATTCTTGAGTAGGCAAGAACAAAGGAGACCTAAAACATAAGTGGAGAGAGTGGATTTAGATGATAATCGCAAAAAGAGTTCATGTATGAGTCAAGGATATACGGGCATAGAAGCTAATTGGTGAGTATGTATGGAAGTGGGAGACTGTGCCAGTTTGCTTTTTAAAACATTTTTATTTTGGTGCCTCTAAAATATATTTTAAATATTAAAGAAAATAGGTGGGTGGAAAAAAAGATGGCAGAGTATGAAGGCAAGGCAGAAACCTCCTCCCAGAAACACATAAAAGAAGAAAATACAGCAAACACAAATAAACGTGAAAATGATGTGAAGACTGAAGAACAGACAACCTAGACCTGGGGAAGAAGAGAAGACTTCACAGAAAAGGGTAAAGTGGAAGAGACGTGACTGGTTGGGACCAAAGCTCTCCCTCTACCCCAGCCTATAGGCTGGAGAACGAGGAATGGAGCATGGAGGGGATAGAGCCCAGAATCACTAAACACCTGGTGCTGGACACCTGCTCCAGGAGCATGAGCCCACATTACATTGGATTCTTATGATTAGCAGGGCTGGACACCAAGGACAAGTGGAACACTCAGGGAGGCTGAGATTCCAGCTGCCTGTGGAGAACAGGCAAGCTCTCCTGGTCCCACTGAGACAAAAGCATAGTGGGCAGTTTGGAAGACTTTCCAGCAGTAGGAGGGGTACCACAGATGTGAGGGTTAGACACAGTTCTCTTCTAAAGAGAAAGGGCAGGTGGATGATACCTCCCCAGCCCTCTCTCAGGCCAACAGGTCAGGAACTCTCTGGAGTCTCAGACACTTCATCCTGCTTGCTGGCAAAACAGCCCTGAGCTGCCTCCCTGCATTCACTGCCAGCCAACCCACCTGGCCTATCAGCAGCATTAGACTTCGCTTACTGCAGGCAGAGGGAGACTCGCCCAGATTTCTTGGCTCCATTTCAAACCAACTGGGTAGATGCCTGGAGGAGCCTGCCACAAGGGTTCCTTCTTCCCCGTGGGTGTCCAAGCCCAGTGCAGTACATTAGGCCTAGGCAGAGCCACACATCAGCAAGCCCACTCTACTAACCCTGCAGACATGCCTTTACTGCAGGGCAAGAAGAGGGCAGCACTGTCCACAGTGATTCCAGCAGAGACATCTACACTGATAACAGAAGCTTGGCTGCAGCAAACTTTCAGGTCACAGTAAGACCAATACAGAAGATAGACCGAAAGGTGGCCCCACCCACTGCATGCCAATAGCTGGGGCTCTTGCACTGGAGAGTAGAGAGTCTTGAGCTTCTGGGCACCATAAGACACATCCATCAAAATAAAGCTATTACTCCATAAGCCAGGAAGCATAGCAGAGCCATCTAATACTAAGGAAGAAACACAGAAACCCTGACAAAATGAGGAGGCAGAGGAATAGGTTCCAAAGAAAACTACAGGATAAGACACCAGAAAGAGGGCTAAATGAAATGGAGAACACTAATATTCTTGATAAAGATTTCAAAGTAAAAGTCATAAACATGCTCACAGATCACAGTAAAATATTCAAGATCTCTGGGAGGACTTCAATAAAGAGATAGAAAGTGGCTCTGAAAAAGAGCTACTCAGAGCTAAAGAATAAAATATCTGAAATGAAACATACAATGGTGGTACTAAAATGTAGATTACTGTAGGTAGAGGAGACAGTGACTGAGATGGAAACTAGGGAACAGGAATACAGTGAAGCTGAAGAACAGAGAGAAAAAAGGATCTCTATAAATGAAAGAATAATAAAAGAGCTGTGTGAACAACCCCAGAGGAGCAATATTCAAATAATAGTGTTACCAGAAAGAGAAGATGGAGACAGAGGGAACAGAAAGTCTCTTTAAGGAAATAATTGTTGAAAACTTCCCTAATTTGGGAAGGGATGTAGACACTAAGTCATGGAAGCACAGATATCCCCTAACAAAAGGATACCCACGAAGAAAACACCAAGACATATTAATACTTAAAATGGCAAAAATCAAGGAAAAGGAGAGAATATTGAAAGCAGCCAGAGAGAGAAATAAGGCTATCAGCAGATTTCTCAGCAGGAACTTTATAGGCCAGCAGGGAGTGACATGATATAGCGACTATAATGAAACAAAAGGACCTCTAACCAAGAATCCTTTACCCAGCAAGACTCTCATTTAAATTTGATGCAGGGATTAAATAATTTCCAGATAAACAAAAGTTGAAGGACTTCACCACCATTAAGCCTGCCAGCCCTATAGGATATATTAAGGGGACTGCTATAGATGGAAATGTTCTTTAGGCTAAATATCTTGCACCAATGAAAATAAACCCACAATAAAGGAAGTAGAACAATTAATTACCAAGCAAGTACAAAATTAAAACAAAACAAAAGAAGCAAAACCAACTATTTCAAAATCAGTCAAAGGATACACAAAAAGTGTGGATTATGTAATACATAAAGTGTGGAGGAGGAGGAAGAAGAAAAAAAGCAACTTTAGATTGTGTTTGAAATACAGTAATCATCAATTTAAGATAGACTGTTATATACTAAGGAAGCTGTCTTTGAACCTTTGGTAACCACAAACTAAAGCCTACAATAGATACATAAAAAGACAGAAAGAAAGAAATTCAATCAAAACACTAAAGAAAACTATTAAATAAAAAGAGAAGAGTATAATAGAGGAAAAATGGAACAGAGAGGAGCTATAAAAACAACCAGAAAACAATTAATAAAATGGCAAGAAGTGCTCTGTTGCTGTTGCACCGTCACCGGCTGCTGCCCCTGGACCCCCACCATGGAAGAGATAATAGAAGATCCCCCCACATCAGCTATCATGCTGGATCACTGTCATTTCTCTCAGGTCATCTTTAACAGTGTGGAGAAGTTCTACATCCCTGGAGGCGATATCTCATGCTATTATACCCTCACCCAGCATTTCATTCCCCGTCGAAAGGACTGGATTGGCATCTCTAAAGTGGGATGGAAAACAACCCATAAGTATTATACCTTCACGTGGGTTATTTTGCCCATTGATGAAAACAGCAGGAAGTCCAATTCAAAGCTTATTACTTGCCCAAAGATGATGAGTATTACCACTTCTGCTATGTGGATCAATATGGTGTGGTCCAGGGAGCAAGTATCCCTTTCCAATTCCGTCCCGAAAATGAGGAAGACATACTGGTTGTTACCACGCAGGGTGGGGTGGAAGAGATTGAACAGCACAACAAGGAGCTTTGCAAAGAAAACCAGCAGCTGAAGGACAACTGTATCAGCCTCCAGAAGCAGAACTCAGACATGCAGGCTGAGCTCCAGAAGAAGAAGGAGGAGCTAGAAACCCTAAAGAGCATCAATCAGAAGCTGGAACAGAAAGTCAGAGTGCAGAAGGACTGTTGGGAGACAGAGCTGATTCAACTGAAAGAGCAAAATCAGAAGATGTCCTCAGAAAATGAGAAGATGGAAGTCAGGGTAGATCAGCTTCAGGCACAGCTGTCAAATCAAGAGAAAGAAATGGAGAAGCTTGTTCATGGAGATCAAGATAAGACAGAGCAGTTGGAACATCTGAAAAAGGAAAATGGCCAGCTCTTTCTCAGTTTAACTGAACAGAGGAAGCACCAGAAGAAGCTAGAGCAGACAGTGAAGGAGATGAAGCAGAAAGAAACGACTGCAGTGAAGCAGCAGCAGGAGTTAACGGACCAGAACTTTGACTTGTCAAAAAGGCTGAGTGAGAACAAGATTATATATAATGTTCTGCAGAAAGAGAAAGAGAGAATGAACAAAGAAAATGATCTTTTGAAGAGGGAGAACAACAAATTGATGAGTTACATGGGTCTGGATTTTGACTCTCTGTCATTTCAAGCACCTACTTCAAATCAAGGAGGTGCAGGACAAAACGCAGGACTAGCCTATGGAAACCCATATTCTGGTATCCAGGAAAGTTCTGCCCCCAGCCTGCTTTCCATCAAGAAATGCCCCACCTGCAAGTCAGACTTTGCTGGTGACATTTTTGATCACACCTTGGAGCAGCAGCATGCGCAGACCCTTTGTTTGAATTGTCCAGTTTGTTACAAGACCTTCCCAGCAAAAGAGAAGCAGATCTTTGAAGACCATGTGTTCTGTCACACTCTATAAGTGTCCCAACCTCATGGGTCTTTATTGCACACAGATTTTAGAGTAGAGCCTATAACTTCTACTATGAGTTATGACCCAAGATCCTCCCTAACCTGAGATAACTAGGGATTTAGTCTTGTTGCCCTAAAGTAGGAGTCATGTTGTTTATCTGAAGAGTAGTGTTAAGGGCTGTTAGTTCCATTCTTGTGGGTTCCTACCTTTTAAATAATAACTCTAGCAGTGTCAGCCTCTTGCCTATGGTGCCTGTTCTTCCAAGGGTTCCCAGTAGGAGGACCCTGGGATAGAAAAGACCTGGCTATTCACCACAGGCCTAACTTGAGTACTATGTGATTTGTTTTCCAAGTTGTCTCACTGCCTTTCAAGGGCAGGCCTTGAGTGCATTGTTACTCAGTTCTCAGGCCTAACCCTGGGGCTGGAGACTGACCAGAGATAGAGAATTGCTGCCTCAGGCCTCTGGCCCACAGACTGCATTAGGCTACCAAACATGGCATGGCAGAGAGCCCAGACACCCCGTTTGGACACCAGAGTTTCCTTATCTTGGTTTCTCAGCTCACAACACAGGCATCTTATTCCTGAACCGTGAGGCAAAATATTTCTATTACAGAAACCCTTTTTTCTCTCTGGTATTCTCTAACTGGCATTTTCTACTCTTTGATCTTTTCAACGCATGTAACCTTTATTGTTGTAAGTCCTTTCTTAGTGGTTAGTAGGAGTTGTTAGAAACTATGGTTTGCAACTTTCTGAGCAGGTGAGTTTGAATATGGATAAGTCAGAATAATGAGAACTATTGTTTATCTCTTTAAGACTAAAAATAAACTAGTCCTCTAATTCAGAGACTTCGGTAATTTTTTAAAAAATGGCAAGAAGTACATTCCTATCAATAATCACCCTAAATATAAATGGACTGAATGCACCAATCAAAAGTCATAGAGTGGCAGAATAAATTAAAAAAAAAAAAACAGACCCATCTATATGCTGCCTAAAAGAGACTCATCTCAGACCCAAATACATAGACTAAAACTGAAAGGATGGAAAAAGATACTTCATGCAAACAACAGGGAGAAAAAAGCAGGAGTAGCAGTATGTATATCAGACAAAATAGATTTCAAAACAAAGAAAGTAACAAGAGACGAAGAAGGACATCATAAAATGATAAAGAGGTCAGTCCAAAAGAGGATATAACCATTATAAATATTTATGAACCCAATACAGGAGCACCTAAATTTGTAAAACAAATAAAACAAAATTGAAGGGAGAAATACACTGCAACACCTTCATTTTAAACTTAAACACACCTCTTATATCAATTAGACAAATCAACTGGACAGAGAGTAAATAAGGAAACACAGACACTGAACAATACATTAGATTAGAAGAATCTAACAGATATCTACAGAACATTCCATCCAAAAGCAGCAGGGTACACATTCTTCTCAAGTATACATGGAATGTTCTCCAGAATAGACCACATACTAGGCCACAAAAGGGGCCTCAATAAATTCAAAATGATTGAAATTGTATCAAGCAACTTCTCAGATGACAGAGGTATGAAACTAGAAATAAATTACATAAAGAAAATAATAAAATCCCACGAACACATGGAGATTAAACAACATGCTTTTAAATAATCAGCTGGTCAATCAACAAATTAAAACAGATATCAAGCAATACATGGAGACAAATGAAAACCACAACTCAACAGCCCCAAATCTTTGGGATGCGGTGAAGGCAGTTCTAAGAGAGAAGTACATAGCAGTATAGGCTTACCTCAAAAAACAGGAGTAATCCCAAATAAACAGTCCAAAATCACAATTAAAGAAACTAGAAAAAGAAGAATAAAAGAGGCCAAAAGATAGCAGGAGGAGCAAATAAAGTTCAGAGCAGAAATAAATAAAACAGAGAAGAATTAAACAACAGAAAAAAATGAGTGAAATCAGGAGCTAGTTCCTTGAGAAAATAAACAAAATAGATAAACCCTTATCCAGACTTAAGAAAAAAAAGAGTATACACATGTAAACAAAATCAGAAACAAAGAAGGAATAATCACAATGGGTACCACAGAAATACAAGTAATTAGTAAAGAATAGTATGAAAAATTATATGCCAATAAATTCAACAACTTAGAAGAAATACACAAATTTCTAGAAAAATACAACCTTCCGTGACTGACCCAGGAAGAAACAGAAAATCTAAACAGACCAATTACCAGCAATAAAATCAAACTGGTAATCAAAAAACTCATAAAAAAACAAAAATCCATGTCCAGATGGCTTCACAACTAAATTCTGCCAGAAATTCAAAGAAAAACTAACACCAATTCTTCTTAAAGTACTCCAAAAAGTAGAAGAGGAGGGAATACTTCAGAACACATTCGAGGAAGCCAGCATCACTCTAATACCAAACCCAGACTAACATACTACAAAAAAAGAAAATTATTGGCCAATACCCCTGATGAACATAAATGCAAAGATCCTCAAAAAATTATTAGCAAACAAAATTTAAAAATACATCAAAAGGACCATTCATCACAACCAAATGGAATTTTTTTCAGGGATGCAAGGATGGTATAATATTTGTAAATCAATCAGCATCATACACAACATTAACAAAAAGAATGATAAAAAACTCATGATCATCTCAATATATGCTGGAAAAGCATTTGACAAAATTCAACATCCATGCATGCCAAAAATTCTCAACAAAATGGCCATAGAGGAAATGTACTTTAATACAGTAAAGCCTATATAGGATAAACCAACAGTCAACATCATACACAATCACAAAGAGCTGAAAGCCTTTCTTCTAAGATCAGGAACAAGACAAGGATGTCCACTTTCACCAGTCTTATTCAACATAGTACTGGAGGGCCTCGACATGGCAACCAGATATGACAAAGAGATAAAAGGTATCCAAATTGGTGAAGAAGAAGTTAAACTGTCAGTATTTGCAGGTGACATGATATTACACATAGAAAACCCTAAAGACTCCACCAAAACATTTTAAGAACTAATAACCGGATTCAGCAAAGTTTCAGGATAAAAAATTAATACACAGAAATCTGTTGTGTTCCTATACACTCAAAATGAACAGAGAGAAAGGGAAATAAGGAAAACAATTCCATTCACAGTTGCATCAAAAAGAATAAAGTACCTAGGAATAAACCTAACCAAGGAGGTGAAAGACTTATACCCTGAAAACTATAAGACACTCATGAGAGAAATTAAAGAAGATACCAATAAATGGATATACATCCCATGCTCATGGATAGGAAGAATTAATATTGTCAAAATGGCCATCCTGCCCAAAGAAATTTACAGATTTAATCCAATCTCTATCAAAATACCAACTGCATTTTCAATGAACTAGAACAAATAGCTCTAAATTCATATGAAACCACAAAATACCCTGAATAGCCAAAGCAATCCTGAGAAAGAAGAACAAAGCTGAGGGGATTATGCTCCCTGACTTCAAGATATACTACAAAGCTACAGTAATCAAAACAATATGGTACCTGAGTATAGCACGGATAATACAGTTAATGATTCTGTAACATCTTACTACACTGATGGATAGTGACTGCACTGCAGGAGGTGAAGATTTGATAATATGAGTATCTGATGAACCAATGTGTTGTATATTTAAATCAATATAAGATTGTATATCAACGATACTTAAAAAAAAAGCAATATGGTACCTGCACCAGAACACTCCCGTAGATCAA
>JAVSCE010007954.1:0-35496 GCA_032199065.1 Smutsia gigantea | reverse complement strand
AATACCTAGGAATAAACCTAACGAAGGAAGTGAAAGACCCATACTCTGAAAACTACAAGACACTCCTAAGAGAAATTAAAGAGGACACTAACAAATGGAAATGCATCCCATGCTCTTGGCTAGGAAGAATAAATATTGTCAAAATGGCTATACTACTAAAGCAATCTACAGATTCAATGCAATCCCTATCAAACTACCAACAGATTTCTTCAATGAACTGGAACAAATAATTCTAAAATTCATATGGAACCACAAAAGACCCCGAATAGCCAAATCAATCCTGAGAAGGAGGAATAAAACAGGGGGAATTACACTCCCTGACTTCAAGCTCTACTACAAAGCCACAGTAATCAAGACAATTTGGTATTGGCACAAAAACAGACCCACAGACCAGTGGAACAGAATAGAAAATCCAAACATTAACCCAAACACATACAGTCAATTAATATTTGATAAAGGAGCCTTGGATATACAATGGGGAGATGACAGCCTCTTCAGCAGCTTGTGTTGGAAAAACTGGACAGCTACATGTAAGAGAATGAAACTGGACTACTGTCTAGCCCCATACACAAAGGTAAACTCAAGGTGGATCAAAGACTTGAATGTAAGTCATGAAATCATCAAACTCTTAGAAAAAAACATAGGCAAAAATCTTCTGGACATAAACATGAGCAACTTCTTCATGAACATATCTCCCCGGGCAAGGGAAACAAAAGCAAAAATGAACAAGTGGGACTATATCAAGCTGAAAAGCTTCTGTACAGCAAAAGGACACCATCAGTAGAACAAAAAGACATCCTACAGTATGGGAGAATATATTCATAAATGACCTATCCAATAAGGGGTTGACATCCAAAATATATAAAGAACTCACACACCTCAACAAACAAAAGCAAATAATCCAATTAAGAAATGGGCAGAGGACATGAATAGACACTTCTCCAAAGAAGAAATTCAGATGGCTAACAGGCACATGAAAAGATGCTCCACATCGCTAATCATCAGAGAAATGCAGATTAAAACCACAATGAGATATCACCTCACACCAGTGAGGATGGCTGCCATCCAAAAGACAGACAACAACAAATGTTGGCGAGGATGTGGAGAAAAGGGAACCCTCCTACACTGCTGGTGGGACTGCAAATTAGTTCAACCATTGTGGAAAGCAGTATGGAGGTTCCTCAAAAAACTCAAAATAGAAATACCATTTGACCCAGGAATTCCACTCCTAAGAATTTACCCTAAGAATGCAGCAGCCCAGTTTGAAAAAGACAGATGTACCCCTATGTTTATCGCAGCACTATTTACAATAGCCAAGAAATGGAAGCAACCTAAGTGTCCATCAGTAGATGAATGGATAAAGAAGAGTTGGTACATATACACAATGGAATATTATATAGCCATAAGAAGAAAACAAATCCTACTATTTGCAACAGCAAGGATGGAGCTAGAGAGTATTATGCTCAGTGAAATAAGCCAAGCCGAAAAAGCCAAGTACCAAATGATTTCACTCATATGTGGAGTATAAGAACTGAGTAAAAAACTGAAGGAACAAAACAGCAGCAGACTCACAGAACCCAAGAATGGACTAATAGTTACTAAAAGGAAAGGGACTGGGGAGGAAGGGTGGGAAGGGAGGGACAAGGGGGAAAAAGGGGCATTACGATTAGCAATTGTAATGTTAGGGGGGCACGGGGAGGGCTGTACAACCCAGAGAAGACAAGTAGTGACTCTATAGCATCTCACTATGCTGATGGACAGTGACTGTAATGGGGTTGGTGGGGGGGACCTGATGAAGGGGGTAGTGTAATCACCATAATATTACTCATTTAATTGTAGATTAATGATATCAAAATAAACTTAAAAAAATAAAAATAAATGGGAAGAATAAAATACTTTTTCTTATACTAGAATGCCACCTAAGAAATGGAGAAGGACCAATGGTGATAGAAAAATCACCGTAGGCGGCCATGACAATGATTTCTCTAACTAACATTAGTGGATGCTGAAACTAGTAGGCAAAAGTGCGATAAGGAATAGAATATGTTCCTAGTCTCAACTCCCCACATAATACTTATTAATTACAGTAATAACTTTACAGTGGAGAAACCTTGTAGACACAATCTAAATCAGGTGACCAAAGTCAGCCATCACAAATAGTGGGACAAACTGAAATTGTTCAGGGTGCAATGATAAGAATACAAAATCTCTGTTTTTCTATTTTTGCCAAAAATCTATAATCTAAGTATGATCATAAGAAAATATCTAACAAATCCAACTTGAGTGGCATTCCACAAAATAACTGGCCTGTGATATTCAAAACTATCTGAGTCTTTAAAGCAAGGAAAGGCTGAGGAACTGGTGTTGACTGAAGGATACTAAAAAAATATGACTATTAAATGACACATGATGCAGGATTTGACCTTGGTGCTATAAAGGACATTATGGAAATTAAAGATATTTGGAAGAGGATTGTGAAATTAGGTGTGAGTAATATATCAATGTTAATTTCTTCACTTGGGAGGTTGTATTGTGTTTATGTTGGAAAATGTCCATATTCATAGGACTTTCACACTAAAGTGTTCAGGGTAATGGGAAATCATATCCACAACTCACTTGCAAGTGCTTCAGGGAGGAAAAAAAATCTTTGCACTACTGCTGAAAATTTCTGTAAATTTGAAATTACTTGAACAATTGTGTAAAATAGAGGAAAATTATAAAGATACTTTGTCTGGTAACATCAATTACATACTGTCCCAAGACAACTAGAGCACAACCTGATGGCATCCAGTCACAGAATGTAGGCAGTAGGCAGTTGATTACCTCTTCCAAACTATCCATACACATAAGCTAATTCATATGCACAGGATACTTCGGCGACTTGTTTGATTTTATATAAATTTCAGTGAGCCATGCCATCAGCATATGAAGTGTACAGGTCATGCGTTTCTGTAGGTTCAGAATAGAAACAAACTGAAGGAAGAGTGAGATTTCCAGTCCTGGTTCAAGAAGAGATGACCTTGGGATGAATAATGCTGAGGAAAGAAACTGCCCTATGAGGTCAGCAGCTCCCCATTGCAAGACCAGATCAGGCCAAGTCTGCGTGATGACCTGGTTAAGGATGTGGCAGAACAGGTAAATGATGCAGGAAGAAAGGGAAGCTGCCTGATTGCTAAACTCTCCTCAAACTGAAATACTACGTCTATGACTCCTTGAACAATGGAAGGTAGAATTCATTAGGTCAGTCAGATTTGTCAAGGAGGTAGCCCTAAATATTGATGTTCGCACCCTTACTCATAAACATGTCAAAGATGTTTCAATTCTACGAGGTAAGTAAGAATTAAAAATGTCCATTTTTCCCTGTACAAATTCGATAACTATCTCATGTTGATGGACCTGGCTTCAAGTGGAAGGAAAAATAATTCCTTCTGTAATGTCAACATAACAAAAATAATGAGATTATAGAAGAACACTGACTGATCGTCACTTCATCGTTGAATGGTGGGGCTATTAAGGGGACACAGCAGGCCTGAAGGAATCGTGTGATCATTTGCACAAATGTTAATTTTGATATGTGGTTCTTCGTATCTGTAAGCATAATGTGGCTGGGCTCACATGATGAACACTGCGTTCCTCCCCGGAAGACCTATACCTCACTGAATCGATGCCAGAAGGGCCGTTTGCTGGTGTTGGGTGACAGGGTATTCATTCTCTCTTCTTCTTGTGCTCCCGAACACAGCCAATCTGAATGCCAGGATGCTGTGTTTATAGGGGTAACCATCTTCTTCCCCAGAGAAATCAGCTTTCTCAGGATTATGTACAGTTGTATATATGAAGCCTGGGGTAAATCACGTCACTTCTCCGGCTTCAGTTTCCTCAATGACAATATACAGAACTTAGAATAGAAAGGCTAATGTCTCTGAAAAGACTTTGCTTGACAGGCTGTATGATATGAAAGAACTGGGCTTTTAAGTCAGAGAGAACTGGATTCAAATTCTACCTCCCACTTGTGAGATCTTGAGCAAAGTAACTGAGCTTTCTGAGTATTATTTCCTTCAACTGAAAATAAGTGAGGATAATGTCTTCTCTTCAGGGAGTTGGGTATGTTAGTTGGTACACAGCTTCTGATAAATATTTTGCTGCATGGCTGAATTATATATATGTTAACTTACTATACACCAATATGTGTATAATCAAATACTTACATATCTGCACATATATCCCCACAAACTCCAGAAAAGATAGAAAACATGGTCATCTAATAAAGATGTGCCACTGATCTAGGCTGATGTGAATTCTCTGCCATGGGCCCATATAAGGTAGGCACTCATAAATGTTTGTCACGAGATAAACAAAAGGAGCACATGGCAACCTACTCCTCATAAGCAGAGATCCACAGTTTTAATGCAAAGTAGAGAAATCAAATTTCAACAAGATATTAACTTGCTATCTGCTTCATATGTATCCTACTTTTTCTTCTTTTTTCTTAACTCTTATCATCTTGTTTGTTATGGTAACTTAGTGAAATGAACATTTCTCATGGAATATTCTAAGCTCAGTTCCATCTAACCCCATACAGAAAGGAGCATAGGTCTTTGTGCAACTCTAATGTGAGTCTCCCATAAGCCTCCACTGAAATAAACAATGAGGGACTTATCCTCAGTCACATACGAGAAAACCTCCATTAAACCCAATGGAACCTGAAAATATATGTATTTTATACAACTCTTCTCAAATTCTTTTGGAAAAGATAATGAACTATAATGTTAGGGAATATTCTCAAGCAGAGGAGTTGGAAAAATTGGATAAGTGTGAAAAAAAAATGGACTTTAAAAAAGGGTGCAGTATTTGATATTTAAAAAAATCAAATAAAAGGCCACAAATTGAATGGAATAGCTTTTGTTAATGCTGAAACTTGCAGGGCCAGTTAGAGCTCATTAAGAGGTGATGGAAACTCTGCAGATGAGATCAAGTTTAGTAACTGGCTAATTCTGAATCCATTAAAAAGGTTATAGGGTTGTGTGGGTGGGTTATGTTTTATAAAGGAATGATTAGAAGTATATTAATGGGCCAGTGGGTTATAAGGCTGGGATTTGTTTGGTGGTATAATGGCTAGGATAGCACTAGGCTGGGGACAAGGTTATGTGGACAGGATTAAATTTGGGGAGTAGGTCAGCTATGATCATATTAAGTGGGTTACAGGGTTATAAAAAGTGGTCTGTGTTTGATGGTGATGAGAAAACGAGAATCTAATTAGACTTCACTTGCACCCTTAGCACTCTAATGCCTTTATCTGTAGAAACTGCTTTCCAGAATTTATGTGGGATCTAGACCAAGACACCCCAGATAACAAAAATTCCCAGGAGAGTTTAAGGTCTTCATGGGTGTGTTATCAAGATACAAAGAAATACACACTGGAGGAAGGGAAGGGGGGAGATAGGGTAAAATTTTCTTTGGAGTGGGTTCAAGAGGAGCTGGCTTCTGAGCAGAGTCATGGAAAGCGGCGGTAACAGGAGTCTGGAAAGGCATCTAGGAAGAGATGGCATTCTGGGAGAACATTTGGACATTATAGACAGACCAGTGTCTTCAAGGAACTCAGAAGTCCTTCGCGTGTCTGTGTTGGGGAGAGTGGATCAAAGGAGGGATAAGTACATGTGTGTATCTGCGTGTGCAGTAAACTATTAGGAGAGAGAGGTTGGCAGGGGCTGGAGTTTGAAGGAAGAGTGATTGTTGACTGTGCTAATAAATGTGGACTTGATCCTTTCTGCCAGTGGGTCCTAAAATTTATTCCACTACAAATAAATGTCGTAAGTACACAAAACAATTTAAAAAAGTATTTCACAGACTCAAATATGTTTGCTAATGCTACATTTTAAATTTCCAGACTCTGCCTCTTCTATAGATGTTTTATTCACTTTAGAATTTTTAATGTGCTGAGGAATCCTGCAGTTACAGAAATGTGATTCCTTACTCCACCATATTTTCAGCTTTTTTTTATCACAGACACCTTTTTACCAATTCCAACTTCAAACAGAATGGTTATTAATATCCCTTTGAGTAAATGTTTTAAGGTATACTCTTTGAGAAAACTCTGCTCTAGAAAAAGTGAAGTTCTTATAACAAAGACTAAAAATGACATACAAGGATGCTCGATTTTCTCATTTTACAAAGATGATATAATGATGCTGGAAGGATAAGGTACAGCAAAGAAAATGGAAAATACATTGATGTTGAACTTGAAGAGTCAATTTGAATTCTCTGCTATTAAGTAGTTCTGTGACCTTGAGAAAATTTCTTCTCTATGTGTCTCAGTTTTCTTAAGTATATGATTAGTATAAAAAATGAATTTAAGGCTATTAAATTAGATAATGCATGCAATGATGAGCACAGTGCCTCACACACAGTATGAGCTTGATTGATGTTAATAGTTGAAATAATTCTAACTTTCCCCATGGCCTCAGTTAGTTTGGCATACTCATTTCAGCCTCCAGGTCCCTAAGTTCATGTGTGGGAGCTCTTCCCCACATCACACCCAGGGTTTCCCTTTAATGTATCATCATTTCTGGGGGGATGAGGTTGAGACATCTTTATCAGATAGGACAAGGGTGGCAGGATAAAGCTCTTGGGCTGGATATCATTTTCCTTCTTGGCCGTTGGATAGTTAGGGATGACTGATGTTAACTGAATGAGGTGATCATAGGGGAAGTCTAAATATCTAACCAGAAAAATAAACATAATTTTGAGTAGCAAACATCCTAGTCTCCTGAGAAAGGAGCTACCAACACTTCACCAATAGAGATGCTAAGCTCAAATCATGGTCTTTGTAGAGATTCTTGTCTCAGCCTCTGTGCTCATTTCTTCCTGGACACGCACATTGCTTCTACACTCCCATGTGTAGTTCACAACACTAAGGAAACAGTTAGGTTTCCTTTATCAAAATAGGCTGAGAATTCCAATCCTTCCTATTATTACTTTGAGTTCAGTAACAAAGAAGCAGAAATGGATTGTTCTCTCCTTTTTTCCTTCTCATCTTTTGGCTGATACTTTTTTCCCCTCTTTCTTGGATGCCTGTAAGTGCCAGTTGCTCTTCTTTCTGGCAAGCTCATAGTATTTTGCACACATGTCTGTATTTGGGCTTTGCTTTTGTTTTTATCATGGATGTAATAATTAAACTTGTTTCCCTCCAAATTTTAAGCTACTCTAAAACAACTTTGCTTTACTCTTCTTTCTGTCTGCCCCTTTTTTGGTCCAATGCCCAGTGCTAAATAACTGTTCGATAAATGCCTATTGGATGAATATACAAATGAATGAAAGAATTTTCTAAAATCTCAGTAGTGAGATTCACTGTACCCATTTTTTTAAGAAGAGGACTGAAGCAATTGATTGTTATTGCCCATTCTAGTTAAGATATTCTGTGGTCTATGATTAAAACAGACAAACAAACAAGATTATAATAAATAATCTTTAGCTGAATTCATTCAGTAACCTGTCTCTATTTCCTTGTGAATGTGACTCTAATAGATTTTTAATGTTTGAAAACAAAACTTGGTTTGTATGCCGAGTCTGGAGCTGAAATGAATTTCTTTCATTGGGTTAGAAATATGTGAAAACAAGGGGTTTGGATGAGGACAACTGACAGACCCTTAACTATGAAATCACAAACGGTGCCACCCTAGTAATAAGGTGTATTTATAAATCAGGAACAACTTCCCCAGCAAGATTGCCTTCCCACACCTCCCACTGTATTACCGCTCCCTGCCAAGGCTGTCAGCTTGCGCTTGCATTGTTAATTAACAGCACCACTCAGAGCAGGTGGATGGCTAACAGAAACGACCCACAATTTTCCCTATGATCATTTGTGCTTCAGGTGCCTGGACTCTGGGACTCATTCCGCTTGAGTTGTTCCCCCCCACTCTCCACACTGAGCACACACACATGCTCACTCATGCCTGGGGGCACAGAGAGGAGTGGTCTCTCCAGGGGGGAGAAAAAAGGGGAACCATCTGTGATGTTTGCAAAAGAGAAACCTTCAGAGTGATTCAGGAGCTGGACTGAGTTTGTCAAAGAGACAAAGCCGGGAAGGCATGTTCCAAAGCCTCTTAAAGAAAATACCACGTTTACGTTGGTATTCCCAACACAGAACACCTTCACATTAGAAGATATTTCCCTTGGGAAATTTATGAATCCCCCCAATTCTTCATCTATACAAGCAAGGTGAATTGATTAGCCATCCATTTTTCTCTATGTCCAACATCATTCCTCCATGTTAAATGACCATTTTCTCTCATGCTAATTCCTGTAATAGCCTTCTTCTCCATTATGCAGCCACAAAATATGGTTTATAGAAATCCACTTCTGTTTGGATTCCCAAACTCCACCCCTGCTGCTTAAAACTCTAACTTCTTTCCATCCATCTTGGGATAAAATCCTAAATTCATAATGGTTCACAGTACTCTGCATGACCTTGCCTCTGCCTAACTTCCGAAGTCCCTTCCATGCCACTTTGCACCTCAATCACTATGCACCAGTTCTCTGCATAAACCAGGCTTTGTCCATGCTTCAGGGTCTCCACATGTTACTCCCTCTCCTGAAACCTTCCTTTAACCCTTATGTGTTCTCTATTCATCCTACAGGCCAAAGCCTAAATATCACTTTATCATCAGTAACATTTAATCTGTTGACAATCTGCAACCACCAATTTAAATCAGTTACATCATTTCAGCTTTCACTTTTCTCCATAGCACTGATCATAATTTTTAGTTGCATGCATATGCATATCTGCATACACGGCAACACCCTTCTTTTCCATTAGACCAGTGGTTATTAACCAGAGGTGAGTCTGCCCTCCCAGGAACATTTGACAATGTCTGAAGATACTTTTGGTTGTCAAAACTGGGAGAAAGAAGGCATATTGCAGGCATCTAGTGAGTAGAGGCCAGGGACGCTGACAAACACCCTACGATGTACAAGATAGCCCCCACAACAAGAATTAGCCACCTCCGAATGGCAGTAGTGTCAATAGTTGAGACACCCCAGCACAGACTATAAGGCTCCATAATATAGGCAGAAATACTATAAGCACCTGTATTAAGCATTCATGTTTCTCCAGGGATTAGAGTTTGCTTAATATATAGTATGTTTAATAGATGTTCATTAAGTGAGTGATTGGATGATCATATACATTGTGTTCTAAACACAGGCCATTCACTCACTAATTAATCATTTACTAACATTATGATATAGCAGACCATGTATTTGCCATTGGTAATACAATGGTAAAAATGAACAGCCCATGCTATTAGAAGCCTTAGAAGAAGAAGAAAGTAAGAAGTAAGTTAAAACTGAGGGAAATTTTAATGCATCACACATTGTAAGAAATTATTTTATCAGTTGAATTGCATAAAGATGCTCAAAGGAAAAGGTAACATGGGTGTTTCATTCACTCAATAAATATTCACTGAAGACGAGATAATGGGGATATTAGCCGTGAATAAGGCAGACAAGACTGCTGCCCTAATGGAGCTTATAATCTAGGGGGAAAGATGTACTTCAAAAAGTACACTATAAAATCACTAAGATAATTATAATTGAACTATGTGCTATGAAAACAGTATGGAAGATGATGAAATAAAGTGTAACAGGGAGAGTCTACTTTAAATAGAATGATCAGATAAATCCTCTCTGATGTGGCATTTTATATGAGGTTTGAGTATAACTGTGAGCTCATGTAATTGTGAGCCATTATGAAAATTGGGCACATGTACAAATAAATGTATAATATCACTTTGCAAACTAATGAAACATCATATGCGGCGTCTCAGATGTAAGAGACATTGTGAAGGGAAAATAAGGGGAGGTTAAAGGATCCAGAATCCAGTGAAATTCAGGAAAAATGGTCTCAAATGAAGTTGTAGATTACACAGAAGCAAATTATGAATATTCTTTTAAGTCATGGTAAATGTACAGATTTTTATTCTAGAAATAATTAGCATGGGTGAATTTCCTAAATTTAAATTTATATTTTAAATTATCACTGTGGTTCTTTTGTGAACGGAACTGGAAAGAGTGGAAACAGGTATCTGTTAGCATTCCAGTGCAGTGGTCCATGTGAGAGGTAGTGATAAACTTCCTATGGTACTAGAAGTGGAAAACAAGAAAAGTAAATGGTCTTGAGACATTTTTCTGAATTATAATAGGAGTTTGTGGTGAATTAAATGTTAGAGGTGAGGGAAAATGAAAAATCAGGATAATGTCCAAGTTTTGGCCAGAGAAATTGAGCATTGGAAGTACTGTTAAGTAGGAAAGATTATGGGAGAAAAGATGCTTATGTATGTTGTTAGGGAGGGCCAAATATATGGGTTGGATATAGTACAACTGCAACATTAAAGTAGCAATACAGTAGCACTTACATAACAGTCATTATGTGTCAGACACTCTTTTATGTATTTTCCAGACCTTAGCTATTTTACTCGTCAGAACAACCCTGTGTGAGAGACATTATCAGTATCTTCATTTGACAAATGATGAAACTAAAGTAAAGAGAGTTGGAGTACTCTATCTCAGGTCAAACAGCAAGTCTCACAGAAGTGGATATACAAATAAGACAGTTATATAGATGGATAAGAGTATAATTCTGGGTTAAGTATGCCAGTTTGTAAGCTATCAAAGTTTAGATGGTCAGGAGATTTTATGTTTGCATAGGAAGAGAATATAAGCAGAAAAAAAGAAGCCTTTAAGCTTTGTTAATTTGATTAAACAATGTAAAGAAAGGTAGAAACAAATGAACAGGTAAGTCTTATTTCTATGGTAAGTTTATATTCTATACTCTCAGAACAACTGAGAAATAGATAATCTTCTGATTTTCCTGGCTTTGAATACCAGGCTAAGTAACTCTGTTTTCTGTAAATATTCTGGGATATTTGAGTGTCTTTGTGAAAAAAAAGTGCCAGCATAAATTAGTGCTTAGAGATGGCAGGGCAGGCAATAGTTGGTAGACCAGCTAAGAGTGGATAGTGAATAGAAGTTTTGAAATCATTTAAAAGATAAGTACAATACCAAATTTCCTCCCAGGGACAAGGAATAAAAGAAGAGAGTAAACAATACACGATGTTAGCAAGGGGCACATTGTGAGGGGCTGATAAATTCATTTTAGCAGAACAGCCCTATTTCCTTAGGGATTCTGTCTCTCAAAATGATATTTCTCCTTCATACCTACAATGTGTCCCTTCTCTTCTACTTTCCTTGTAGATAGATGATTAAAGAGCTGTTGGGATTTTGTCAAAGGAAACATTCTCAGGGTTTCAGGTTCTCAACAAATGGAGCTTGGATGAGAAATTTCAATCTAGCATAGATGATATAGTGTATATAAATCTCTCCTCGTAGAGCTGAAGATCTAAAATATGCACATCTAAAGTCTTCAAATGCTTAAAGTCTATTCTTTAGTGTCTAAATAGTTGCTGCTAGCTCCTTTTTTCTTTCTGAATAATCCTCATGTGAAGCTGCCCTGAAGAATGTGGAAAGAAAAATAACTACTATTTATAATTGCTTCTGTATTTTAGGTTCTATGTTAGGGATACAACTCCACAACTACACTGAATAACAATTAAACTATTTATCTAGCACAGTTGGTTTCTATACTTATGTGAATTTCTCATTAGACCACAAAGCTTAGGCAACAGCGACATAGTTGAGATCACAGGCCCCACAGCGACATTTTTCTGGGTGTAAGTCCTAGCTTCCATCCTATATGTAGGTATATAAACTTGCACAGGTGAGTTAACCAATACTGGTATCACTTTAATAAAGAAACAGAAATATTATGGAGATCATGATGAGAATTAAGCATTAATAAGTGTGAGGTGCTTAGTACATATCTCTCATACTGCATCAATAAATACTATTATGGTGTCTCCCATATACAAGTTGTGACCAATAAATATTTGATGTTGATATTACTGAATAATGGTAAGTTCTAATGTAGATTGCTTAAGGAAGTGACTTGGAAGGCTAATGGATTCAAGGGGATTAAGAAATGTTGAGTTGTACTGATGATCTAGCTCAGACTAAAGGTGAGGGGTGAAGTTCAAAACCAGACGACAATCCAGGTCCTAAATGGTGTGTGCAATGGAGTGGTGTTCAATATATGACATTAATGAAAAGTAAAGGGTGCTTATAAACCAGAAATTCTTGTCAAAGGTCCATGAAGATACTGTGAGACTTAGGTATTAATAACTAGAAATTCAAACATTGTTTTAAAAACATTTGTGCATTTTTGAGAGGAATGGGTCAGTGACTTATATAAGATACTTAAAAGGGGTCCATAAATCAATAAAATGCACAATTGGAGACTGTAGAACAAGAAGAGCTTTTTATAAGAAAGCATAAGGAAGATTTGTAATACAGCAAAGACAAGGTAGAGAATGGTGACATCACCTCAGAGACCACAAGGTAAGAAATAATAAACAGGCTTCATAGAAGTGTTGTCAGGGGACGGTTGGTTTCAGAAACAAAAGGTAAGGGAACATTCTGTGAGGTTTCTGATATATAGGAGGCATTAATAAAGGAGTTGAGTTATAACTGGCACAGAAGAGTCCAGAGAAATTTCAGAGAGCAGGAAGAATAGATTATTATAAACAGAAATGCATAAGATATGTAACTGTGTGTGTGTGTGTGTGTGTGTGTGTGTGTGTGTGTGCTTGGGGAAGGGCAGGTTAGAGGGCTTGAATTTTGATGGTGGACAAGGATGCCCAGGATGAGAGAAAAACTGCACTGATATCCTTTAGATTTCAGGGCAACAGAGCTGAGATTCCAAGTGCTTTTAATTCATTTTAGAAGCTTCCCAAATCTCTATAAAGAAACGAGTAGTTGATATGACAAAAAACTGACTATACAGAATGATAAAGTGATAATTCAAAGACCCTTGCATTAAAATGGATATGCAGGATGGAGGTAAGCAGTAAATAGTTAAAAAGTACAGTTTAAGGGATTAAAGTCATCTTTCCAAAAGTCTTAGGATGTTGCTTAAGAGTATAGGCTTTGACCTCAGGTTGCCTGGGTTCCCATCTCAATTTTATCACCTTGTAAATGTGTGACCTGACTTAACCTTATGATACTTCTATTTCAGCCTCTATAAAATGGATGTAATAACAATATTAACAAAATAATTCATTTTATTCTTATAAACTGTTTAAAATAATTCTTGGCAAATAGTAAATATAATGAACATGTTTGTTAAAATAAACACATACATATACATAACAACTGCTGAAATTTGAGCAAATTATATAAGCTCCCCAACTCTGTTCTCATATCTTTTAACTATGCAAACATTAGAGGGCTATTCAGGTGTGCATATGGAGATGACAGACTCAGAGAAAATAGATAAAATATGCATTTTGTACATATACATATAAACAAAAAGCAGAAGAAAAAACAGTATTTATTCATCTCCTTCCACATGGTGTGCCCTGCCTGCTCCAAGCCAATGTAATTATCTTCATTTTCCAGCAGCTGTGAGTTCCTCCGGGATATGCACTGTGTCTTGGCCACTCTTGCACACTTTACTACCCATCAAAATTCTTAGAACATAGTGGGAATTTAATAAACATTTGACAAATGCAAGTGCTCATAAACATATGAGCATTAAGTCTAAAAATAAGTGCTTTCTCCATTAGAAATGCACAGCATACTTAAAAATTATACTTTTATGTAATCAGTTTCACGTGTCACAGATTAATCAATAACACTTTATAATTCGCAATTCTAAGGTATTATGAAAACAACACTGTAGATGTCCTAAATGCCCTATCTTTTCAAAAAAGATGAAGAACTTATCATGATTCTAGTGTCAGAAGACACTGGTAATTCTTTTCACCCATAAGACCAAACTCTCAAAACTTTTCGTTACCCCAAATATAAACATCACTTCCTCCAGCATGCCTTGATGCATTCACAATGACAATACTGTCAGTCTCATCCTCCCATTCTCTGATAACTGTCGGTGTACCTCCTCCAATATCTTCTGTTTTCTAATCATTGACCACTATTCCCCCATCCATTTATTCATCTGTATAATATCAATATTTGCCTCTGAAGGTATTGACATACTTTCTGAGGTGTCAATTTTTGAATCCTGGAAAAGTACTTAAGGTTCCCTTAGTCTGTTTTTAGTCCATTTCCTTAATTTTAAAATAGGTTGTTAAAATTCAAGATGTCTTATAACTACCCCTCCTGCAATTGGGAGACAGACGTGTGTCTGGATGTTTTAGTAGGGGAAAAAATAATTCAGGAAACAGCTGTATGTTTCTGGTTCATGGTTCTGAATGTGATTTTCTTTGGGTATGGCAAAGCATTAATTGCTTGTCCAAGAATCCAAACAGAATTTGAGTTCTATAAACCACATGAACCAGTCTAGAATGTATAACAAAAATCTGAATGCACAAAAAGATTAAAAGTAGATTATATGTCACTTCATAGCATTAAATGTACATGACAGTTTTATTCATTATTTTTTCTCTCCTTTAATGGAAATGTTTTAGGTAATGCAAACAGATATAATATTTGATTTCAATTACTTGGGCTAAATGTTCCTTTATAAGTACTGAATGCTCAAACTTTCCTCCATTAATTAAGCTTTAAGGTTAGTTCCTGAGTTGTGAGACTTCCTGGTCAAATAAAGCCTACATTCAAAGAGATTTTATTTATGTCAAAGGCATTTGTTGAGGCCCTCATATGTTTAACATCCTATACCATATATTTTGGGGACACATATTTAAAAGTTACAATAAACGTTAATACTAATTTTTTTAACTTATACTTTTTTAGAGAAGGCATATGACCATAAAATCCTTAACTCTATATACAACTGCCTAGACACTGATAAACAAAGGGATATACAATTTTGAATATGGGACTAATCAGGTCCTGACCTGGACACTGATGCAGACTATGAGAGAGCCTATTTCAAAACTTGCACCAGTGCTTTGCCCAATGCTAGATAATCCCATCAGTGTCTAGGGACAGGAGAAAAGCAGAATGGAGAGAAAGATTTAAATCTGATTGAATGCATGGAATTTGTCTGCAAAAAGGCAGATATGGCATGTGGATGCTCCAGTGAGGTCACATGGCTTAAGGAATGTTCCATGACTGTTACAGCATGACCCATGGGCTCTTTCACTTTGCATTATTCCACTATGGAACACTCATCTGCTGACTACAGTGAGAGAATAACAGAGGAAAGAAACAACTTTGCCTTATCTAAACTTCGTGGAGAGGCTGCTGCACATACGTCAGGCTTGTCTCCTCTCATTTATGTTAACAAGCCGTAAGCCACTCTTTCAATTAACTGCCTCCCACCATGGAGACCAGAGCACTTTGACCTTCCATGACACTCTGTTTACATAGGTACATTGGTAAAGATCTGAATACACTCTCCTTTCCCCCAGCTATTCCACTAACCTTTAATTTCTGGACATACACATGCATGCACACTCATACACACACTCCACCAAACTAACAAAACCCAAAGTAACATTGCCAGTAATAGTCTTATTAAAATTAGAATGTGCTAATTTACATCTACCAGTGTAAATATGTGGGGGTTGACCTTTGTGAACTTTACAATTAACATCTCTAGCAAGAAGGAACTCTGAATACAAATTTTCTTTGGACTTTGCAGCCTGACCTTTTCTCTTATCTTCTGGCCTCATTTTCATTCACATGATCCTTCTCTGTTACTGAGAGTGAATGTTCAAGTCATTTCAAAGCACCTCTTTCATAACCTGCCGCAAAGACTCACAAATGAGATTTGGGCAAATTTGGCAGGGGAGCTCCTGGCTGTACTGTATCATTGAAACTCTGCAAGGGATTTAGCAAGTCTGGCCACCAGGCACTAATTTCTTTTTAAATACTATGCGCTTGTATAGAAACATGCACCCCTTCGTATTTCCATATGCACTTAGGGGAGCTTTAATACCCCAAGTTAAGAACCATTGATAACACTTTCTTGCATTGATTTACTCAAATTACCTAATCAAGAAACTGCCAGGACTGTGGTTAAAATGCATATATTGTATTAAGTTCTTAGTCTTGGTGGTAGAGGAGTCACTTACAGTGGGGGTCAGTTTAGAAGGAAAGTCTGTAGAAAATACAGTGATTTACTCAAATTCCCTAATCAAGTAACTGCCAGGATTATGGTTAAAATGAACATATTGTAAATTCTTGGGCTCTCTTGGTAGCACAGGAGTCACATACATAGTGGGGGTGAGTTTACAAGGAAAGTCAGCAGAAAGTACTGTCTGAATACTCAGACGTGATTATAATTTTTTTTTCCATTCATTAAATGTGTATAATAGAATCTGTTCTACCTAGAGTCAGGGTTATTGTGCTCTTTAGTTTGGTTTATATATGTGAAGGAAACATCATGAAATTCAAGAACTATTACAAATAAAAATGTGTTAATTGATTTGATAAATTGGAGTGTATGCTAAAAGCATAATATTTTCTCTTAGTGATAGTTTTGTTTAGTTTTGCTTTCTTTCATTTCCCTTACTGTTTCAACTTTAAATCTCACAAATTGGCTTATAGCTCTCCTAAGCTGTTTCTTCAAGCCAGTTGCCACCAGAAGTCATTGGGAAGAAAGAGCTACTTCATAATGGATCTGAAAGGAGCTTACGCTATCAAGTTCTTAATAGACAGTTGTGCAGCCCTAGGCATGATCGGCACAACTGGTGGGTGCTCTCTGGAGCTCCCCCAAGGATTCGATAAATGGAATAAATGGGCAATGGAGAATGAAGTGAATTTGAAAAGTGCCTGGTCGACTTCATAAATACTAGAAGGGAAAGATATGGCAGGATTTATCTTCCAGGAATAATCTGTTTTACTTGGACTGTATACACTTACATCCGTGCATCTGTGCACACATACACATGCATGCACACACACCTTCACTTGTCTTCTGTTTGAATTTATCAAGATTTCTGTGCTTTATTCTGACAGTAAGTTGGTCCACCTGGACTTCAAGTGTAGTTAAAGAACACTCCACCTTATCCAGATCATAATTTGTCTCTGTGTGTGTTGCTGTAAGACGCCATATCTCTGAGGTTTGACAGTTACCCAAAGAGAGAGAAGACAGCCTAAGGGTCTCAGGCTGAAATTGCTTTTACTTAGAACAATTTATCAATGTGCTTATTCTACTTTCTCAGCATTTTCCTTCTGTGGCTTACTTTTGTAATGCAAATACCTCCAAGCTACCCCTGAGAAACCTGAGTGTCTGAATTTGATGCGTCCTCTCGGAACCTGGTGCCTTGTGTCCTTCAGTAAAATGTAATTGGAATAACCAAAATTTATTGGAAAACTATTTGGTGCTAAATACTTAACAGATATGCCCTTATTTAATTTTTACATCAATCCTGTGAGGTAAATATTAGAATCATTATCATTTTACAGTCAAAGGAACTGAGATCCACAGAGGTCCATAATGATAATAAAGCTCCAACATGATAAAGGTAGAAACTGAAATTTGAACCTAGTTTTTTTCCCTGTTTGAAAATATTCTATCTTTCTTAGGAATTTAGTTCCATGTGGTCTCTCTCCTCTCTTATTCCTACATTGCCCATGGATTTCTGTATTATACTAAAGCATAAGCCACAAAAGCAAAATTAACATGTGGGGCTGCATCAAATTATAAAGGCTTCTAACAACAAAATAAATAGTCAACAGAGTGAAAAGGCATCCTATGGAATCAGAGAAAATATTTGCAAATAATATATCTAATAAGGGCTTAATATTCAAAATGTGTAAGGAACTCATACAACTCAATAGCAAAAAATATATATATCTGATTAAAACATAGTCACAGGAACTGAATAGACATTTTTTCAAAGAAGGCATACAATGGTCAACAGGTACAAGAAAAGGTGCTTGACGTCATTAGGCATTAAAGAAATGCAAATCAAAACTACGATATCACTTCATAAATGTTAAAATGGCTATTCTCAAAAAGACGGGAGATAACAAGAGTTGGCGAGGATGCTGAGAAAACAGAACGCTGATGCACTGTTGGTGGGAAGGTAAATTGATACAGCCACTGTGGGAAACACTATGGTGGTTATAGAAATACCATATGATCTAGCAACATCACTTCTGGGTGTATATATATATATATATATATATCCAAAGGAAATCAAAACAGTACCTCAGAAAAATATCTCCATTCCTATGTTTATTGCAGCATTATTCACAATAGCCAAAATATGGAAACAATGTATCTGTCAATACATGAATGGATAAAGAAGATGTGATACACACATACACACATATATACACACAATGGAATATTATCCAGCCATGAAAAAGAAATTTTGCCACTTGAGACAATATGGATAGTCCTTAAAAGCATTATGCTAAGTGAAATAAGTCAGACAGAGAAAGACAAATACTATATGATATTACTTACATAGGGAATCTTAGAAAGCCAAACTCATCAAAACAGAGACTAGAATGGAGGTTACCAGAGGCTGAGGTTGGGTGGGGGGAGGGACGGAAATATGTTGGTCAAAAGGTACAAACATCCAGCCGTAAGATGAGTAAGTTCTGGGGTTCCAATGTACAGAACAATAATTATAGTTAATAACACTGTATTATACACTTTAAAGTTGGTAAGAGATTAGATCTCAAATATTCTCACCACAAAAAATAAATGGTAATTTATGACAGGATGGAGGTGTTATCTACAGCTACAGTGACAATTACTTTGCAATACATAAGTGTATAAAATCCACAGGTTTTATGTCTTAAAATTATACAGTGTTATATGTCAATTATATCTCAATAAAGCTGGAGAAAAATCAAAACCATGTGTAATGAATTAAAAGCCTCGGGGGTCCACATTCAATAATTTTTACTAGTTCAACCAATTTCATAAAATTGCTTGTTTGGAAAGTAAGAATATTTTTTAGTAATATATTTATGGAAAAAATTTTTAAATGCTCTTGGATTGACTGTCAGATTCTTATCTGGATCCAATCTAATCACATGTCCTTAACAGTAAGAGAATTTTCTGACTGTGGTGAGAGAGACGTGACTATGGAAAAATGGTCAGAGAGCTGCAACGTTGTTGATTTGAATATGGAGGAAGGGATCCATGAACCAAGGAATGGAGGTGATCTCAGAATAGAAGCTTCCCTAGAGCACCCAGGAAGGAATTTAGCCTTCCTGACCCCATGACTTTAACCCAATTAGACTCTATGTCACATTTCTGATCTACAGACCTGTGAAATAACATATTTGTGTTGTTTAACCCACCAAATTTAAGGTAATTTTATGGCAGTCATACAATATCTCATAAATATGAATAATTGAGCATCTGGACTGATCAAGGCCCATACTTGATCCCTCGATTCAGAATTTCCTTAGATGTTTTTTACCTTTACCTTTTGATGGGCATCACCGAGAGGACTAGATAGACTCCACAGTTTCTTAACCAAATACGTCTGGAGGACAATGATCCTGTGGCCTTGGTCCTATAGTTTGGTGAGGTTGTGATTCTAATCTTGAATTCAAGTCTTAAACTTTCTGTTACAGACATCACATATATTCATCCTTCAAGAATGGCCCAATCTGTAAGATGATATTTCTTCATTCACTCAAAAAATATTTTTTGTTTACATCTACTATGTACCTTTTCTGTGCTGGTTACTGGAAGTCCATAGTAAACAGCACAAACTCCCAGCTCTTAGAGAGTCTATACTCCAGAGCAAGAGTCAGCACAAGCACCCTGTGGCCCAAGGATCAAATCCAGTCCATTGTTTTTATGAATAAAGTTTTATTGGAACACAAACATCTCCATTCACTTGCATATGGTTATGCTGCTTTCATGCTATAACAGTAGAGTGGAGTAGTAACAATGGAGACTCTCCAGCCTATAAAGCCTATAATATGTATTATCTGATTGGCTCTTTACAGAAAAGGTTTACCAACCTTTACTCCAAAGAAAAGACAGGCAATGAAACAAGTGTACACAAAGATGAAGAGTGTTACGATGAAGAAGTACAGTGTGCTCTGCAGTATCTCAGAGTGCAGGAATAACATTTCACTCATCTTGTACAACCAAACACCAAGGGATTTATAAGAATTACCCAAATAAAGAAAGTGTGAGAAGTTAGAAAAAAGTGTCCCAGATAGAAGGAACAGCTTGTATAAATGCCTGAATGTGAGAAAGGACATACCACATTTGACACCAAGCCAGGGAGAAGAGAAAAACTGGAAGGATGGCCCCAAATGATGCCAACCCGTGTAACACAGGAGAGGCCATGTTAAAGATGCTGGATTCCTCACAAAAGGCCAGGGGCAGTCCATGACTAGTTGTAAGCTAGGTTTCCTTGCCCAGTGCCTGATCACCTCCTCTACCTGAAACCCTGTCCTGAACTCAACTGCTTGGTGTTGGTTCCTGTATCTCCCTAGACCCTACAAATTCATCTTTTAGAAACCTTGATGCTACTTCTTGATAACAATACTCTAGATAGGTTCTTGCTGACTTTCTAAGTGAATCTCACATTCTTTCTGTATTTCTGCCTGTCTTCTCATACCCTCAACTGACTCAGACTTTCTGATAGGGGCCATTCCCTAAGTCACAGATCACTGGACTGTCAATGATATTCCTAACTTTCATGAGTCTCTGTCCTCATTCTGTCGGCATCTAGTTCCAATCACACCACAGAAATAGGAAAACCAACACAAACAAATAAAGTGACTGGAGTCGTCTTGACTTCAAGTCATAGTTTCCTAACTTCGAAGCTTTGTGATTTTAAATAAGATGTGACATTAAATGGCTCCTCAGCTTCTTCATTTCTAACATGGTCACAGAATTCTTATGAGGAGTAAGTGGAAAAGTGTGCTGTGGCAGACGGACTGCATCAGAGGACCTTCCGAAGGGCATTCCTGTACCCACACCCTCTCCCGTTCCTCCCACTCTGACTTCTGACTTGACTCTGTGACTTTCTTTAATAAAGAGGTAACAAATATGACACAAGCAGAGACTCCAAAATGCGCTCATGTGTTTCAGCTTCCTCCTTTACCCCTCAGCCTTCCCTGTGAGAACATGCCTGGACTAGTTTGCTGGAGAATGAGGTATGTGGGACAGAGTCGAGTCAGCCGAGACCCCAGACACACGAGAAAATCTTCCTAAGATCTACAGGGTTGTCTAGCCAATACATTGCTGACCAGAGACACTTGAGTGAGCCCCTCCAAGTCTAGTTCAGACCAGCAGAACTGACCAACTGACTCTAGACTCATGGACAAAAATTAATACTATTTTATATGCCTCTGAAGTTTTGTGGTTGTTTCACAACAGTTTTGTAGCAGCGGCTAACTGATGAATATATTTTAAGTGGATGCCAGTGTGCCAAGCATATACTCAGTGCTCAATAAATGGTAGTCCCTCACCCCACTACAGCCACCTGTGACATGTAAAGATCAGCAAGTGTCAATTCAAAGTATGCGGTTATTATTACACTGGTTGGGGTGGTATTTCATTTCTGGGCTTCCAGACAGTGTGCTTGCAGACACACACACACACACACACGCGTGTGATCAAATAAACTGGGGGTCCCACAATCTGCCTTCTTAAATGAGTACCTGCCTATTGCAGTCCAGGGGGCCCTCATCAAAGTCACCTCCAAATCCCATTTTCCTTTCTCTTTAGGTGCCACCATAGACTTACATACTCCTTTGCCCAGCAGAACTGAACAAGCTACATCATGTCAGGGTCAGCACTGCCTGGCTTTGAAGTAGGTTTGGAGACGGTTTCCAAAGAGACGTGTTATTAAATAAACAATGCCTCTGTCTCGACGGCAGGGCTAAGTACTGTTTATTTCCAGATGCAATCCTGGAACAGGGGAGGGTTTGCAGCTGCATGTCATTCATGGAGTGGCTGAGACAGGATGGGCCCCAGCACTCAGAGGAAATGACCAAGCTCATTCAGGATTGGGGACATAATGCAATTTTCTGTTCCCTGACAAAAAAGAATTCAGTTTTCTTTTTCATTGCCCTGCACCAGCTCCAAACTTCAGCGTTCCTGCTTGTGGGAACGGACACAGTCTATTTCTACTTCATCTGAGCATCTAAGCTTTAAGCATTTTTTGACTTCTCCATATAGATGTCTTCTTCATTCCATCCCACATTCACACTGTTCTTTCTGACTGATCTAAGTACAGCCAATGAGCTCCAGCCACAGGCTCTGGGGGAAAAAAACTGCTTCAGTTAGAATCCTGTTTTGAACATTTAATCTCTATTTCCTTGGACAATTCTCTCCTTCATTATAATAATAGTACATTAAAAATAGGAGCTACATTATAGGTGCGTTTTATGAAATAATATACCATTAAGTATTTATCCTACTGTTTGGCAAAGAGAAGGCACTAGGTCAACCCTTGTTATTATTCTATCATCATCTTATTTTGGTTATTTTTACTATTATACTACTGTGTCCTGGTATTTGTCCAACTAAATAAATTTCTCACATCTATTCTGCTCCTTTGTCTGAACCTACTCTCTCAGTACTCTTCATGCAAATCATCCCAGAGCCTCCCAACCAGCCTCACCAGCTTCTCCTTCTTCCCTATGTTTCTGCCTGCCCACCGTTTCTCCTGGGATGGCCCCTGTCCCCCCTGACATGGTGCATTAATTCCCCAGGGCGGTCATAGCAAAGTACCACAACCTGAGCGGCTTGAACAACGTAAATTTATTTTCTCACATTTGGGGAAGCTAAACATCTGACATCAAGACATTGGTCGGGTGGCCACGCCCCCTCTGAAATCTGTAGGATGGTGCTTCCTTGCCTCTTCCTAGCCTCTGGTGATTTTCAAGCAATCTTTGGTGATCCTTGGTTTGAAGAGGCATCATTCCAATCCCTGGTCGGCCCACGGTGTTCTTGCTGGGTCTCTGCCTTCACACAGCTGTCTTCTTATAAGGAACCCACCCTATTCCAGGTGGACTTCATCTGAACTAATTACATCTGAATAACCCCACTTCTGTGTAAGGTTACATTCTGAAGTATTGGAGATTAGACTTTAACGTGCTCTTCTTTGGGGGAGCCCATACCCATAAAACAGGGCTCCTGAGGATCTGCCCCATTCACATATCAGTCTCTTCTCCCATCATGTCCCATACTATCTCCTCTGGCCATAAGGAACTTCTTTTAATGAGCTGATTATACAAGGCTCTCTTGCTGCCTAGGGACTTTCACAGGGTGTGTGCTCTGGTAGGAACATTCCAGATATCCTCCTCTACTTGCTTTCCAGCTAAGGTTTACTTATACTTACTATAATCTCAATTTAGTTGACAGCTTTTAAAAGAAGCCTCAACAGAGGCTCACTTCACATTCATTAGGATGACTATTACCCTGCCCCCCACCAAAAAGAAATCAAGTAAGTGTTGCAGAAGAGAAATTGGAAACCTTAGGCACTGCTGGGGAAATGTAAAATGATGCAGCACTGCAGAAGACAATAAGGCAGTTCCTCAAAAAGCTGAACATGGAATTACCTTATGATCCAATGATGCCACTTCGGTATATACCCAAGGAACTGAAAGCAGGGACGGAAACAGACATTTGCACAGCAACGTATGTCGTAGAATTATTCACAATAGCCAAAATATAAAAACAGTACAGAGGTCCTCTGGTGGACAAATGGGTAACAAAATGGTGTGTGTGTGTGTACACACACAATGGGATAGTATACAGACTTGAAAAGGAAACAAATTTTGATACATTCTGTAACATGGATGAATCCTGAAACTCTATGCTAAGGAAGACAGATGCAAAAGGGCAAATATTTTAGACTCCACTTATATGAGGTACTTAGAATAGTCAAATTCAGAAAGAAAGAAAGTGGAATAGACATTACCAAGACTAGGTTGGAGGATGAGAGAGGGAGGAGTTACTGTTTAATGGGTCCAGAGTTTCAGTCATGAAACTCTGGGTGATGAAACAACTCTTGAATGGTGATAGTTGAGAACAATTCAGTGCCTTAGTGCCTCTGAATTATATATACACTTAAAGTGGAAAGTTATATGTTATATACATTTTACAATAAAAAAAAAACTATCCCTAACATACCTCTAAAAAAAACAAAAAAAAACCGAAATAGAACAAAACAGAAACAAGTAAATGGATTCTACCTATGCATCTGTGTGTTGGTCACTGTCCTACTATGTAAATATCAACTCATTTAATGTTCATAACAACTTGTGATATATAGGTCATGTTATTATCCCTATTTTACAGATGAATACACCAAAACACAGAGAGGCAAAGCCATTTTCCTAAGGTCAACAGTTTGTATGTGGCAGAGCAAGGATCAGAGAGAAGCATTTTGGTCCTAAAGGTTGGATTCTTAATTCGCAGCTCAGATCATGCTTATCCCTTCCATAAGCAAGATATTCAAGGATCCAGGTTATGTGCATGGTTAAGTCAATAACACTTTGTTTTCCATGAGGGCTCTCAAATCAACCCTGCCCTATATTTATTCCTGTAACATTATTTATTCCTACAGTGTTCTTTCATGTTCCTTACTGAAATGAAAGGACCTCTCATGTATACTCTGAACGCTTTCTGAAATTCCCTATGTGCATGGTTTTACCAACAATATTTTTCCTGGTTATCTGTTTCTGTGTAACAAACTACTGTCTGGCTTTTTGTACTATAAAACAGCCATTTGGTGTGGGTCCAAAATTGGAAGGGCTTAGTCAGGCAACTTGTCTCTAGAGCTATATGGTACCAACAGAGACAGCAGAGGCTGGAAGGTGCCAAGATGATGGCTATTTAATGCACGTCTGGCACCTTGGTGCTACTTGGCACTTCTCTCTTCTCTCTGTCTCTCTCTGGTCACATGTATCTCATCATTCTAATATAAGAGCACTCCCCTGGGTTGGGCCTTGTAGCAAGGTGGTCTCAGGGTAGTCACACTGTTTAGAGTGACTGACTTCCAAGAAGCAGATAGAAGCAGCTGCCTAAACAGCTAATGACTCTGCTTAGAATCGGTACATCACTTCCATCATGTTATATTTGTCAATCACCCATATTCAAGTGGATGAAGAGTTAAGCTCCACCTCTTGATGCAGTAATTGCAAATGTATATTGCAGAACAGCATGCGGAATGGGAGATAGTGAACACCTTTGTACAATGCAAATTCTTATCATCTATATCCATGTCTAGTTAGACTTAGATAAATGATTCTATACGTATGTATTAGACAATATTCTACCAGAGTCAGCTAGCTGGAGCCCAACTTCACTAAAAGTAAAAATAGTATCTATCAATTCAGTTTCCACAGTATAGAATGGGAAGCAGATCTTGCTTGTTCCAAGTATAACTAAATCCAGAAAATCAGATACCTTAGAACTCTCTCTTTCCTTTTCTTACTGAAGTTTTTCTATCTCTGATGACTTTGTTATTTCTCCAGAACTGGACAGAAGTATAAGACTATTAGAAATACATTACTGAAGCTTAAGGAGACATACTGAAGATGGAGATGAGTATCTGGGTACCATCTACATATAAACACCTAATTACTGAAAGTGTGGAAATGGGTGGAGTCTTTAGAGAAGGTAACAGGCTCGAGAGGAGAAAAGACAAAAGCAGATCACAAAGTGGGCCTTCATTTTCAGGATGCGAATTTTGTTTGTTTTGCGGTGTATGCATGTGTGTGTATATGTGTGAATGTGATCAAGAAAAGATTTAATGAGTCCTTCACTTGCAGTTACTGGTAGTTACTAGTGGCAACAATTAGTAGTGTAAATACACTCCTTGCTTTACCTAAGTCAAAGTAAAATTGTAACCTTAAAAAGTTAATGAGGTAACACACTGTTTAGTGGGAAAAGCCTTTGGAGTTTGACTGAGGGGACATCTCCAGTTCTCCGTTTTCCATAGATGGGACAAGTTTTCTAACTCTTTTGGGTTATTTACTAAAGATAATAAAATGAGGAGGTTAAATTAGATGAGTGTCAGAGGCTCTTCTAATTCTTAAATTAGTCTGGTCTGTACATTATGAAAATGCTTTTGCCAAGTATACAAAATGATAGACAAAACAAAATTTTATGAGTTGTAAAGGTTGATTCAGTGTCTGCCTGTACTGATCAATGTCAACATATAAATGTCAACCATACCATTTTATTTGTATTTATGGACCCAATCAGGGTTAGCAGTGCTCTCTGACTAGGTCCATAAGGCCACAGTCAAATGGAAACCCATCCACATTAAGCGTCATTAAGGGAAACTACAGATAAGCACCTCCTCATGCAGCTGCCATGGTCCTCACAAGATTTTAGTTAATAAAAGTTTTACAAATTTAGTTTTATTAGAAACACTTGCTATTTAAAAGAACCCCAGGGTGATTCTTTTCATAAATATCAAGTGCCTTTGGTAATGTGAATCCTAATGGCTTAATTAATGTTTTGCAAACTAAGTTTTTTTCATCTCCAGTGTTCTTAACACTCAGCCTACCCTTATTGCATAGTCAAATATTTCTATTTTATTTCCCTTATAGAATAATTTGATATGCAGGCTGATATCTGCCAAATGGATCAGCCAGACATATTTTCAAGAGGAATTTCTACCACAATTGTCTTAATTGATGTCTCTACTGTTCAAATTCATTAGAAAATTGTCTCAGTATCAGCTGGACTTTGACAGCTAGGCCCTTTCCTACTTCTCACTGCTCCTTTCTAGTCAGGCATGTTAACAGTTTTTAATCTGTTTTACATATCCTTTAATAATTACCTTTCTTTTAGCTAAATGTATATATGTATGTTTTGTTGATTGAAAATGAAATGAACACTTGCTATAAAATATTTAAAAAATCACCACCATATATAAAGTAAAATTAAAATTATTTCATTCTCTCACTCTTCATGCCCCTAAGAAAGCTACTGTTCATAGCTTGGTATATATTCTTTCAAACTTAAATTTGAGTTTTAAAACTCAATGTATCATATTCATCTTTATAGAAAATACATATAATCACATTATTTTCCAGTATTATGTAGCATCCCTTTGAATGATTCTCAAGTCATTTATTATATCTATAACCCAGCTTCAGATATGCCTGTATTTTTTTTCTCATTTCGGACAATTTGTATTGAACATACTTATCCACTGATCTACAAGTACTTACATAGTAGAAGTACTTAGAATTAAAGTTCTTGATTTAAACAATATGCACATGTAATGTTAATCTTTATGGCTGTATTTTTACCCTAGGAAATTAGTCAGAAGAAAAGCACACAAGGATGCTTTTGTCTGACCATACCCTCGTTAAACGGCCTTGTGAATCTTTTGATAAATATGCCTTTCTCTTTCTTTCTCTCTCTCTCTCTTTGGCATGACTAAACATATTTTCACATTCCTGTGGTTGTTTATAGTGTACTCCGATGGACATATAATGCCTTTGCTTCCTCATCTTGATGCATTCTAGCTTCCAAACATCGTACAATCTTTTTTTAATTCAAAGGCATTGGGATTAAATCTTTTGACTGTACCTCATAATGAAAAAGAATCAAGTTCAGTGTCCTTTGTGTCTCACATTTAAGGCTCTCTTGAAATGGGTCTTCCTTACTTTTCCAAACTTACTTTCTGCTTTTTCCCACTATTCCTCCCCATCTTTAACTTACATTATGTTCATCTGTGCCATTTGATAGTCACTCATTTATCCTTAAAAGGCTCATCTTCCCCATAAAGCTTTTCCGGCCCAAGCTGAGTTCCTCCATCACTGCCTCTCATAGCATTTAGAGCTAACACCATTCCCTTTAGGATCCAATTTTGTAGCACATTTTTCCTCTCTTGTTACCTCCAAAAGCAAATAATTACTTCCGACTAGGATGACACTTAGTTTATCTGCATATTATTTAAATTCATACAATGGAATTTAAAACACCTTAAGGACTCAATAAACATTTGTTGAAAGGTCCACCCATTTCTAATCCTTTGCCTTTGCCTACCTACTCAAACGGCATCTCACTCTTGTCATTCCAGTTTTGAGGTATCGTTGTAGCTAGTATTTCCAGATGCCGGAACGCCTCTATCTTTTCTCTAATAGATTGCATGCTCTTATATCACAAGAGTGAGTGATCCTGTGACACCAGTCTGAGCAAAACAAGCAAACAAGTGGATACATGAATAAATGAATATTCTACCTTACAAACCACCTTATCTGGGGACTGGGTACCTGAACCAAACATAGCCTTGCATCCCTGGGACTCTTCTGTCTGGAAATACTGTCTCTTCCTTCGTTGTCATGGTACCAGAAGAATGCAAATCAGTATGGCAGTTGCATTCTCCAGGGCTCCATGGATGGAACTCATTTAAAAATGTAGAGGAGCCCATACACACAGAGAAAGAAAAAGTGTGAGAATGAGCCCATTGGACAAATTATTTGAGCCTAAATCAGGGCACGCTTATTCTCCATTTTCCCTTGTAGTTACATTTATGGGAACCTCAGGAACCAGCTTTCATATGTTTGAATTTCTCCACGTGCTATGGAACTATTCCTAATAAGAAGCCTTATTCCTTTATACTTCTCTGCCTGCTGCCAATCTGTAATGTTCCCTTTGGTTTTTCCTTCTTAATTTACCAATTTCTGAAACCTAGGTTAAGATCCCCCACTCCTACTATGAAATTTTCCTCAAGATTAAATACCTGCTGTTTCTCTGAATACTTGGAGCAGGATGGGGTGGGGGGGGGGGATGTTCCAGAAAGCACTGTACATTTGATTGGAAAAAAGATTGGAATGGAAGATAGTATAAAAGAGTACAGAAGTGTAGGCTATGTGCAAAATAAGACAGATGGTTACAAAAATTACCACACACTTATTCTTAGGCTATTAGCTAGGTGTTTAATACTGACAAACACTGTATAATAACAAAAGAAATGCTCATGAGATGTTTTAGCAAAGCATGACATAGTATTGCATACATACCATAAGTACAACGTCAAATAATGGGTGTTAAATTTGAACCGGCAAAAAAAAAGATTTAAAAAAATCTGTTTTAGTGTGGTAGTATTATAGGTGAGAAATTTTCCTTCTTTAAGTATTTACATTACTTTTACAGGTTAAATAAAAGTTTTTCCCTCTATTCCCATTTTCTAAAGTGTGTGCATGTGTGAGTGTATGTGCGACAGAGAGAGAGAGAGAGAGAGACAGGTAAGGGTGGGGGGCAGAAGATGTGGACCCAGTGTCTCAGCTCCACTTACTATGGCATCTTAGCAAGATTCTATCATCTTCAGTCTCAGTTTCACCAACTGTAAAATGATGGCAAATTAAACTGATCTGGGATTCCAAATGCAAAAGCCTACTTTTTATCAGCATAATTAATATAAATAAATTAAGTGCATCAAGTTTTTTGCTTACTGAACTTTTAGGTTGTCCTTTTGACCTAAGAAAATATGTTTCCATTTTTTGACACAAATAAACCACTCCTGCTACTCTATACCTTTACATGGAGTAACATATTTCTGCCTCAAGGATATTAGCAGGGCGAATACATTGAATTCTGATAACTTAGACTGGGCTTCAATGTTAAGAAGACAACAAAGAATAGTTCAGACTATGGTGAAGTGGAACGTGTATCTTTGGCTAAAGGAGAAGGCAACTGCTCATCTCCAGCTGACAACCGCCAGGAAAGCAAGAATGTTATTAGCTCAGAGGTGTTCAATCTTCCAATTTCTTCAGAGAAGCTGTGAAAATCTGGATTTTAAAAAAAACTTTTAAATGTCATATATTAACTCAAATTACAATGCAAAGTGTTTATCCAAAGGAAAACAAAAAGACCAATTCAAAACAATATGTGCACCTCTCTATGTTCACTGCAACATTATTTACAATAGCCAAAGTATGGAAGCACCAGAGTGTCCATCAATAGATGAATGGATAAAGAAGTGTTATAGAAAAACAATGAAATATTACGAAGCCACAAAAAAAGAATGAAATATTGCCATCTGCAACCACATGAATGGACTAGAGTATATTACGCTAAGAAAAACAAGTTGGAAAAAGACAAACATGGTATGATTTCACTTCTATGTGGAATCTAAAAAACAAAACAAACAAGCAAATAAAACAAAACAGGAACAGACTCATAGATACAGTAAACAAACTGCTGGTTACCAGAATGGGGAGGAGTTGGGGAGTGGGAGAAATAGGTGAGGGCAATTAAGAGGTACAAAGGTCCAGTTATAAAATAAATATTAAGTCAGGGAGATGAATAAATCAAAGTACAGCACAGGGAATATAGTCAATAATATTTTAATAACTTTGTATGGTGACAGATGATAACTACATTTATCATGGTGACTATTTCATAAGGTATATAGCTGTTGAATCACTATGATGTACACCTGAAACTAATAGAATATTGTATCATACCTCAATTTTTTAAAAAGCAGGATAACCACCATCAATTCCCCTCCCACCCTCCCCCCACCAAATAACAATGCAAGATGACCTTTACAAGTTTTAGAAAACACATCTGTGGGATAAATCCAATCCTTGGACCATGAATTTGCAGACTATCAGTCAGTTGAGATGTAAAAGCTTTTTTCAGTTCTGTGATTGAATAGAAATTAATTGGTCTTTATTTCCTTGAAGTCTACTAAAAGTCAGGTGCACTGGACATAGTAGTTTGTTTTTATTACCCAGCTTCTATTTGCTCTTCTCTTGTAAAAATCCCAGATTTTATTTGGAAATGGACATCTCTCCTCCACTCTGACTCTATATGTTCCATTGAAGTTATGTCCACCTATATAGAGCTCTATGGGTGCTTTAAGGAAATCAAATGCTGTATTCCAAGGGCAGGATTGTTTCAGGCATTAACACATGGCCCAAACCAAGCTAGAAACAGGGACTAAATTCTGGAGCTGCTTATTAAGGTATATGAAAACAGACTCTTCCTTTTCTTTGATACACAGGAAGTAAGAAAGCAGTAGCCCCAAAAGATACAGAAAGCAATAATGAAACCATGGGGCAAGAAAAATTGAGAATAAAGTGAAGATAGAGGAAGCAGAGACAACACAATTGGGAAGTAAATAAAGGACCCTCATTGTATTATTTGTGGTCTTACATCCAACACGGTCTGAAGTTCATGACTCTGGCTTTTCTATCACAGAATCTGTTAGATCTTCTTGTTAACCTCAGGTAATTTGTGTCTGGGTTTCTGTTAAGGGCAACCAAAGGTCCAAGCTGCTACACAGAGGGAGTTAAGGTAGAGTGAGAGAATTTCCTTTGCTTACATTTAAAAAAAAAAGAGGGGCAGGGCATAACAACAACCCTGTTCCTCCACCCTCTAAGATGCTGGATGTCTTTACTGAAGCATGGCTAGGTATAATGTCACCATGTCCCAGCACCATTTCCAGATGTTACTCTTTTGAATAAACATCGTCAGCACCTTCTCTGTGTACAGTGGAAAAAGGAATGTTATTTTTCTTTCATCCCAGTTGCCACATTCCCCTGTGGAACCATTTCAATTTAGTGAAGTAGAGAGGGACCCAGCAGTTTGCGTCTTCTGTTATGAATGTGGTGCTTGAAATGCCAGAGTCAATGACATGAGACGCAGGGCTTCATTACTCCTCAGCTCACCCAGACTCCGGCTTCCCAGGACCCAGTGATAGTTTGCTGCCAGAAAGATACATTTGAATTTCAATGTGTCAAGCCTCTCTAGCTGTACTTCCCATGTTGCAGCCTGCAAATGGCTTTTAGAAATCTTTTGAACATCCCAGTGACTCAGCTCTCTACCTTGTATCACTGCCTAACACTAAATTGGATATATTTATTTCCAAGTCATAAATGAAGTAATAGGCTGTCTAAGGAACAGCATGAGTCAGCAATGACAGAACATCCAAAAAAATAAGAACCTTTAAACAAGACCATTCACAGTTTAGAGGAGGCAATGCAGAGAAGGTGAGGAGCAGAGCATTTAGCCTCTAAAAGCCAGGTTTGAGTCTCTGTTCTACTCTTCCCTAAATAATTTGGTGACGATGCCAAAGTTTTTCCTAGCCTTAGTATTCTCATAAAATGGCAACACTAGCAATGCCTATGCCTTTACGAAACTGTGATCTATATATTTCATTAAATTGGGAGCTATTACTAATCACAACCATTTTGCAATGAAGAATTAGGACTAACTCAGGGAAAATGTACTCATTCATTCAACAGTATTTAAGATGGAACTTAACAGTTTAAAAAAAATGTGGCATCTGGAATCAGAACGCCTGGATTCAAAATATTGTCTGAGTCATTAACAACTATATGACCAAGAGCTTAATTTCTTGCCTCCCCTTCTTTTTCTGTAAGAGGATCTACTGCATAGGCTTATGGTGAGGATTTATAAGATTAAAACCATTAAGTTTTCAAGACTGTGACAACCACATAGTAAGCCTCTAACAAGTGTTTACATTATTAGTGTTATTGATGTTGTTTCCGGTTTAGCAGCCGCTGCACCTTGCAATGTCTCACCCACAGTGATCAAAGGAAGACAGTAGGATGAAGATGCTTTGAGCTGACGTTCTGAATTTCTTTTGGACAACCTGATTTTTCCACTCTCTAGTTCTAGGTCTTTGGGCAAATCAATTCACCTCACTATGAGGCAGATATGAAGACTGAATCAGGTAGGCCACGTGACTCAGTAGTAACACCTAATATACAGAACATAATAACTATTCTTATTACTATTACTATTACTAACAATAATAACTTTTTGCAAGGTCATCTAGAAAATCAAAGACATAAATTGGGAGTATGTTGATATCACTACATAAAAAGCTGTCGACCAGATAGGAGACTTCCGGAAAGATGGCGGTGTGAGCAAGGCGGCAGAAATCTCCTCCCAAAACTATATAAATCTATGAAAACACAGCAAATACAACTATTCCTAAAAGAGAGACCAGAGCACACAGGAAAGTGCACAGTGTGCAGCTACACCTGGGAGGACTCAGCACCCCGTGAGGTGGGTAAGATACGCAGCCGCGACCCGGCGGCACCCGAACACTCACCCAGCCCAGCGCGCAGGCAGGAGGAAAGGATTTGGAGCCGGGAGGGAGTGGAAGAGCAGGCCCACGAAATAACCAGCCCTGGTGGTCTGCGCCCAGAGCGCTGACACACATCGCGCAGTGCATCAGACATTGGAGAGGCAGAAGGTGCCGGTTTTGAGCAGGGAAGGGCCGGGACCGTGCAGCCAGCGCCCAGGGACAAGAGAAAAGCGTGCGCCATTTGTAGCGGTCTCGGAGAGGCGGGGGGCCCAGCGAGGGAACACCATCGCCCCGGAGGGCTCAGCCCTGCAGGCTGGAAGTCCTGGGGAATTTCGATCCCCTTCGCTAGTGACAGAAAGAAGGGAGCAACCAACCACGCTGGAACTTTATACAGAAAACAATAGCGTCCCATTCATTCCTACCCCGCCCAGATCTACAAAAAAAGCGGCGGCAGGGGCTGCGAATTAGTGGAACAACAGCGACACCTACAGCACACTTAGAGAATCCACTCCACGTGGGCTTTTTTTTTTTTTTGCTTGTTTGTGTTATTTCTTGCTTTTTTTTTTTTGCTCGTCTGTTTTATTTCTTGCCCTTTTTTTTTTCTTTTTTCACCTTCCTTTTCTTTCATTTCTTTCTTCTTTCCCTCTTTTTTTTCTCTTCCTCCTTTTTTTTGGCTTGCTTGTTTTTTTTTGGTGGTGCTTCTTTTTTTCTTTTCTTTTCAAACCTTAAAGAGCCCAGCAGACATATGTGGCACCTAACAGCGACCACTCCTATCACCATGTCAAGACAGAAGAACATGATACAGACAAAAATCACCAAGATACAGAGCCCCTCTGAGAAGGAATCTGAAGAGATGGAAATGCAGCATCTTCCTGAAAAAAAATTCAGAATAAAAGTCATAACCATGCTGATGGATCTACAGAGAAATATGCAAAAGCTAACGGACGAAGTGAGGGAAGTCAGGAAAGATAATGCAGAAATGAGACAAGCCATCGACGGGCTCAGCAGCAGACTGGACGAGATGCAAGACACTGTTAATGCAATAGAAATCAGAGAACAGGAATACAGAGAAGCTGAGGCAGAGAGACATAAAAGCATCTCTAGGAATGAAAGAGTATTAAGTGAACTGTGTGACCAATCGAAACGGAACAATATTCACATTATAGAGGTACCAGAGGAAGAAGAGAGAGAAAAAGGTATAGAAAGTGTCTTTGAAGAAATAATTGCTGAAAACTTCCCCATACTGGGGAAGGAAATAGTTTCGCAGTCCGTGGAAGCCCACAGATCTCCTAACACAAGGGACCTCAGGAAGACAACACCAAGACACATAATAATTAAAATGGCAAAGATCAAAGATAAGGACAGAGTATTAAAGGCAGCTAGAGAAAGAAAAAAGATCACCTTCAAAGGAAAACCCATCACACTAACATCAAACTTCTCAACAGAAACCTTACAGGCTAGAAGAGAATGGCATGATATATTTAATGCAATGAAACAGAAGGGCCTCGAACCAAGAATATTGTATCTAGCACGATTATCATTTAAATATGATGGAGGGATTAAACAATTTCCAGACAAGCAAAAGCTGAGAGAATTTGCCTCCCATAAACCACCTCTACAGGACACCTTAAAGGAACTGCTTTAGAGGGAAGCACTCCTAAGGCTAAAAAGCTGTCACCAAAGAAAATAAAATCATAGCAAAGAAAGCATATCATCCAAAACGAACTAAAGGCAAAGAATAAAACACTTAGTATATAAAGAATGGAGGAGGAAGAATAAGAAGGGAGAGAAATAAAGAAACATCAGACTGTGTTTACAATAACTCAACAAGAAAGTTAAGTTAGATTGTTAGATAGTAAAGAAGCAACCCTTGAATCTTTGGTAACCACGACTCTAAAGCCAGCAATGGCAATAAGTACATATCTTTTCGATAATCACGCTAAACGTAAATGGACTGAATGCACCAATCAAAAGACACAGAGTAACAGAATGGATAAAAACGCAAGACCATCTATATGCTGCCTACAAGAAACTCACCTCAAACGCGAAGATATCCCCAGATTAAAAGTGAAGGGATGGAAAAAGATATTTCACGCAAATAACAAGGAGAAAAAAGCAGGTGTTGCAGTACTTGTATCAGACAAAATAGACTTCAAAACGAAGAAAGTAGCAAAAGATAAAGAAGGACATTACATAATGATAAAGGGGTCAATCCAACAAGAAGATATAACCATTTTAAATATATATGCACCCAACACAGGAGCACCAGCATTTGTGAAACAAATACTAACAGAATTAAAGGAGGAAATAGACAGCAATGCATTCATCTTACATGACTTCAACACACCACTCACTCCAAGGGACAGATCAACTAGACAGAAAATGAGTAAAGACACAGAGGCACTGAACAACACACTAGAACAGATGGACCTAACAGACATCTACAGAACTCTACACCCAAAAGCAACAGGTTACACATTCTTCT
>JAVSCE010007953.1:0-23157 GCA_032199065.1 Smutsia gigantea | reverse complement strand
TGATAGCTGATGATCGTCTTGCTCAAACAGTGCATATCCACAGACCCACGGCATTTTGTACTTCATTTCAGGAGCGCTATGGACATCAGGATTTGAACTCTGTTCCAAACATTCAGATTCAAAGACCTAGAGGCATCTCTCTGCTGTCTGCTTCCTCTGAAGCCACACCTTTAAAATGACAAGGGACACAAACCTGCTTTTCTGGATCACACCCTAAAAATTGCTGTGAGGAAATGTGGATGAAATGTCAGTGTTGCTGTCAGATTTGTAGCCCTGACAAGACCACGGGGCTATGAAAGGAGCCCAATGGGCCAAGTCTTCCAAGGAACAGTATCAATGATAACAGTGAAGGCAGTGGACTTTCCTGGGTACTGCTATTATCCAGACACTGCACTCAGCTCTGTTTATGCACTATCTTATTTGATTACTCCCAGGATCCCTGTGGTGGGGGATACCAGCATGATCCCCATTTTACAGATGAGGAGCTAAAGGCACAGAGAGGTTAAGAAATTTGGCCTAGGTCACACAGCCTGTGAATGATAATATTCAATAATAATTCAGTAATACCCAGTCCCAGAATCCTACTGTCAACCCGTATACTTTTTGGCCACCTAGGGACATACAGGTACTATACTCCCATCTTCTCTTTTAATGTCCTGAGCATTCACTTTAATTCACATTAGACTTGAGTGGGTACAAATTCTGGGCATACTGGGTCTCACATCCTGGACTCATCTTTCTCTTCAAATGGAAGTTGCATGAGAATGAATGCAAAAAGGTAGAGAGAGGTCCCAGAGGATCTAGCATCTGTATGAATAAGGAGAGAAAACTATCCCTGAGCTAAATGGTCATGGGCATCATTGAGCCAATAACTACTTCAAAAAAATTCTGGGAGCAGCCCTGCCCAAACCACAGTTCTGCAAGAGGTGGGTGCTAGAACAGGAGGTGGAAGTATGGGCCAAATACCCTGTCCTGCCTCCCTGGGCGGGAAAAAGCATGCTTCCCCAGGAAGCTCACATGTGACAAGTGGCCTGTGGACATGTCAGCAAAGGACTGAAGGAGGGACTGCTTGCTCTGGGGAAGAAGGAATGACAGGGAACAGGAAGAACAAGGCCACCTGCAGGGAGGGACGGAAGAAGGGAGCCTGGCTTTGGCAGCAGGAGGAGGTGGGAGCAGAGGGAAAGGCAGGAACGTGCAGGCAGTGAGAGGGGCAGCCCCGCTGTACTTCCCAGGCTGCTCTCTGGATGCAGGCAGGAAGGTTGAGTGTATTACACTGGCCCCACCTCCTGAAGCTGTCTCTGTAGCTGCTGGACTGGACACAAAAGCATGAGGGACAGACACCATCTCTGGTGATTTGTACCAGACTCTGTTTCCAGTTGCTGAGAGGCCACAGGTGACAGAAGCCAGGGCGGGGGGTCCCACACCACTCTCTGCATTGCCCAGGTAAGCACCTATTTGTGTCTGAGCCAGAGGTGAAGAACAAGGCCTGAGGGCAACGGACAGACGAGAGGTGGGAAGTGGCTGTCCTGGGGTGGACCTAGGACAATCTATGGAAGGAAAGCAGGGAAAAGGGGCCAGGGCCAGGAGCTGGAACAAACCCTTTGGGACAGGCTTCTGCCAAGTGTCCATGTATGAGGGGGTGAGCAGGACCTTGGGCCACTCCTGGCTGGCAAGTATGGGGGATGTCCCAAGAAAGGGCTGTGCTCTGACAGCCTCTGTCAGCACATCTGGAAAGCCGCGGGGCCAGCCACACCATGGCATCAGTGTTTCTCTTCCAGACCAGAATATTTGTGCAGACTTTGCCAGAAAATCCCACCCTGAGCCCCTGCCTTCCTTTTGGTCTTCTTGGTGGGCAAAAGCAAACCTCTGGCAGCTACAGAACGAAGAAAGCAGGACGTATTCACTGGGGCTGGGGCGCAGACAGAGGAGGGATTCCCCATCTGAAAAGGCCCTCTCCTGTCAGGCTTCTGAGGCTTGAGCGAGGGCTGTGTGCTGCCCGGGGGAGGCCCACCTGGGGCCCAGAGGAAGGGGAATGAGACCCTTGTTGCGCAGGGTGTGTGTGTGTGCGGGGAGAGGGGTGGGGCGTGGGTGAAGTAAGCAATCTGCCAACAGCTCCACATGAACACGACTCATGTGGCCCCTGGGAAAGAAAGAAGCCTGAGATGTTTGTTTCCATCTGTTTCCATCAGAGCCAGCACCCCTTTGCTGTGCCTGCTACTGGGCCCTGAGTGAGGCATTTTAGGCTGGCTAGTGCTGTGTCCCCTCTTAAATACACACACACACACACACAGCCACTCTCTAAGAACCACTATGTCGAAAATATATCAGACCTGGGTTCCCGTCAGAGGTATGCCCGCTGGGTTATGGAGATAGTGCACAGAGGTCAGAGGGAGGGAGTGGTCCCTGGGCTTCGGGACACAAAGGGACACAGGACAGATGTGGAACCTCAGTCACTATTGCGTTGTGTCCTTCCTCCATCTGCGGCTTCTGCATCCAAGGAGAAAGTGAGGATTCCTCATCGCTCCCCACCTTCACACACACACGCAGTGAGGACACGATCAGGCTGGAGCTGGGGGAAGGATGGCTTCATGAAATGGGTACTGGAGTAACAGGACATGACTTTACCGTGTGAACCTTGACCCTCAAGCTGCTATGACTGCCCAGACCTCCCAGGAGCTCCAGTGGGATGCGGGGGAGCCGCCAGCCTGATCAACAAGGTGCTCGTCCTTGAATGCCTGCCATGCGCAGGAGCTTCATACAGAATATGCAGTAGGAGTATTCGCTTCCATCTTTCAGATGAAGAAAGCAAGGTTTAGAGATGTTCACTGACGCACAAGCGTGTGATTCTGAGTGTTTGGTAAGCATCTGCTGAATGAATGCAGGCGGCCTGCTGCTGGGTAAGAGCACGCCTCCTGCATTTGGAGGCATTGCTGAGGCCACCTCGCGTGCAGAGCTCATCCTCAGGAGAGGGCGGGGGACGGGGATGGAGGAGGAAAGAAGGAACTTTCCGAAAGCGAACGCTCAGTGACTCATATTCTTGAGCACCCCAGGCAACAGTCTCTGCAGCCTGGGCTCTGGCCTCCCTCTCCTGCCGAGGGCTATTTGGGCCCACACAAGCTGGGAGGAGCCCAGTGGGTAGGTTCCATAGCCAAGGTTCCTTGGCCCAGAAAACACAAGGGGCTTTGATGCCTCCAGAAAGCAGTGGCTCTCCTCCAGGAGCTGTGGCCCCTCTTGGGCACGGCCCAGCCCCAGGGCAGGACTCAATCCGGGGTCACATCTGGGAGGTGAGTATATACAGGCCGGGTTTAACATAATGGCCTTGGAATTAAAGAGAAAAAAAGCCCAGGGCTGCTACCTGTGAGCATGTGGCCTTGGGTGGGTAAGTGACATCTTAAAACTTCAGTTTCCTCATCTGTGAAATGGAAAGAATAATATAATAGTAATAGCATCTGTCTTAAGGGTTGCTGGGAGGAATAAATGAAATCACACTTGTGTATTGGCTGGCTCATAAGGTCTGCCCAGAAAATAGAACTACTGCTGGGATTCTCAGAAGGTTCCCTCCAGACCAAAGCAAAGTCAGCCCTCTGGTCAGACACTGCCCCCCACCCCAGGTGCTCAGTGACCTGCCTCTCACTCCTAAGTAACTCCATAAACTGTATCACTCACACAAATAATCCTTATATACCAACCCCCACCAACTTTCTGTCTTCAAGCTAAAATAAAATCACTTAGAGCATGAAAGTTGTCAAAGGCTCCCTTGTCTCCCACCTTGCCATCAAAATCCTAAGTCCATGCTTCCCTAGTTAGGGTACGTGCTCCCCTGGGAGCATTTGGGGGTATGCCAGGAATATATGAGACCATAAATAGGACACACTTAGGGAAAAGTTAAACATTTAAACGGAAGGTAAATTAAAACATTATTTTGATATTAAAACAAACATGACATAGAATGTAAATTCTCATGAAGGCTTCAGATGAAGCACTGTTTCAAGGACAGTCCAGCTTCCCGGGGGCATCCCTCTCTGCTCTGGTGCACATGTTTACCGTCCCCAGCAGCTAGGGGTTCTTCGCTGGGAAGGCGCAGTGAGGGGTGGCTGGGTGTCCTTTTGGCAACACCCTGCTGTCTTCCTGACTCACCCTCATTCTCTCAGGGGCTGCTCCTTGTCTCTGGAAGACGTGGCCACACAGCCCTGTGCCTAGAAGGTAGCCAGCTGACACGACCACAAGATGGCCAACTTGTGCTCCTGGACAGCAAGAGTCAGCCTGTGTTTCCACTTCCTGGCTGGGCCAACAGTTTAAGAGGCCTGAGGAGGACCAGACCTTGCCCCTTGTCTTCTCAACCAGCCTCCCCCAGTGCTCACAGAGAACCCACCTGGCTAGCGGTCACACAGGGCACAGCTGGCACTCAACAAACGTCCAGCCCGTGCCATCCCTGACAGCATTGTCCCCTGGGGCTTCTAGCAAGTGGGACCTCCCAAGAGATTAAGGATGACTGGGTGGGTTTTGCAGCAGGGCCCAGCTCCTCCTTCCCCCGTGGAGCTCAGAAACATGGCTAGCGTGGCTATCAGCTGGAAACAGATCTGTCATAACCTCAGGCCCCGTGGCTGTGAAGTGATTAAGTACATTCTTTGGGACTTCCTCCTCACACTTTCTTTTTTGCAGGTATCAGAGCCAAGCAAAGGTTCTGTCTAGGAGGAACAGGAATAGAAGCACCTGAACAGCATGGACCCCCAGGACAGGTGGGGCTAAGTATCTTCCCTCTGCAGCTTGGCCCAGGAGAATCAGGGGCCCGGGATGCTGAGCATGAACTTAAGAGAGTGAGGATGAGGACGGCGGGGAGGCAGGAGACACAGCTGGCGCTGATGGCCCTGATAGCCAGTCCCCTCCAAGGAGCAGCTCCCAGATGACTCAGGACGACCGTGGCTTGCCTTGGCAGCACCGACCCCAGAGCAAGAAGAGAATTCTCTGGCTCTTTTAGCACTGGGGGCATGGGGAAGAGGCTGACGGTGATGCCTGGGAAGAACGCCAGCTGGGGAAGAGGCCAGGCAGAGCCCCAGTCCCAAGACTCCCCCAGAGCAAGTATGGCTCCAGGCGCCCTCCCCAGCGGCCTCTCATACCTGCGGTTAGGTCGGACGCAGACTTTCAGGGACTCAGCACTTGCAGGCGATGCCACCTTGGGTGTCCCATCCGGCTTCCCTGGTTCTGGCAGGTATTTCCGTGCCCAGAGAGGTACAGAGACATCCCCAGACGACTCTACTCCAGTGTGTTTCCCCAAGCCAGGGTACAGTCGGGACCTCCCCACACAGGGGACACACACACCAGCCCGAGCGTTGGCCCCCACAGCCTGCCTGGCAGCAGGGGTGCTGGGGAAAGCCCAGATAGGCAGGAAGGGGCAGGACTCTGCCGGAGGGGTCAGGCAGGGGGAGGCACATCCCTACCAGTGCCTGCGGGCCTGAGGGCCTTGCAGAAGCCCAGCCACCCGCTGGGCCCGCGCAGATGCGGGCCCCCAAGCCTTACGTGTGTGAGCTGGGTGGGAAGGCCTACTCCCGCCAGGGCACGCTCCAGCAGCACCGGTGCATGCACACGGGCCAGCAGCCCTACCGGTGCTCCGTCTGTGACAAAGCCTACACCTGGTCCTCGGACCACCACAAGCACCTCCCTCCGCACGCACACAGGCAAGAAGCCCTACCCTACCCTTCCCGCGCTCCTCCGACCTGCGCAAACACCAGCGCAACATGCACGGCAACAACAAGCCCTTCCCGTGCACCGAGTGGGGTCTGACCTTCGACAAGCCGCTGTTGCTGCCGTGCCACCAGCACACGCACCTGGGCGAGAAGCCCTTCTGCTGCCCGGCCTGCAACAGGGAGTTCACTGTGGCCAGCCGAATGATGGAGCAGCAGCGCGTGCACTCCGGGGAGCAGCCCTTCCTCTGTCCACCTGCGGCAAGTGCTTCACCAAATCCTCCAACCTGATGGAGCACCAGACGCTGCACACCAGCCCGAGGCCTTTCAAGTGCTCTGTCTTTGGTGTGGCCTTTGTGCAGCCCTCACGCCTGGTTCACCACCAGAGCATGCACACTGCCGAGAGGCCGTTTTCCTGCACGCAGTGCGGCCAGGCCTTTGCCCGCTCCTCCACCCTGAAGCGGGACCAGCAGATCCACACAGGGGAGAAGGGCTTCCTCTATGCCGAGTGTGGCAGGGCCTTCTGCATTGCCTCGGAGCTGGCCCAGTATATTCGGGTACACAACGCGGAGAAGCCCTGCCAGTGTAAGGACTGCGGCCAGGCCTTCACCAGGTCCAGTCACCTCCAGTGGCACTGAACCAAACACGGTACCTGCAAGAAGGAGCCCATCCCCTCCTCCTCTGACGAGTGAGGGTTCCAGCAGCCAACTCTCAGGGTTGGTGAAGGTGCTGTCGACTTCATTGCTTGGAACCCTCCTCCGTGTACAAGCCCCCCTCATGGCATTGCCATCTGGCCCCACTGGTCAGCCTCTCATCCCAGTGGGTCACTAGCCATGAGGTGATCCATTTGATTTATGTACAGTTTTCCCCTGCTGTGTGAGTAAGGTGTCCCTATGAAACCTTTGGTAAGCAGAAATGGCATAAAGCAGAGGGAATTACCATTAATTTATATGGGAAAAAATTTTAAGTGTTCCCAGACCCCCAAAATAACCTCTCTTTTCTGATCAACTTCGGACACATCTTGCTAATAGATACACAAAATAAATCAAGGTAAAGCACAGATGTTCACAGACAGTGCAAAGCTATGGCAGCTTGAGGCTGAGATGCTGAGCTTGGGTCCCCTGGAGGAGCTTGGTGGGGCCACTCTCACTGCTGGGGTACACACTCCCTCTATAATGGCTCATTGGAAACAGTTACTGAATGCTATTTTTGCTTTTTGTCTTTTTTCAGAAAATGCGTTTCAGACTTCTTTCTGCTAGGGAAAGCAGATAGTGGCATAGGTCTTTCCTTAAAGCAAAATGGCCTAATGCCAGCTTTCAAAAAGCAGGGGATAGCTGTGTTTGTTCTCTTGTGTGGAAAGCAACTGGAGGGATAGCACCCAAGCCGGTGGTTTCATAACAGTCTTTCTTCTGCATCCCAGAGGTCATATTCTATTGGAAAAGGGTAAGAAAAAGTAGTGAGAGCCTGTCAAGGGTTGAGCTCCTCTGTAGGGAGATCTCAATCAATCAGAAGTGGTAGAATGCTATGCTGGGCACAGTGCAGGTCTCCAGGGACACCGTGAGGAGAAAGATTGCCCTCTCCTGCCTTCAAAGCCAAAGGCAAATACTGAGAAGGCACTGGGGCTGGTCCTCTTTAGAGAACAGTTTTTACATGAATAAAGAAATCCCAGATGTAGTTTCTATGAGGGACACTTCCAAAGCAACAAAACCTACCTGGGGGAAATTCAAACCCAGCCAGACAGCCCATCACTTCATTTTCCTACTGAAATTATTTTGCTGTTGGAGAATGTCTTTAGGAGTCTTGGCTTTGAAGCAGAGAAGACCTTTCTTTATCTTAAAGGGAGAGGACTTTATGTCCTATATTTAGGAACCAGTTATTCTAAGATGTCCAGAACAGCCTTAGCCTCTGAAAAAGAAACCTGTTCCTCTTTACAGTGGTACTTAGTAATTGGATCTAACCTGAGTTTCACCCACAAAGTTCACATGTGTATTCTCTCTGGCCACTGCTTTTTCTGCTCCAACACTGGGAGCTTAAATCATATGAACTATTTATAGAGGGATATGCCCATTTACAGAGAGATATGTGATTTCTCCATGTGAGCCTGATCGTGGTTCATGAAACCTTTTAGGTTCATTTAAATTTGCCAGGCTCATTAGCCCCAATTTGAAGCAAATAAAATTAAATACATCTTGTCCAAGTGCCAATTGGCTTCTCTGTGTTTCAAAGTCATTAAAATGACTCACAATTATTCTCTAATGAGATTATTTGAAATTTGCATTCCCAACAGCCATTCTTCAAAATGTTTAAAGTCAATGTTCTTAGCTCTGGACATCAAATGGGAAGAATCCACAATGTCACAGAGCTCCCTTGATGCTTGGGGCAAAGAGGAATTCTAATCTTACCGAAACTAAGTAAAATAATCCACAAGAATGTGCAGTACTTTGCTTTCAAGGATATCTTTAGTATATTCCTAAAATTGCCACCGAAGGGTGCCAAATACGAATTACTCTTGGATTTCACCTTACTTGGACCCAGGGTATGACTGCTAAATAGCATTCCCACACTTGACACATGGGGACCAAAAAGAAGTGACACATGTCATAATGCCTCATTTCACATTATAAGCCTTAGTAAAAGAGTTCTGCTTACTTGGAGGTTTTGGGTGTTAATTACTTTAGATGCATCTGCATGTCCAAACAGCAGAGTTAGCTTGCTCTCAGTCTGGCAGGAGAGCCAGTGGTTGTGTTCTTAGTCCATTCCTGTCATTTACCAGTGACATGCCTTTGGCTTCAACTTCTGCATTTGCATAGGCAAAACAGGAATGATAATAATGGGCAGTGAAGTTGGAGTCATCCTGCCAGGCGAGGAACTTTGGCTAAATGCAAAGGCATTAAATTGGCACAGAAGTCGTAAAAATCTACCATAACCTTGTGACTGTGAACAGAGTAAAGGCTAGTGTATTTTACTGGGCAGTCAATGAAACACTTGGAGATTTAGAGACAGTTGTTAGTATAGTTTTAGTAATTTTAAAAAATTGGTTTGGTTCTATAATTTTTCAAGGCCGTTGTTCCCCAAACCACTTCAAAGAAAGGCTGTATAGAAATCACCTGGACTGTTTATTAACCATGCAACTTGCTGAATCTTAGCCTTCAATATTGATACAGACTGGCATTGCATCTTGGAATCTAATTTTTAAAGCTTCCATGTGTTCTGATGTGCAGCCAAGTTGGACCGCTGGTATAATTAATATACTGGTGATGATTAAATTTATAATTTAGTAAACAGATAATATAAGAAGCAGGTGATCTAAATGAGGTCACAATAGAACTAGACTGAAAATAGGCTCAACTCCCTAGAATATTTCCTGACTTGGATACAGTGGTCTCAAATTAGAAAGCAAGTTTTTTTTTAATAATTTATTTTGGTATCATTAACCTACAAATACATGTGCAATATTATGGTGATTAAACTACCCCCTTCATCAGGTTCCCCCAACCAACCCCATTACAGTCACTGTCCATCAGCATAGTGAGATGCTATAGAATCACTACCTGTCTTCTCTGAGTTGTACAGCAGCCCTCCCCGTGCCCCCGCAACATTACATCTGCTAATCGTAATGCCCCTTTTTCCCTCTTATCCCTCCCTTCCCACTCATCTTCCCCAGTCCCTTTCCCTTTGGTAACTATTAGCCCATTCTTGGGTTCTGTGAGTCTGCTGCTGTTTTGTTCCTTCAGTTCTTTTCTTTGTTCTTATGCTCCACATATGAGTGAAATCATTTGATACTTGTCTTTTTCGGCTTGGCTTATTTCACTGAGCATAATACCCTCTAGCTCCATCCATGTTGTTGCAAATGGTAGGATTTGTTTTCTTCTTATGGCTGAATAATATTCCATTGTGTATATGTACCATTCTTCTTTATCCATTCATCTACTGATGGACACTTAGGTTGCTTCCATTTCTTGGCTATTGTAAATAGTGCTGCAATAAACATAGGGGTGCATCTGTCTTTTTCAAATTGGGCTGCTGTAGTCTTAGGGTAAATTCCTAGGAGTGGAATTCCTGGGTCAAATGGTATTTCTATTTTGAGTTTTTTGAGGAACCTCCATACTGCTTTCCACAATGGTTGAACTAATTTGCAGTCCCACCAGCAGTGTAGGAGGGTTCCCTTTTCTCCACATCCTCGCCAACATTTGTTGTTGTTTGTGTTTTGGATGTTGGCCATCCTCACTGATGTGAGGTGATATCTCATTGTGGTTTTAATTTGCATTTCTCTGATGATTAGCGATGTGGAGCATCTTTTCATGTGCCTGTTGGCCATCTGAATTTCTTCTTTAGAGAAGTGTCTATTCATGTCCTCTGCCCATTTCTTAATTGGATTATTTGATTTTTGTTTGTTAAGGTGCGTGAGTTCTTTGTATATTTTGGATGTCAACCCCTTATCGGATACGTCATTTATGAATATGTTCTCCCATACTGTAGGATATCTTTTTGTTCTACTGATGGTGTCCTTTGCTGTACAGAAGCTTTTCACCTTGATATAGTCCCACTTGTTCATTTTTGCTTTTGTTTCCCTTGCCCGGGAAGATATGTTCATGAAGAAGTCATTCATGTTTATGTCCAAGAGATTTTTGCCTATGTTTTTTTCTAAGAGTTTTATGGTTTCATGACTTACATTCAGGTCTTTGATCCACCTTGAGTTTACCTTTGTGTATGGGGCTAGACAGTAGTCCAGTTTCATTCCCTTCCATGTAGCTGTCCAGTTTTTCCAACACTAGCTGCTGAAGAGGCTATCATCACCCCATTGTATATCCAAGGCTCCTTTATCAAATATTAATTGACTGCATATGCTTGGGGTAATGTTTGGATTTTCTATTTTGTTCCACTGGTCTGTGGGTCTGTTTTTGTGCCAATACCAAATTGTCTTGATTACTGTGGCTTTGTAGTAGAGCTTGAAGTCAGGGAGTGTAATTTCCCCCTGTTTTATTCCTCCTTCTCAGGATTGATTTGGCTATTCGGGGTCTTTTGTGGTTCCATATGAAGTTTAGAGTTATTTGTTCCAGTTCATTGAAGAAAGCTGTTGGTAGTTTGATAGGGATTGCATTGAATCTGTAGATTGCTTTAGGTAGTAGAGCCATTTTGACAATATTTATTCTTCCTAACCAAGAGCATGGGATGCATTTCCATTTGTTAGTGTCCTCTTTAATTTCTCTTAGGAGTGTCTTGTAGTTTTCAGAGTACAGGTCTTTCACTTCCTTCGTTAGGTTTATTCCTAGGTATTTTATTCTTTTTGATGCAATTGTGAATGGAATTGTTTTTCTGATTTCTTTTTCTGTTAGTTCATCATAAGTGTATAGGAAAGCACAGATTTCTGTGTGTTAATTTTGTATCCTGCAACTTTGCTGAATTCAGATATTAGTTCTAGTAGTTTTGGGGTGGAGTCTTTAGGGTTTTTTATGTACAATGTCATGTCATCTGCAAATAGTGACAATTTGACTTCTTCTTTACCGATCTGGATGCCTTGTACATCTTTGTTTTGTCTGATTGCTGTGGCTAGGACCTCCAGTACTATGTTGAATAACAATGGAGAGAGTGGGCATCCCTGTCTTGTTCCCGATCTTAGATGAAAAGCTTTCAGCTTCTCTCAGTTAAGTATGATGTTAGCTGTGGGTTTGTCATATATGGCCTTTATGATGTTGAGGTACTTGCCGTCAATACCCATTTTGTTGAGAGTTTTAATCAGGAATGGATGCTGAAGTTTGTCAAATGCTTTTTCAGCATCTATGGAGATGATCATGTGGTTTTTGTTCTTCTTTTTGTTGATGTGGTGGATGATATTGATAGATTTTCGAATGTTGTACCATCCTTGCATCCCTGGGTGAATCCCACTTGATCATGGTGTATCCCTCTTGATGTATTTTTGAATTTGGTTTGCTAATATTTTGTTGAGTATTTTTGCATCTATGTTCATTGGGGATATTGGTCTGTAATTTTCTTTTTTGGTGAGGTCTTTGCCAGGTTTTGGTATTAGAGTGATGCTGGCTTCATAGAATGAGTTTGGAAGTATTCCCTCCTCTTCTATTTTTTGAAAAACTTTAAGAAGAATGGGTGTTATTTCTTCTCTATATGTCTGGTAGAATTCAGAGGTGAATCCATCTGGTCCAGGGGTTTTGTTCTTGGGTAGTTTTTTGATTAGTGATTCAATTTCGTTGCTGGTGATTGGTCTGTTTAGTTTTTCTGTTTCTTGCTTGGTCAGTCTTGGAAGGTTGTATTTTTCTAAGAAGTTGTCCATTTCTTCTATGTTTTCCAGCTTGTTAGCATATAAATTCTCATAATATTCTCTTATGATTCTTTGTATTTCTGTGGGGTCCGTCGTGATTTTTCCTTTCTCATTTCTGATTGTGTTTATGTGTGTAGGTTCTCTTTTTCTCTTAATGAGTCTGGCTAGGGGTTTATCTATTTTGTTTATTTTTTCAAAGAACCAGCTCTTGGTTTCATTGATTTTTTTCTATTGTTTTATTCTTCTCAATTTTATTTATTTCTTCTCTGATCTTTATTATGTCCCTCCTTCTGGTGACTTTGGCCCTCATTTTTCTTCTTTTTCCAATTTCAGTAATTGTGTCTTTAGACTATTCATTTGGAAATGTTCTTTCTTCTTTAAATAGGCCTGGATTGCAGTATACTTTCGTCTTAGAACTGCCTTTGCTGTGTCCCACAGAAGTTGTGGCTTTGTGTTGTTGTTGGCATTAGTCCCTATATATTCTTTGATTTCTGTTTTGATTTGGTCATTAATCCATTGATTAATTAGGAGAATATTGTTAAGTCTCCATGTATTTGTGAGCCTTTTTGATTTCTTTCTAAAATTTATTTCTAGTTTTATACCTTGGTGATCTGAGAAGTTGGTTGGTAGGATTTCAATATTTTTTAATTTACTGAGGTTCTTTTTGTGGCCTAGTATGTGGTCTATTCTGGAAAATGTTCCATGTGCACTTGAGAAGAATGTGTATCCTGCTGCTTTTGGGTGCAGAGTTTTGTAGATGTCTGTTAGGTCCATATGTTCTAGTGTGTTGTTCAGTGCCTCTGTGTCTTTACTTATTTTCTGTCTGGTTGATCTGTTCTTTGGAGTGAGTGGTGTGTTGAAGTCTCCTAAAATGAATGCATTGCTTTCTATTTCCTCCTTTAATTCTGTTAGTATTTGTTTCACATATGCTGGTGCTCCTGTGTGAGGTGCATATATATTTATAAGGTTATATCTTCTTGTTGGACTGACCCCTTATCATTATGTAATGTCCTTCTTTATCTTTTGCTACTTTCTTTGTTTTGAAGTCTATTTTGTCTGATACAAGTACTGCAACACCTGCTTTTTTCTCTTTGTTGTTTGCATGAAATATCTTTTTCCATCCCTTCACTTTTAGTCTGTGTATATCTTTGGATTTGAGGTGAGTTTCTTGTAGGCAGCATATAGATGGGTCTTGCTTTTTTATCCATTCTGTTACTCTGTCTTTTGATTGGTGCATTCAGTCCATTTACATTTAGGGTGATTATTGATAGGTATGTACTTATTGCCATTGCTGGCTTTAGATTCATGGTTACCAAGGGTTCAAGGGTTGCTTCTTTACTATCTCACAATCTAACTTAACTTTCTTGTTAAGTATTTGTAAACACTGTCTGATGTTTCTTTATTTCTCTCCCTTCTTATTCCTCCTCCTCCGTTCTTTATATACTAGGTGTTTTATTCTTTGCCTTTAGTTAGTATTTGGATGGTCTGCTTTCTTTGCTATGATTTTATTTTCTGTGGTGACATCTTTTTAGCCTTAGGGGTGCTTCCCTCTAGAGAAGTCCCTTTAAGATATCCTGTAGTGGTGGTTTATAAGAGGCAAACTCTCTCAACTTTCGTTTGTCTGGAAATTGTTTAATCCCTCCGTCATATTTAAATGATAATCGTGCTGGATACAATATTCTTGGTTCAGGCCCTTCTGTTTCATAATGTTAAATATGTCATGCCATTCTCTTCTGGCCTGTAAGGTTTCTGTTGAGAAGTCTGATGATAGTCTAATGGGTTTTCCTTTGTAAGTGATCTTTTTTCTCTCTCTAGCTTCCTTTAATACCCTGTCTTTATCTGTGATCTTTGCCATCTTAATTATTATGTGTCTTGGTGTTTTCTTCCTTGGGTCCCTTGTGGTGGGAGATCTGTGGGCTTCCGTGGACTGCAAGACTATTTCCTTCCCCAGCATGGGAAAGTTTTCAGCAATTATTTATTCAAAGACACTTTCATCCCTTTTTCTCTCTCTTCTTCCTCTGGTACTCCTATAATGTGAATATTGTTCCGTTTGGATTGGTCACACAGTTGTCTTAATATTCTTTCATTCCTAGAGATCCTTTTATCTCTCTCTGCCTCAGCTTCTCTGTATTCCTCTTCTCTGATTTCTATTCCATTAGCAGTCTCTCACTTCTCATCCAGTCTGCTGTTAAGCCCGTCGATGGCTTGTCTGATTTCTGCATTGTCTTTCCTGACTTCCCTCACTTCCTCCCTCAGCTCTTGCACATTTCTCTGTAGATCCATCAGCATGGTTATGACTTTTTTTCTGAATTCTTTTTCAGGAAGACTGTGCATTTCCATCCCTTCAGGCTCCCTCTCTGGGGTTATCTGGTTGATTTTAGTCTGGACCATATTCCTCTGTCTTTTCATGGCTATAGAAGTGGTGGCTGGTAGTTGCCACGTATGTCAGCTGGGCTTTTTACGACTTAAAAAAGAAAAAAAAGAAAGAAGGAAAGAAAAAAAGAAGGAAAAGAAAAAAGAAAGAGAAGAAAAAACAAAAAACAAAACAAAACAACCAAAAATAAACCGCCCACCGGGAGTTGATTCTGTGGGGATGCTGTAGGTGGTGCTGTTGCTCCACTATTCCGTAGCCATGGCTGCGCCACTACGCAGGGCCCTTTATAGCTCTGGCCAGGGTGGGAACGAATGGGAGGCAATTGATCTCTTTGGAAAGTCTATGTGCGGCCACCCTTTCCCAGTCAACAGCTAAGGGGTCTGAAACTCCCCAGGACCCCCAGCCTGCTGGGCTGAGTGTGTCGGAGCAATCCGGCTCCTCTGCTGGGCTCCTGTGTCTTTAAGACAGCTGAAAAAAGTGTGCGCTTTCCTTTTCTTTTTTTTTTTCTTTCCTTCCCGGGAGCCAGCTGTAAGCACCGTGGCACGTTCCCCACTCAGATCCCGCACCCTCTGTCTCTCCAATCTCCAGTACACCACGCTGTGTGTCAGCGCGCAGATCACCGGGGCTGGTTATTTCACGGGGTGTTCTTCCAGTCCCTCCCAGCTCTGGATGCTCTCCTCCTGCCGGTGCGCTGGAGTGGGTGAGTGCTTGGTCCCGCCGGGTCGCGTGTCGGTATCTTACCCGCCTCGCGGGGTGCTGAGTCCTCTCAGGTGTAGCTGCACGCTGTGCGCCTTCCTGTGTATTCTGGTCTCTCTTTTAGGAATAGTTGTATTTGCTGTATTTTCATAGATATATATAGTTTTGGGAGGAGATTTCTGCCACCCTGCTCATGCCTCCATCTTCCTGGAAGTAATAAGTAAGTTTTGCTGTCCTCCCATAATCTCATTTCTGCAGACAAGATGCAGTATCTAGGTATGGCGCCCAGGTGGGCAAACCTTTGGGGAGAGAGTGAGTGTGCATTGGCTAATAGGTGGAAAAATCAGATTTGTTTGTGCTAGGTGTCTTTGGAGCTACGTACTGTATTTCTGGAATATAAGGAGACATACTGAAGAGGCTGAAGAGAAGCTCAAGAATCCTTCAGTGCCTGTCACATAATCAAGTCACATTTTAAGGAAAATTCTCCCAACTAGTCTTTCCTCATATCAGCTGCAAGGGTCATGCTGAGTAGGTATAGTGCCATACAGTCCCATTACTGTAGTCACAGGTCACTGGCCCACACAGTGAAGCACAAGTGGAAGGCAGCAACAGATGGAGTGGAGAAGCAGACTGGCTGCAGGGTGGCCTGGCACAAATTTTACCCTATTGAGTCTGTCCAACCGAAGTGAAGGCAGTTGAATCCTCTGTTTGCAGAAGAATCAATGCTAGAATACTGGTTATTCTGATTCAGATTGTTTCCTGAGGATGCTGAGCTGTTTTTCTCATTTCCTATAAGCCTACTGCACATCATGGCAGACAATTTTATTTCCCTATTGTTGGGGGGAAATCAGTTCGGAGACACAGGGAAGTCAGAGTACTAGGTGAGGAAGGAATTTATTAAAGTGAGAGTGCTACAGAATGACAAAACAGAGTGGTAAAGGAAGTTCATTGAACTGCTACTTAGCATGGGGCACATTGCCTGCTAACTCTTTAAGCCAGTATCACCTGGTGTCCAGTGTCTGCTTCAATCTGCATGGCATAGGAGCTAAGTTCCTACCACCCCAGGACGTGGAGGAGCCGCAGAGCACTGGATTAGGTGAGATTACATTCTGCAAACTTCCTAGAGGCAAAGAAAGGAGATTTTCAGGCAGTACTAAAGAGCATGACTGTAAGCTGCAGTTCCATCCAGGTCACCAGGTGACAGTAATTTGTAAGCCCAGATCTGAGCACTCAACAGCCCCTTCATACTTATCTGAAATAGGATGGAGAGAGTAAAGGTTTGAGCTGAAATCTGGAGGATTAGAATAAAAAAGCAAAGTAACAAAGACACCACTGGAAAAGCGCAGAGACAAAACATTATAAGTTGAGTAGTGAGAGATTTATTTAAAGCAGAAAGGTACACACTCAGAGACAGGGGAGAGAAGAGGCGCCACTAAGGGTTTAGGGTTTGGGGTTTTACAGGCGGTTGAGGATTTTCAAAGGGCTAGGGGTGTGGACTTAAGTGGTCCCAGAATGTTCATCCTTGATGAGTCATTAAGTCTCTTTTCTTATTAGTCCTCCAGGTAATTCTGCAAAATTAATGTAAGAAATTTACTGCAGATTTCTTCCCAGAATAGCAGCTTTCTGGTCTGGTGGCATATCAATTAAGACCACCTACCCTGCCCCCAGGGTGGGCTGAGTTATTGTTTTTTTGCTAAACAGTACGTTAAGAATCTTACTTTTTAACTTCCTGGATTTTTTTTAATGCAATTTTAGCCTTAAGGTGGAATCTTCCTGTCTTTATTATGCTGTTTATAGCTGGGCCTTTTAGCAGGCTAAAGCAAATTTTACAATGGCATGATCTAATTGACACAATGAAGACATGGATTATCTGAGATACTCCTCTTTACCTGGGGAATAGTCAAACGTTCAAGGCCAAGTTGCTCCCGACCTTTTGAGCTTTAACTAATTAACTCATTAACTCTGAGTCTTTTCTGGCTTTCTAGTTTTAACTGGTTAACTCTGAGTCCTTTCTAGTGGGCTTTACCGACCTTATTCTCTTTCCACCTGCTCATATCCATTTTCCTGCTTAACACTGTTATGTATTTAAAAATTGAAGCAGTGCCTTCTTTGTGATAGAATTTAAAGGTTCTCACTGGACTGGTGCTATTTCCACCATATAGTTTGCCAAAATTAATTTGGATATGTCCAGTAAAACTGTTCATTTATAAGTTTCTACTTAATAAAAATTCTCTTGATGTGTTCGCCAGAGTCCACATTTATCTTAATCCACAGCCTTTAGATTCAATGATAATGGCTAACACTTAATAGGACTCATTGTGCCAGAACTGTTTTAAGTGTCTCACATATATTAACTATTTAAATTTTAAAGTAAACCTCTGGTGAGCATTATCCCCATATTTAAGATGAGGAAAGCAAGAGACAAAGAAGTTATATTGTCCAAGATACATCATAGCTAAAAGTACCATAATAATACTTTGACACTTAGGCATTAAGTGGGCCATTAAGTGGCTCCAGAGACTGTTCTCAGCTATAGGGCTCACTCCCTGTTTGGCATAGAAGAATACTTTGCACTTCTTGGTGATGTGCATTTCAAAGTGGGTGGCCATAAATTCAGGAGGTTAAAACAAAGCACAACCGCAATCGTGGCATGCCTCAGGAAAGAAGACCTATGAATTACTTAAAAGGAGGTTTGGGAGAGCCTGAGTGGGCAGCTGTTAATCATTAATTCCTTAGACCAACTGTCAGTAAACTGGCCTGAAGGGAAGGATTAGAGCTAAAGGAATGATGGTTCTTTGAAGGCCCACCATTGTTTTATCTTGCTGACTAAAGAAACATTCTGTGCCTATGCTTTACACAGAAAAATACACCAGCAATAAATCTTGGCATTCAACATTCATACAAGATTTTATAATCTAAATGCATACACATTGAACATTTATAGTACTCCTGATAGGAACAATAGATCACCCAGGAGTTCCAGCTAGGTCTTAAAAATTCTTGCTGGAAAGGATGTTTTGTGTAAAGCATCAATTTAATTGCTGAAATACTGAAGCAGATGTCGTTGCTAGATTTAAAACTAGACTATTGTAACTCTGGGGGAAAACCCCAGGGCAAAATACCTTTGATCTGAAATCAGTCAAAGAGAGAAATAAAGAGGGAGAAACTCATTTATTGCTTATACGCAGTTGTCTGCTCCTGCTTGCCCGTGTCTCTCAGGACCCAACTGCAGAAAAAAGGAACCCCTCAAACCTCTCCCATCCAGATTTGCCCTGGCTTGCCATTGTAATTACCTATTGATATGGAGATGGCCTACTTCTCTCCACCCCTTGGAAACATCTATTGATATGGATATGCACTAAGCCTAGGTGAGAAATTTTGGAAATACTGCAATTTTACCCACAACTGTGAACTACAAACTCAATTCAAATATTGCTGAAAATGGAATGACTCAATGTTTCATCAAACCAGGAAAAGGTATCTTCTTAAAGCTGAGAGGCTGGCTAATTTTTAACATCAGTTGCCCTATCTCTGATGCCAGGGTTCTTGTTCACAGAGTTGAAGAATGAACTTCGCAAACACTCAAGGTAGGAAAGCAAGGGAGAGGCTTTTATTTAGAGATAAAGTGAGAGGACAGAGCTCCTGGCTAATGCCAGGAGGGGACAAGAGAGTCCAAGGTGGTGCTGCATTGTGTAGGGGATTTATAGGTGGTTGAGTGACAAAGGGCTAGGGATGCAGACGTGCTAAATGGTCCCAAAATATTTATCTTTGATGAGACATTAAGTTTCTTATCAGTCCTCTGGGTAATTCTGCAAAATTAGCTTTACACAAGAAATTTATTGCTCTGATTCACTCCCAGGATAGCAGCTTCTTGGTCTGAGAGCATATCAAGACTGTCTGTTCTGCTCCCAAGGTGGGCTGAGTTATTGTCTGTTTGTTAGAGTTTGTTAAGAAACTTAACTTTTTAACTTCTTGGGTTTTAAAATGCAATCTTATCTTTGAGATGCAATCCTTCCTGTTTTTGCTATGTTGTTTTTGACTGGGCTTTCTTGCTAAATCAGTTGTCCAGGTTGCAAATTATTTAATTAGGTCTGGAGGAGGAAAAGCAGCATCTGGGTAAAGTTAAAAAAGTAAGCTGGGCCTTTTTTCAGGTTAAAGTAAATTTTACAATGGCATGATTTAATTGACACAGTGAAGACATGGGCTATGCTGAGGTGTTTTCTTATCTGGGGGATATTCAAACATTCCAGGCCAAGTTACTCCTGGCTTTTTAGTTTTAACTAATCTCATGGAAGAATGCCTGTATTCCTAGTTTGATATTTTTACCCTAGAGAATTAATGTGACTCTGACTTTGCTTAATGTTTAACATGGAGTTTTGATAGGGGTTTCTTTGCACATTGCTACCTTGCTCTGACTGTGATTAACCTGCTTTGCTTCTTTTTTCCAGAGGCCCTCACCCTACTCTATCTGTAACTCTGGGGAAAGGAAATTTCAGGGCAAAATATTTCTAAAACTGAAATAAGTCAAAGGGAAAAATGAAGTTTAAAATCCATTTATTGCTTACAAACTGCAGTCCAGGGCCATCTCTCTTTCCTGCTCTGGCAGAAGCAAACCAGCCCTCTCCCTCACCTCTCAGGTTCAAATAAGCCCTCTCTTGCCCAGGTAATTACCCATTGATATGGAGATGAACTTTTATCCATCCCTGAGGAACACCTGTTGATATGCAGATGCACTAAAGCCAGGCAAGATATTCTATAATATTACAATTTTACCCACACAGTCTAAACCCACAGTCCCTGTCTCATCTCCATTCTGCCTAAAACATTGCCAGAACAATTGAAATTTTTCCACTGTGACTGGTGTAACCCCCCTTGTTGTATAATATTTTATAGCTCTCCTTCTTGTTTTCTCCTTAATCATTCATCACACCCTCAGTCAATTGGCTCAGAGTTTCACTGTCTCAGGTACTCAGTGGATCGACTCATTGAATGAATGGAGCCTCTATAAAATATAAGCTATAATTAAGATTTAAAGATAAATGCCATATGATTTCACTTATGTGTGGAAGCTAAAAAAATTAACAAAAAAAAAACCAAACAGGAAAGCAAAACAGAAATAGATTCATAAACACAGACAACAGACTGGCTGATGGATACCGTACTGGAAGAGAATGGGGGATGGGCAAAATAGGTGCAGGGAATAAAGAGGTAGACTTCCAATTATAAAATAAATAAGTCATGGGGATGAAAAGTATAGCATAGGGAGTATAGTCAATAATTTTGTAATATCTTTGTATGGTGACAAATGGTAAGTACATGTATCATGGTGAGCATTTTGTAATGTATGTAATTGTCAAATCACTATGTTGTACACCCAAAACCATTATAATATTGTGAATCAACTACACCTAAAGAAAGAAAAATAAAAACGGATCTCTTCCATAAAGCAAAGAAGATACAGAGGAGGCTGAAGATAAAGAGAGAAGCAAGGGTCCTATGTGGTAGCTCAGATGAAGCCAAGGACAACTGGGAAGAGTAGAAAGATGAGGAGATGCCTAGATTTCAGAGGCAGAGTCAACAAGGCTTGGGATGGGATAATAACAGCTATCATTTAATGAACACTTTTTAGGGGTCAGGCACTGCATTCATTATCCCAGTTAATCCTTACAACAATCTGTTATGGGAGATCCTCAAAAGATATTCCTATATTTGGGTATGCATCAGTTTTCCTTTTCAGGAAAGCAGATAAAATTAACAGATAATGACTATTGTCTATTCCTGTTGTTAAGCAAGGGTCACTAAGGTTTATGTGCTCCTTCCCAAATATAGGCAGCATATCACCCTCAGGGGAATATGTAGCAAATCTTCTACCATTTAGTTTACAGAAATCATGCTCACTTACATTATTTTCCATAATTGTGGTGCTTTAAAAATGTACCCACATAAGTGTCCCTCAACAGATGTATGGGTAAAAAGATATTTTTTACCAATATATATATATAATAGAATATTAGTCATGAGAAAGAAAGAAATCCTACCATTTGCAACAACATGGATGGGCATGTTGAGGACATAATGCTAAGTGAGATAAGTCAAACAGAGAAAGACAACACTGTATGATGTCACCTGTATACAGAATCTAAAAAAAGTCATACTTGTAGAAATAGAAAGTAGAATGGTGTTTGCCAGGGTCTGAGGGATGGGAAAAGTAGAGAGAGGTTAGTAAAGGGTACAAAGTTTCAACTGTAAGATAAATTAAGCCTGAGGATATAAGGTAAAACGTGGTAGCTATAGTTGAAAACACTGCACTGTATAAATGAAATACGTTAAGAGAGTAGAACTTTAACACTTTGACCAAGAAGAAAAAGAAGATAAAAAGGTGGTGTGATAGGTGTGTTAATTAACTTGATAGGGGGATCCTTTGTGAATCCTTTCTAATGTATATCTTTATCAAATCACCATGATGCACACTTTAAATAACTTAAAATTTATGCCAATTATACCTCAATTTAATTTTGAAAGAATAAAAAATTTTTAATAAAAATTGAAAATATGCCCACTAATTCTTTGGGACTCCTTCCTTCATGAAACGTAGCCTAATTTCTCTCTATTTTGTGCGGGCTGGACTCAGTGACTTGGTTATAATAATAGAATAAAGCTGGAGTGTTAGTACACAACTTCTGAGGCTAGATCATAAAAGGCACGGTGGCTGCCACAGTGCCTGCCCTCTTTCTTTTTCTCTTCTCTTATCACTCGCTCTGGGGGAAAGCCACCTGCTATGACCCAAGCAGCCTTTAAAGAGGCCCTTGTGGTCAGGAACTGAAATCTGCTAATAGTCACATCGGTGAGCTTGTAGGGGACCCCAGGCAAGAGTTCAGAGGACTGCAGACCTCGCTCTCTGCTTGATTGAAACCTCATGGGAGAGACCCGAAGCCAGAACCATCCAGCTAAGTGGCTCCCAAATTCTTGACCCTTAGAAACTGTGTGAAATAATAAATGCTTATTGTTTAAAGCTGCTAAATTTAGGTTGGTAATTTGTTGATGCAGAAAGAGCTAAGAAATAATTACAGACAACTTGTTTCTCATAATTAAGAGGACAATCACTAGATGTCACCATGAGCCCTGATTTCTGCCCTAACAAAATTAACAGAGATGTTGGAGTACATCTCCACTTCTGGTTGCCATATCCTCCCCTCTTCCAACTACTGGTCACTGTTAAGGATGGCAGAGGCTCAGTTGGTATACAGGTAGCCCCTCTGTGGTCTGCCCTATTGCCAAGTGAGCCATCTTAACTCTGTGGCCCAGCAATAGGGACCCTCTGGGAAGGGGACAGAAGCATGATAGGTAATGTCTGGACACTAGACCCACATTTGATAGGGAATGACAAGAATGAAACCCTTTGGATTGCCTTCCTTTTTGGAATATTGCAATTCCTAGTCCATGGAGTTAAGTGAATCAGCATGGTCTTCCCTAAAAAGGGAAGAAATCTCTTACCTTCTAGAGTCTAGAACACAGTCCTATGAAGGAGCTATCATTATGCCCATTTTAAAGATAAGGAAATGAAAGAGTGGAAGAGATTAAGTAGGTCACAAGCTAGTTAGCCTGGAACCATAACACCGTCTGTTGCAGATGTACTGCCTCCACCTTGAAGTGGGGGCAGGTGTGGGAACAAGGGCTAAGGCCCTGGATTCTCCCTTGGCTCACTGGGCAGTCAGCGTTCCTTCCACTATAACCACTGTGTATTACACAAGTGTCCCCACACCGCTGCTTGGTGGATGAAACCTCTACCTCATTCAAGACACATTCAGGCAATCACTCTTCCAAGTCTTTTTAGAGTAAGAAACTACTGTTTAGAAAAGCATAATTTTGTAGTTCCTAGAGTATATTTTAACTAATTCTATGGATAAAAGTTACCTCTTTTTTCCTTAAGAATGTTGAGAAGCTAAAATCAAACTTAAAAATCTATTTAGGAAGTACAAAGGACTGAAACCTCAACAAAAATCCCAAAAGAAATAACTAGCCCAGTGGTCCAAGGATGAATATGGAGGAATGTGGCAGTCAGCAGATGCTCAGGACACAGAGAAGTCATCTTCAGATGAGTCCTGCCTGAGCCTGGGGATATGTCAGAA